>JANAVB010015598.1:931410-1001410 GCA_029216955.1 Iris pallida | reverse complement strand
ACGTAAACGCTGTCAAGGCTATGGTCTACTGCCAAATCATGGCAATGTAATCTATATCTCAAATCCATAATAAGTATACGAAACATGAATGAACACTATGGGTCGTGGTCTGCAGCCCACTAGCATAAATGTCCAATAAGACTCCAAGGAATATAACAAGAGTCTATAAACTGAATCAATAAATAGAATATTGCATGATACTGAAAGGAAAGCACGAGAGGATAACAACGTAATATCACTGACAAATACCTGAATCTTACAAGCAATATTGTAATCGTCTGAAACCCATAAGTATCATAATCATCCGCCATCCAGAACTGCTAGCTAACTCCACGCAATCACTAACCTGAAGAGATCATCAGGTCCTCAGGGGACATAGCAAGATACATAAAAACATGCCTATCTAGCAGTTTATCATGCAATAAAGAAAATACTGGAAATAAACGGGAAAAGTCTAATCAATACGAAATCACGACTATACAAGACTGAATGAACCACTACGCATAAACGAACTGCTGGAGGAGAACAAGTGAACACGATGTCACGATGTCAATGGATAATCAATCGAATACTCAAACCCTCGCCCCTAGTGTGGACTCGTAGGTTTGAACAACTACTAACCCTCGCCCCTAGTGTGGACTCGCAGGTTAGCATCACCCTCGCCCCTAATATGGGCTCGCAGGTGTGGAACAGATAGCTACTAACCCTCGCCCCTAGTGTGGACTCGCAGGCTAGCATCACCCTCGCCCCTAATGTGGGCTCGCAGGTGTGAAACAGATAACTACTAACCCTCGCCCCTAGTGTGGCCTCGCAGGCTAGCATCACCCTCGCCCCTAGTGTGGGCTCGCAGGTGTGGAACAAATAATTACTAACCCTCGCCCCTAGTGTGGACTCGCAGGTTAGCTTCATGAAATCAAGATACAAATAACTACTAACCCTCGCCCCTAATGTGGACTCACATGTTAGCTTCAAGAATTCAAGGTACAACAGTTCCGTTATGACTTATTCATCCTATGACACGATACGACTCAGTCCAAGTACAGGTGATGACACGACACGATCCAATCACGATACACGAGAGAACCAATCCAATATGAATTACAAAATTAACTATGAACAAGAACTATATATACATACATCCAATATGAACTACAAAGCTAACTATAAACAAGGACTATATATGTACTAGCATGCACGATGTACAAATCATATGTCAATAATCAACTAGTAAAATTATATATGAATAGAACTATGCATGTAAATAAACTATAGAGGGAGGCAAGATATCTTGCTTGGAGGTTGCACGTAGAACCAACAATATATCGCCAATCCACAAGTCAGAAGGTCCAAGTCTCACAACTGTCTCCGAAAGCTGAAACAGACACTGCCAACATTCTCAGAATAGTCAAATTAGCTAGAATTGCCTGTCCTTAAGTCCAATTCTGGACACAAGGGCAAAACGATAATTTCGGACCAAAACGGTGTCCGCCGTTGGACCCGCTTTGCACCGAAAAGCGTGCCAGGGTCATTGGTCACTAAAGTCATCAAACTACATGTCTACAAATTTGTTTTGATGATATGAATCCAACGGTATGTCCAATTTTGGATTCCGGTAGGCCGTGCACAAAATTGCCCGTTGAATCGGATCATGGAGCCCGTGAAACGGCGATCCGATCAACTGTCTCAGAATCAGACCAAACTTGGCATACAGGACCAAAAAAATGATATGATCCTGTTGGCGCAAGTTTCGTCTCGATCTAACGAGCATGCAAGAAGTAATTGGGAAATTTGCACAGAGGCCGATACGGTGAATTTCGACGGATACACATCAAATTCGTCGCGCACACGCGACCAATTTGAATTCCGTCAAAGCCCACACGTCCGCAATATCCGTACGCGCCCTTCGTTGCTTTCGGTTCATGACTACGTCGCCCAGATTGGCGGGACGCACGTCGTACCGGAGAGTTTTATTGAAAAATCACAGTTTTGAAAACATATTTTTCTGTAACTTTACAATCCAATTATTCTTCATACAGTGAACAAAAAATTAATCTATCTGAAGGGATTTAGAGTCCTACATGTGGTCTATAACTATATTCAAGTACAACTTCTAAACCGTTACAAGATCGATCAGAATCGATCTTCGAACATGGGTATATGGACTGTCATGTGCTCTGTTTAAAACAGGTTTCTCGAGATTTTTGCCATGATTTCCTGATCAGTATAGTCTAGTAGAATTAATTCTATATGAACAGGGTTTAAGGGGTCAGATAGGCTCTTCGAAATAATTTACGGTTCGAAAAATGATCGAACGAAGCCGGGGAAAACATACCGCGAAGTGTGCCTCCGCGTTGATACTACTGTTGCGGCCATTGTTCAGTGCTCCGTTGGCTGTGCATTTTCGGCCGACTCCGGTCGTGCACGGTGGCGGCAACGGTGGCGAGTGGTCGCCCAGGGTCGCCGGGAGGGTGGCGCGCGCACGGGGAAGGAAGTGAGAGCTAGGGTGGCGGTTCCTTTAGGGTTTTCTCTAAACCTCTCTCTCGCTCGATAACTATATACCTATCCTCGGTTTAGAAACAAGGTCGGGCTGTGTTCTGCTGTACACGCCTATGAGCTGGGCATGCGGGCCCGAGCTCAGCTGGGCTTGGGTTCGGGTTTGCACAGGGGGCTGGGATTGAGTAAACCGAGCGGCTGTGGAGGGGTCCCCTGGTTGGGTTCACTGCTGTGGGTTGGAGTATTTGGGTTTGCTGGTTGGCCTGCTGAGCTTGGCCCGTGGGTGTACTTATGGGCAGGCTGGGCTATGATTTCCTCTTTATTTGGTTGCTGTTGCTTCTTGTATTTCTTATTAGCACAAATATATATATATATATATATATATATATATATATATATATATATATATATATATATATACCTATATTTTTATAAATATACAGGTATACGTGTGTGAATATATAAATATATATGTGTACGTGTAAATAAAAATATAGGTATATATATATATATATATATATATATATATATATATATATATATATATATATTTTATATATATATATATATATATATATATAATATATATATATATATATATATATATATATATATATATATATATATATATATATATATATATATATATATATATATATACATGTATATTTATCTATACATGCACATATATATATCTATATATACACACATCCATTTATATATACCTCATATATATTATATATATATATATAATATATATATATATATATATATATATATATATATATATATATATATATATATATATATATATATATATATATATATATATATATATATCAATAAATACTCAATTAACCAATAATAATAATAATAATATCTAATAGTAATAAATATATTTATTTAATCACCACAAAAATAATAAAATAATACTTAACTGGTGGTTTGGTGAATCCATACTACTCACCCTTATCCGGGTCCAGAAAATTGTACAAATATTGTAAAACAATATTTAATAATAAGAATACCAATTTTTGTACAAATATTCAAATAGTTAAAAATGTACATTAATACCTAAAATAATTTAGGAAATATTTGTACACACATAAAATATGCCTACATGGTCGTCTTTGGTCTCACTACATACCTACAAAGGCTTAGATTCGGTTCGGGCCCAGTTCGGGCTAAGTTGGTACAATCGGGTTATCTAAAATCAATATATCTAATTAATTAATAAATAATTCATCGGTGGGGGTTAAGTCGCAACTTGATCTGGTTTTTCTAGTTAGGACACACTTATGGCTAGGTCTTCTTTGGCATGGCTAATACACTAGTCAAGGCACGCCACTGCACTATCCGTGCCATGATTCCTAATCGTCTTGTACTTCAAAACTCAACCATGGCTAAAGTCCTCTACCGTAATATTTAACTAAATAATTATTTATAAAAAAAAAATCAGAAAATCACCATTTAAATCAAATAAATAATAAAAAATATTTTTAAAAATTTTTGAGAAGGGAGGCTACAAGAACATGTTTGAAGATCGATTTCAAACATTCGAAAGATAGAGGCCAAATGCATGGGATAGACGAGGTTGCGTCCTGCATTTCTGCAGTTCAGCATCCAAGCCATCATGGTCTTGGGAACAGAAAATAGAATGCCAAAGTGGATATGATACATGGCGGATAACTCCAAGAAAGTAATCTCATCAGAGGATCCTTTTTTCGAAAGAAGAACAAAGAAAATATACCTATGTAGTTCATAGAAGTTTTGGTTGAGGTGTTTTAGAATAGACTCTTCTAGGAACAGGTCTGGGATGGCAAAGAAGTTCTTTGAAGGAATCAAGAGTGACACCTTCAGGGAATTGGATGTAATGGATATCCACTAATGCTTCACCCACATCAGGAACATAGAAATATTCACTGATGTCGGTGGCGCTGAATTCTAATTCTTGTCCAGCAACGCAAGAATAGAAATTTTCGTTAGGTTTTACTTGCAAGTTGCAGTAAAACATACGGACATCGTTATCGTAGATATTCTCGGCTACTTCGAAAAAGTCACAAAAGTCGAGACGGTCGAATATGGGAGCGTATTCAGAAAATATAGTAAAGTTCACACGTGCTCCAGCACATATTCTACGACCAGAAAAGGAATCAAACCAAAGGTCCAAAAATTCCTTGTCAGGAAAAAGATCGGAATCAAAATCATCGGAACCTATGGGTCTAGCTGGACTGAATACATTAGTGGGGACGTAATCAGAAGAGGAAGATCCTGTATGTGAAGAATCAACCTTTCTTTTCTGACTCTTGGGTGCCATAGATGAGAGGAAGGAGATAATGGAGTACCTTGCCAAAAGAAGGAAGAAGATGGAGAGGAACAGCCCATAAACTCCTGAGAAGCTGGATATGAGGGAGGAGGAAGAGCTCTTGGGAGTGAAGGAGGCTAATTCTCGGTTTGGTTGTGTGAAAAATTGGAAGGAAGAAGGAGTATTAATAGGGCTAGGGCCGGCTGTTCGGTTCTGGAAGCTGAACAGCGCCGACCGAACTCGGTCAGAGTTCGGCCCGAGTTCGGCTGCTTGTATTTCCAATGCCATAAATGCAGTATTGGTTTTTAAAAATTGAATTTATGACTGTTGACTTCTTCATTTAATAACTTCTATTACTTTGGGTTAGTTGTAAGGGCCGGATCCCAGCTAGCTGTAGTCCGAAGACTAGTGCACCGTGTCACTTCAGGCTATTTACACTTGTATGATAGAAGGACCCTTTCGGCTTGTACCCAAAATAATTTTAGTTAAATAAATTATGAAGTTTCGAGTCATAAAAATAAATTTAATTACCATACTACACTATGAATTTGAAAATTCAAGTATGCCGAGCTCTCGCCTCATTATGTCAAATCGGTCTTCAGCCAGTGGTTTTATGAAAATGTCTGCTAGTTGATAATCTGTCAATAAACTCTAGGCAGATATCCCTGTGTTGTTGGTGATTACGTAAAAAGTGATGACGAATCTCAATGTGTTTTGTGCGTGAGTGACATACAGGGTTCTTAGTCAGGTTAATAGTGCTAGTGTTATCACAATAAATAGGAATCTTAGTGTAGTGCAGATTGTAGTCTTCTAGGGTTTGCTTCATCCACAAAATTTGAGCACAGCAATGTCCTGCGGCGATTATTCATCCTCAGTAGTTGATAATGCTACAAAATTTTGCTTCTTGCTAAACCAAGAGACTAAGGCCTTTCCTAGGAAATGACACGTACCGCTGGTACTTTTACGGACTACTTCGCATCCTACAAAATATGTATCCGAGTAACCTATCAGGTCAAAGGATTTGGTTTTAGGATACCACAAGCCGACTGTAGAAGTTCCCTTAAGGTATCAGAAGATACGCTTAACGGCACTTAGGTGTGATTCCTTAGGATTTGCCTGATATCGTACACAGATGCAAACACTGAACATAATATAAGGGCGACTAGAAGTTAAATATAATAAGCTACCAATCATACCTCGATACTTACGCTGGTCGACAGGTTTGCCACTTTCATCAGTATCAAGCTTTGTGGATGTAGCCATTGGAGTTCTGATAGGCTTTATATTATCGAAGTCGTACTTTTTTAGTATGTCCTTCGTATACTTGGCTTGATTGATGAATGTTCCCTTTGGGTGTTGTTTGATCTGGAGTCCTAGGAAGAAGTTCAGCTCTCCCATCATACTCATCTCAAATTCACTCTGCATACACTTAGCAAACTCTTGACAAAGTTTTTCATTAGTAGAACCGAATATAATGTCATCAACATATATTTGCACAAGAAGAATGTCATCATTTAAAGATTTGATAAACAAAGTTGTATCAACTCTTCCTTTTGAAAAAACCATTATCAAGTAAGAAGGCACTTAGGCGTTCATACCAAGCACGAGGTGCCTGTTTGAGTCCATAGAGTGCTTTCTTAAGCTTGAAGACGTGATCAGGTTTTTGAAAATCTTCAAAACCAGGGGGTTGTTTCACAAAAACTTCTTTTAGAAATTCGTTCAAAAATACACTTTTCACGTCCATTTGAAACAATTTAAAATTATTAAAACATGCAAATGCACAAAACATGCGAATAGCTTCTAGTCCAGCAACAGGAGCATATGTCTCATCATAATCAATACCTTCTTCTTGATTATAACCTTGAGCCACTAGACGTGCTTTGTTGCGTAGAACTTGTCCATCTTTACTAAGTTTATTTCGGAATACCCATTTGGTACCAATTATCGATTGACAAATAGGTTTAGGAACGAGTTCCAAACTTGGTTTCTCTTAAATTGATTTAGTTCCTCTTGCATGGCATTAATCCAAAACTCATCAGAAAAGGCATCTTCTATATTCTTAGGTTCTATTTGAGAAATGAAAGCTACATTTGCTGCTATTTCAGAATCTCTAAGAGAGGAGCGTCTACTTACACCTTTTGATACATCACCTATGATGAGTGTCTCTAGATTATCTGGTAAGAACTTTAATAATTCAAATTTATGAGCCAAATCTTCCATAGGACTCTTATCGGTTTTTGCTTGTACACCTCCATCATCACTGTCGCTAGGTCTGTGACTATTGAGCTCATCAAAAGTAACGTTAATAGATTCTTCAACAATCATAGACCTTTAATTGAAAATTCTATATCCCTTACTCTTAGCAGCATATCCAAGAAATATCCCTTCGTCTGCTTTAGAGTCGAACTTACCCAAGTTGTCCTTGGTGTTCAGGATAAAACATCGACATCCAAAAACTTTGAAATAAGAAATGTTTGGAATCCTTTCAAACCAAAGTTCATATGGTAATTTCTTCGAGATAGGTCGAATTAACATCCTATTTCAAATATGACAGGCTGTGCTAACATCTTCTGCCCAAAATTTTTTAGGAAGATTATGCTAATTTAGCATGACTCTAGCTATTTTGCTTAGAGTATGGTTCTTCCGCTCCACAACACAGTTCCGTTGAGGAGTTCTAGGATAAGAAAATTTGTGGTAGTACCCACTATCATCATAAAACTTTTTGAAATCAGTATTTACGAATTTGCCACCATGATCACTTCGGATACGAGTAATCATGAAGCCTTTTTCGTTTTGTACCTTTTTGTAAAATATCTGAAATTCAAAAATAGCATCATTTTTGTTTGATAAAAAATAAATACAAGTAAAATGAGAGAAATCATCAACAATAACAGAAGCGTAGAGCTTACCGCCAAGACTAGCGACTCTATTAGGACCAAATAAATCTATATGTATCAACTACAAAGGTCTAGAAGTACTTACAGCGTTGATGGATTTAAATGTAGACCTATGTGCTTTGTTCTTTTTACAGTCAGCACATACCATATCTCTCTTGAATGGAATCTCGGGGAGTCCTTTCAGTCATGAGATAGTGTCTTTATTTGCATGCCCTAGTCTCATATGCCATAGCCAGCTTTCATCTAAATTAGCTACTAGGCATCTTTCTGCATTATGAGTACTCTAAAAAAACATAAATATTATCTTTTTTAATCCCTTCATATACAGGATTACCAGATGACATATCATATATGGTACATTTGTCTTTTACAAAGTTGATACCATAACCATTATCAGCCAAATGACTTATGCTTAGTAGGTTATGTTTCAATTCTGTGACTTGACAAACATCTTTTATTACGGGATAAGGAGATATACCAACAGTGCCATTGCCAATTATATCACCTCTCAGATTATTTCTGAAGGAGACGTATCCTTCTTTCTTCATCGATAGCGTGGCGAACAAAGATGCATCACCAGTCATGTACCGTAAACATCCGCTATCAAGGATCCACTTGCTTTTAGCATGAGAGGGTTGAGGGTCCACCTATAAAACAAGTAGATGAATCCTTTAGTACTCATTTACTGAAGGGTCCATATTGATTAGTCTTAGGTCTTCAAAATAAAGTGCGATTGTCAACAAGTCTCCTTGCTAAACAATACTGTGATATGTGTCCATGAGTACCACAATATGTGCAAGTGAGTTTAGAACCAGTGGTAGTTGAAACTGTGTTGACATGCTTATTTGGTTTCTTGGAAAACCTATAAGTGAAAGCATGGTAATAGTCGTGTTTCTTTCGTGCTTTCTGATTTTTAGTCCTCTTAGGTGTATGCTTAGCATTAGGACTAAACTTAGGCTGTGTCACAGGTATTGCCTGTTTGCCTAACTTGATTTCTAACCTTTTAGAAACCGCAACAGACTTCATATTTAGCAGTTATGTCTGAGAGTCTTTGTTCTGTGACTAAGTGCTTCTTCTTCTCTATGTCATATAACTCTTATATTTTGACATAGTCTCTTTCTTTCTTATCAACTTTGAGGATAGCCTCATGATAGTCTACTTTGAGTTTGGCTATCTCTTCCGTGTTACCGGTAGTAGACGTCTCTTTAATATCTTCAATAAGACTGGACAGTTTAGCTATCTCGGTTGTGTATGCCTTAATCTCTTTTCGAGATTGCTTATACTTGTCAAGCACAGTTCTGTGTTCTTCAAGTAATTCGCTAAAGGCATTTTCTAATTCATCGAAAGTGAAGTCATCATACAAAGGGTTTGAGGATACCTTATCAAAGGCCATAAGACATACATTGGCATTTCCGCAGGGTCTGTCTTCTTTCTCTGTGTCACTAGCATCACTTTCATGCCAGATACTTGTGTTAGCATACTTTCGACTGGTTGTTGCTTTTCTGCTTGATCTTGATCTGTCGTATGGACTACTTTTCTTTGAAGTTGGACAGTCCTTTTTCATGTGCCCTGATTTCTTGCATCTAAAGCATATTGTTTCATCTTTATTGTTTTCTTGGATATCTCTCTTCCTTCTGTTTGATTTCTCAAACTTTAGGAATTTTCTGAAGTTCTTCACTAGCAGGGCTTGTTCATCACCACTTGATGATTCTTTATCAGAATCATTGCATGTAGATTTTCTGGTTTGAGCTTTGAATGCAATAGACTTTTCTTTTGGGGTTGCTTCTTCAAACTCTTGTAGATCAAGCTCATGGGTCATGAGCTTGCCCATAAGTATTTCCAGAGACGTGGTGGTGAGATCGTTTCCTTCAATAATTGTTGTTGCCTTTGGGTTCCAGTTCTTGGTTAGAGCCCGTAGCACTTTTTTGATCTTCTCATGATTACTGTAATCCTTACCAAGAGATTGCAAAGGATTAGCAATATCAAGGAAACATGTAAATATCTGTGTAATTGACTCACCAGATTTTATCTTAAAAGATTCATACTCCTATGTTAGTCTACTGATTTTGGATTCCTTCACTTGGGAAGTACCTTCATGAGTTACCTCAAGAAGTTTTCAAATCTCGTGAGACGTTTTACAGGTTAAAACTCTGTTGAATTCTGTTTTGTCAATTGCACAGAACAGTGTGTTGATGGCACGAGTATCTAGACTAGCCTTACTTGTTCAGCCTCTGTATATTTGTCATGAGGCTTGTCTACAAGTTGGCTATCAACTACTGTAGATGCCGATTTCTTATAACCGTCAACAACTATAGACCAAAGATCAAAGTCAAGAGACTTTAAGAAGAAAGTCATCCGTGTTTTCCAGTAGGTATCATTTGTACCATCAAATAGTGGGGGTCTATTTGTGGATTGTCCTTCACCGTTGAATATTGATTTCACGGATGCCATATATATTCTCTGTGATTTGTTATATTAGAATATAACCTGCTCTGATGCCAATTGTAGGACCGTTGAGCACCTCTAGAGGGGGTGAATAGAGTGAGTATGAGTGCAACGGAAAATAATCACCAATTAAAAAATTATAAACAGATAACAATGGTAGTAAATAAGAGACAATAAATAAATATAGCAAGAGATAGAGAGATCAAACTCAGTGACACAGTGATGTATACTGGTATCCCTCTGAGAGGACTAATCCAGTCTCGAGTACTCTTGCTCGATGTTAATCCACTAAGGCACAAGCTAATTGAGAGCTTGCAGTCTCTAACAACACCATGCTTGGTGACAAGTGCACGACCAACTTCACAACACCGTGATTGGTGATGAGCGCACGACCGGCTCCACAACAGAGATAATTTCTGTACTTTGAACAACCTCTTTACAACTCTTGAGAACCAAAAGACTTTAGATCAAAATAGATATTACTGGCTTTTGGCTATGAGGAGTGTAGGTGTAATATGAAAACTTTTGATTGGGTGAAAACACTTATTGAATAGAGAAAAGAAGACGAAGAATGAATGAGTGATTTGAAATGAAAAACTCTTTTCTATTTATAGGTGTTTTCTGGGACCGAACTCGTACAGAGTTCTGGCAGAGTTTTGATGCAAAGATTTCGCATATGAACGTTGCATGCAGATTTGGAGGCAACAAATATTTGAATTTAAACAGACCGAACTCGGGCAGAGTTCGGACCAAACTCGGGTCGAACTCGGTTTGAGTTCTGTCTAGGAAAATATTAAACATTTGTCAAATTCTGTTGTAAAAATAAAATTAAACTTTTTGGTGGATGGAATATGAATAGGTAGGCTTTATAGAAAAGTGGACTAAGATTAACCTAAGCCAGTATTACCTAGTCAATCTTACAATTTATATCCTAGACTCAATAAAGATAAAATACATAACAAATTATAAAATGACTTGGACTGGATTCCAATGAGAGTAAGCTTCAGACTGATGATTTACGTGCTTGATGATGCAGTAGTACTCTTGTTGATATTGATTTCACACATCCTAAAATGATTAGCAGTAGTTCGTATATTTTGTGTATTGACTTAAGTTCATGTCGATTATTAAAATCGGGTGTGACCATGGAATGGGCCAACACACTATACCCTAGATCGATTAAACCGCAGTGATTGAGCATCTGATTAAAAGGAGCCGTTTCTTGCTGGTTAAAGCCGCGCCCTCCAGACTTGTCCTCGGGTCAGGAAATTGCGTTGAAGTCCCCTATGCAGCACCGGGGGTGGTGAAAGAGTCTGACAGATTCTTGATGGTCTCCTATAGCCGGGGTCTATCTCTTTTATTGGAGCAGCCGTATACGCACAGGATGCTCGAGTCTTGGGTGTTTCTGTTCCCCTTGATATCTAACTGAATAAGGTTTCTTGAAGAGAATGTGACTGTTGCATCGATGGAGTCATCCCATCCTAACCATAAGCCGCTAGATCGGCCTGTAGGAGGGACAGAAAATGTGTTATTATAGTCGAGGTAAGGGAGCGTGCGGGAGGTATGGAGGGGCAAGGAGATAGATTCAGATATAAAGAAAATGGAGGGAAGGGTCGCGACGAGGAATGAGCGGAGGGTTTGAACTGTCAAGGCATTCCCCATACCTCGACAGTTCCACGAGAACACTAACATTTCTTATGCGGCTATTGTAGGTCATCCGCCATGACCGTGTCATGAACGTTATGATGTGATGAGGATATCGCCCGTCTCTTACAAGGAATGGGAGAAGAGAGAGGGATGGGGGCTTGGCGCTTGGTGGTATGGGGATCAGTGATTGCAGGACTCTAGGATGTTTGCCCCTTACGTGCAAGTCTCTTCCACGATATTTTTCGAAAGTGTACATGGCGAATTATGCTTCCCTCAGCAGAGTTGATGTTGCTTATATATGATGAGGAAACCATGTGTTTGGTTACTGTGGAGGGGGCAATGATGAGGATAGAGGGTGGGTCTGCTTCCTTGTCTAGTGCGGGAAATGGCATGGAGCTGTTGAGGTGTTGGTCGGGCTCACTGGTTGCCCGATGGTATGTGATGATAGAGAGAGGGGTATTGGCGCTTATTCGCCCATTATTGATGTTGGGATCATAAGTTTGGGTGTCCTGATCCTGGTTATTGAGTCTGTTGGAACTGTGGTCTTCTAAGGATGAGTGCTTTTGGGGATTAGAATCTTGATTGGGGTATGATGCACAAAAACTGCCTGTCACCTGATGTGCTCTACCATCCTGGGCACGGATATCAACGAAGTAATCTCAGGATCAGAATCCATCTGAGATGGACTTTGTTGGGACTTGTGTGGATCTCTCATAAGTGGGGGTATTTGGTTTTTTTGTTGAGAGGGGATAACCAACTCCGTTCCGCTATCTGAGGGACTGGGCCCCAATTTTGATTTGTCATGATTCTCTCTAATCTAACTTTCAGGATTCACTTGGTCGGACCTACCAACTCTGCCGGTCACCGCCACCAGCGGGTGGCCCTTGGAGTTTTGTGGACCCCCTTCAGCCGTGTTAACGCTACGTCGGAATGGGGCTTTGAGGGGGGTAGCTCGATAATCATCTTCTGTAATTCTGGGCTTGATAAGCTCTGTGATCCTGGCTTTTTCTTCTGTAGACCAATCATCCCCAATTAAGAAAGATAATAGTTCCCTGTCTCTGCAACCCGAGAAGGAGTGCCCGACCCTAGCACAATATGTACAAAACCTGGGTAGACGTTCATACTTTATCACTACCTCCCCGGTTGTGAGACCATCCATATTGGTGGTTATGCGTTTCTTTAAGGGTTTGGAGATGTTGACAAGAACCTTGATTCGAGCATATATTTTCAACTTTATTTCCTCTACTGCCAGACATGGTCTAGGAGTACCAATGGCCTCCACGATCCTCGTTACCGCGAGACAGTTTAAGAACTTCGGAGGGAGCCTATGAAGTTGGACCCAGAAATCCGCATATAGGAATTGGTATTCTTCTGGGAGCTTCTCCAGATCGCACCGTTCAATAGCGAGAAGATCCTCGTTGATGCTCCAAGGTGCTTCATTAATCACCCGATCGACAGCCAAGGGGGAATCAAGTCTTGCCAGGAACGTCCCTTCCTCAGGTGCGAGATCTGAGACTTGGATTGAGGTGGACATCTTCCACATCTTGGAAAGGATCAAAGAAATAGCCGGGCTAGTGTACTGCCGGGTTAAAAATGGCTTAATGGCCATGGTGGACATCCAGTGGTCCGCAATCGAACTTTGTCTGGCAGTAAGAGAGATGGACCCTGCTGGCCCTTGAAGTGTGAACATCGAAGCCATCTTCTCTACTACTTCTTTGTAGGAGGCCATAGTCAAGGTCTTTAGTTGAGGATGGGGAGGACAGGTTATGGAGAAGGTGGTGGGAGGATGTCGCAAGAGGGGAAAGATGGGGAGGCGTTGGAGGGATGGGGGTAAAAGGCCGTGGAGTTGGAGTTGGGGATCGAAGGTGGGAAGGATAACAGCCAAAGCAACCACTAGGGTTTGGGGATGGGAGCCATGGAGAGAAGCAAAACCTTAGGGTTTTGGAGAGTACACGAGCCAATTCAATACTTTCTTCGGCAGGAACGCAGAGAAGGACATGGCTCTTCAAAATCTGCACGAGGCTGTAAGCAAGGCAACTAAATGGTCGGCTCCACCCGCAGACTCCATCAAGATCAACGTGCACGGAGAAACGTCCACATCCGCAATCGCAGCCGGAGCCATCGCTAGAGGCCATAACGGAAAGTTCCTCTCTGCTTGCACTTGGTACTCCTCCTCCCCTCGTTACACCGACAACAGCATTCTAGTTGAGATCCATGCAATCAGACTGGGACTCAAACTTGCAGAATTATTTACACCAAAAAGAGTCATCATTGAAGGCGATTCCCTCACAGCGCATAGAATCTTCAAGGGAGAGAACCATCTTATTCCATGGAAGCACCATCATCTAATCCTTTCCATCCAGGAGAATAGTCAGTCTCTGCAACCACATGATTTCCAGTTCGTCAGAAGAACGGGAAATAGGATTGTACATTTACTAGCTGAGCTCGTATTACATAGCAATTGCTCTACTTTCTTTTCCACCCCTCCGGAGTGCATTACCCAGCCCCTCGCCGAGGAGGCGATATGTGTAAACACTTTACAACATTCATTCTAATAAAAGTCCGGGGTTTCAAAAAAAATAGTTTTATGAATTTATGAATATGATTGATCATGATGATTGCTCATAAATTTTTTAATTGAACTTATAGTGGAGAAAGGACAGACGAAGATCTAAGAAGAAAAAAATTATGATTTATATGAAATTTAGAAATTACCAAAATTTGGACGCAAAATTTTTAAATAAAAATATAAACTATTAACTACTACAAATTTATTATACAAATTATAATAAAAGTACAAAAAATAATAATTAGAAATATATAATTTGGAATGACATGCTGATGACATCGGATCACTGGATGTCAAAGTCAAGATAGAGAGATCACTTTAGGAATTAATAACTTCTGAACTTATATACTATTTTTAGACTATGAACCAATTGAAAGAAGATAAAATAAATATAACCAAAGATTCCAACTCCTTCTCTAGAAGGTAAATCTTTCGAAACAGTAGAGAATGATCGAGGACCAAGATTGGATTAGTTTAATTTGTTTGTTAGGATTAAAAAATTGATAAAAATTTTATCCCTTTGGATTATTTAGGATTTTTCTTATATTTGAACTACTTTAGTTAAAATTTAAATTAGGATATGGATAAAAAGTTTCTATTCCATTATTATGATTGGTTTAAATTATTTGTCATTATCATTTAATCGATTTTATTATGCCTATATCGTCATGAAATAATTGTAGAACGAGGGAGATGAATAAAAATTAAAAATGGAGTTTATCTATGTTGGTGTGATGCCTAAGTAACTTAAACTTAATTTTCAAAACTTGTTTCATCTACCATGGGCACTCTCCATCAACACCTCTTCGATATTGAATTCCGAGCTCAAGAAGTGCACAAATCTTCTGTATATTCCAAAATTCACATTTAAGTTCATTAATAAATATTTGCATATTGTGATAACTTTTGTGAAATTATATCAATAATATTGTTCATAATTAGAATCTTGCTCTAATAATTAGCCTAATTGATTGTGTTCCATAACCCAAATCCTAATGCAATCTATAAGTAAAATCAAATCAAATTCAAATGATAGCGTAAACAAAATTTTTAATTCAGTCTAATCATGTAATGAATGTGGTCAAACATAAACAAAATTGTATATTTCCTTTAAAAGTATACTTGATATACTTGATTCTTCTTGATATAGGTACAGTATCAAAGATCAAAGAGTATATTTCCTGCAAAATATGTTTTGTAAGGTTTTGAATATGTAATTTTGATTTTGATTTTTTTATAGTTTCAATCATCAAATATTTTCTTCTATTATTTTAGTCTTTTGAAAATTGTCTTTATTTTAATATTTATCTGGAGGTTTTTACTTTTTTTATGCACTATCCATTGTACTTGCCATTCATCGAACATCTTTCAAATTTCTACTTAACAAGAGTAGATTTTTCTGTTCCTAAAAAAGAGTCAATTTTTCTAATAATATTCAAATAAAACTTTTAATTCTTTATCAATTTTATAATTAATTTTTTTGATCCCATTGCAAATCTATGATTAAAATCTAATCAAATTCAAATGATAGCGTAACTACAATTTTAATCCAATCTATCTATAATATAAAAATTAATTTAGTTTATATTTAATTCGATTTAATCTAATATCTTCTACTATATAATGCGGCTTGGAAATAGCTTAAAAGTGAGTCATCCAACCGTATGCATATCATCCATTTAAATAAACTAAAATAATAACAATAAAATAACTAAACAACTACCTAAATATTCCATTACTTATTTAAAAACTTATCAAAGTATTTAACTATCTAATATATTTTTTATAACTAAACATTCTAACTCAAGTGGTTAAGGTAAGAGGCATCTTCTTTGTTTGCTTACTAGGAGTGACATTCTTATAATAAATTTATATTTAATTTTTTTAATATTTTTTCACATGTGTAATGCACGTGCACATTATTAGGTATATAGTCATATGAAAAGAGAAGAGCATATTTTCTACAAATAATTTGGAAGTTCATGTGTATATTCAAGATTATTTATTAGTTCAATTATATGTTATACAATTGACATTGATAACTATATGGAGAGATATGGTGACATTAAAAATATTTGATGATTACATAGTCATATAATGTAAATAGTTTGATAATTTTTTTATATGCTTTGTTGGTTATTGATATTTTTATGTTGAATTGTTGTTTTGATCAGGAGATCTCTTGGGATCTTTTTTACAAAATCGTGTATTTTTTATTTTTTTTGCAAATTTTTAAACAAATATGTCATTTAAGTATCAATATTTCTAATAAAATAAAAATATGCGTCCCGACTACTAGTCTCAATATTGCCATGTGACTCGGTCCCATGTATTTTGGGACTAGGGTATGACATCATGATTCAACTTAAAGTTTTCAACGGGAAACCTTCCCCCATATATACTCTGTCCACTACTTGCCATGACGCCCTCTTTTCTTCGATTCGTCCAAGATCCTTATATTAGGCCACCATTTTTAATTACTGAAGGAAGAAATTTTATTATGACACATGTATAAGACAAGATAATTACAACAATTAGCCAACTAGCTAGTATATGAATATGCTCTTTAACTCA
This sequence comes from Iris pallida, assembly GCA_029216955.1. Classification (NCBI taxonomy): domain Eukaryota; kingdom Viridiplantae; phylum Streptophyta; class Magnoliopsida; order Asparagales; family Iridaceae; genus Iris; species Iris pallida. The sequence goes on along the minus strand of JANAVB010015598.1, from coordinate 984,480 downwards.
TCCTAGTTCGATTTTTTGCTGCTATTACGAGTCTACCTTGCTGCCAGAGTCTTTCACCCTTAAGAGATAGATATCCTTGAAACTTTTCCTTTCGACCAAAGATGAAGAATTGGATTAGGGTTCCGAAGGATCCCTAAATCATGACCATCGATGAAAGCAACAATACACATATTGGGATTTAAGATATAAAGGTAGGCATGGAGATGGTGAAAATGTTAAAATTATATAAAAGATAATAATTTAGAGAAAAAGTACTAATATATCCCTTATTATTGATTCACATATATTTATAACATGTAGGATTACAATGAAAAGACTAAAATAACTATCACGCCATTACGGAATACGGATAGTGGGGGTATGACTCGGCTAGCTACGTACTACGGTATATACCAGTATCTGGTAATATGGTCATAACTGTACCTAGACAGGGAGGTATATACTAAAATCAATTCTCTTATTGTCTAATATAATATATTATGTCTTAGTCAATCAAATAAGAAGCAATAATATATAACATATAAGATAAAATAATAAGGCATCACCAATGGTATATCAAAATTATCATAAAAATAGCTATACAAAATAGAAAGCCAGAATAATATCAAGTCGTACATGATAATATCATCAGCTGCAGTCTAATATATAGAATCATGTTGTCAAAATGATTGAAAAACATGCTCCCATAATATATAGGCTAAACAAGTACCCGACGGCTAAATATCTCAAAAGAATCAAAATGATAATAGAGTGGTGGAGAAGAAACCCACTCAAGTTCCTCGGCGATCATCCTCTTTATATGCACCATTATGGGGAAGTGACGATATATCCTCGGCTCAACTACTAAATCTGGCCAAACAAAAACAGAGGGTCAACCCCTAATAGCAAGTACCACAAGAAAGTATGAGTAAATTATACAAGAAAACCCAGTCAATAATACAATACATAGATACCTGTATCATAACCTAGATTTATAATCTATCGGCAGGGAAGTAATCTACCCATACACCAAACAAGAATAAGGGTGAACCACTATATTAAGACAAAGTATGTACCAAGACTATTGGAAGACAATATATTATACATCAAGGGATTTAATGGAGAGGCCAAGAAAGTCCTATGACATACAATATTGTACTGGGTTATCCCAATTAATATACAATAAGGATTCGTTAATCGTGTGTTGCCTTAGCAGGACTACATTACCTGGTCAATCCTGCTTAGGTAGCACACGATTGACGAATCCTTATTGTATATTAATTGGGATAACCCAGATACAATATTGTAAGTCGTAGGAATTTCTTGGCCTCTCTATTAAATCCCTTGATGTATAATATATTGTCTTCCGATAGTCTTGGTTACGTACATTATCTTAATGTAGTAGTTCACCCTTATCCTTATTTGGGGTATGGGTGGATTACTGCCATACTGATAGATTACAAATATATCAGTAATAGTATAAATATAGTCCTGGCGCTCCTATATGGCAGACACTATGTCGACAATAGTATAAATTTCATATACTGTACTCCGTATAGTGGATGATATATCACAATATCTGGTGGATGACTAATAAGAATGCACAAAATCTGGATCCTTTCCCTCCCAATGATGTATGTGTTTTAATCTAGTTAATTAAACCTACCATTTCCAAAGAACCTAGACACACGAACATCCATCTTAGATGTCGTACTGAAGTATGGTTACACTGGGTGTGAATCTGAATTAGTTCTCAAGGGTACCAACCTAGATTTATACTGAGCGTAGATACATCAAACCACAAACAACCCTATTCCTAATCTAGTTTATAATGTCGACCTACTGTAGGGGTATCCTTATATGAAACAATATATAATGACTATAACAGGAATAGGCAGCTCAATACAATAAGTAACAATGGCACTTTGGTACAATAACCAGATCAATATCTCAAAAGGTATCATGGTAATGAATAACACGTATATAGCGTAGTCAGGTCAGGAATTATGACAACCAGGTAATTAAATAATTATGAATTCAACACCTATGATAATTTCTCGAACTATTGCATATCAAGTATATCAAAGTTTTGGATACGACCACTAGATACTATGTTACCCCACTTAGGTTTCTAGGGCCTGCTAGATCACACAAATCTATTGGTTAATCTGCGAGCTCTAGCCCCCCCAAATCTATTCAAACATTCAGATATTGGGACAAAGGACAATGGTTCGACACTAGGGATGTTTCGAGGAAGGCTAAGTGCCCTCGCATCGAAAATAACACACAAATTAGAAGTTATCCTGAACATATAACAGGCTAGCGGTATATCGGCGGTATACGGTTGGTACACTGATTTACATCAAAATAGGTACTGGAGTCTGCTAGAAGAATGACTGCTTCAGTATTCTACCGATCGTATACCGCCTATATTGATATAATACAGACAACATGTTGGGCTATGGGTTCTAGGGACCAAATAAATGCCAAATTCTACTATATGACTTCTAGAAGCTAGGGTGTCTAAGATATACTTCCTATAGCATAATATGACATATCTATGAGATCAAAACTCAAGTATCCTATCCAAATCCACAGAATCAACCTAGATTTCCTAGGTTTATCGCCAAACTGACGCCCAAGATCAATCCATGCAATACCCATCACATAGGCATAAAAATCTACTAAGAATTAAAGATAGAAATGAAATGAAATACATGAAATCATTCAACAACAATTTTATATGGATTAAATACAACAAAAAAATTATCCCAAAGTGCAAGATGTGCTTGCTTATATAGCGAAGCTCCTATCTATAGGTCTTCAAGTCCTCCTATTTTGGTCTAGAGACCTCAACCTTGGTCACAAGACCCACTCCAAGCTCTAGTGTTCCCTACTAGGTCAGCTCCAAGGTAGAAGAGAGGGAATAGAATAAATACGGTAGAAAGAAGCGTGAAAAGAATAAAAGGAGATAAAGAAAGAGATTATATAAGGAGAGATAGATTGGTGGTGAGATGTATCCACTAGATGGATGCCATATTATAGATCCATTCCCCTAAGCCAATCACTACTTGTTGGCCCATTCGGTCTCAGTCAACTTGATTTTGTTAGTTAACTAAACCATGTCCCGATATGTCGTAAATATGACTCATGAAGATTCAACTATACTGCGGTGCTTGAAAGTTATACTTGGTCAAATATATAATTTTATATTTCTTGAGTCTAGGACTTATGTACATCGAGTCGCACTTGTACCAGAAGTCCACTCAACCACCACTCCACTTATACAGTCCAAAGCCCATCTCAAAAAGCCTAACCATTTAATTCATTCCATCCAAAATAGGCTTAAAACTATACCATACTTAGGTAACTGAACTCTGGTCGAACTCGATCACAATGAATCTGGATATACCTGACAGTTGTGAAATCCCAGATTTTGTGGTTTAACGTTCGGAAAAATTCAAATATACATCCGAATTTTGGCCAAACTCTGCCCATAAAAATCCTATAAATAGGCATAGATTTTCACATTCTTACTCATTCATCCATTCTCATCTTTCTTATCTTATAGAGTGATCTCTGAGCTTTAACATTCCCATCTCCAAGATCAACTCCCTCAGCGTTCTAGATCCAAGTACGATATCGGTTAAAAATCTGCAAAGAGTTGTACAAGCTTGGTTTATAAAAGCTTATCTCTGTTGCTGAAGTCACAAGTTCTTCGGATCAAAGCTTATGTTTGAGAAGTCGTTGTGCACTTTGGATAAAGGCACCAGTTGTAGGAGCTGCAAGCACTTCGGATTTAAAGCTTGTATTTCAGTATTGTAACTATAGTAGATTCAACTCCGAGCAAGAGTTCTTGGGCGTGGACTAGTCCTCTCAGAGGAAAAACAAGATAAAAATCTTGATTTTTGTGGTTGCTCTCTAAACTCTGCTGATTTCAATACTTATTTTTTATTTGCAAATATTTTTTACGGTTGGTCACTGCCATCACTTAAGAATATTTTTAATTGGATAGATATTTCCAATACACTCTATTCACTCCACTATGGAGTTGCATATCAGTCCCTCAATTGGTATCAGAGCTAGATCTCTTATTACCGGACTAACATCCTGTGAACCCCCCATTTTCAAGTTATTATTTTTATATAAATTTTACTAAATATTTTGTTGACCAATATAATTGATTTCAAATTAATTCACTATTTGTTATGTTATAATTATAAATGGTTAAATCATCACTAATTTTATTAGATTATTATTAAGAAAAATCTAATTTTATTAACTTGATTGTAGGTTAGTACATGAATATAGTTAATCTTAACATTTTATTAATAAGATTATCATACTTTATTATTATTATTATGAAATCTGGACTTAGTTTATGTAAAATAGTTAGGGTTAAATTCTTCCTTTCAGCCCAATTCCTTTTCTATTTAATCCGGCCCAATCCTAGGGCCCAATCAAATAGGTGATGGGAGAGCAGCAACTCTTCTTGGTTATGCTATCTTACTCAGGCGGGCCAGCGTCCGTAACCCATAACATGTTTTACCCAAACCAGTTAATTCAAATTCTATAGTGTTCTTCATCTCTTTCGTACGCTCACGCATACAATGTTTTAACTACTATGCACAGGCGTGCCTCGCCTACGTGGGTGACAGCTCGACCGAGCCTCTCATCTAAACCCTACCCACCCTCTATATAAACTCTCATGTTCACCCTCTTCTCCTTCCTATCTTAAAACCCTAGCCGTACACTCCAAGTTCACTTCAGTTTCATCCTCCCGAGAATTTTCGCGTCGCCATCATCGCAAACAGGCCAGCGCCGACGAAAAATCTATTTCCTCGACGTCGACATCAACGACGAGCAGTCATCATCCGGGTACTGCGTTCCTAGCACTCGGGTTCGACCGATTCCACATAGGCCCCATCGTGTGCGATCTTTTCCGTCAACCGCATGAGTTGTAATGCTGGATGGCCACCATCCCCCGTCTCAGCTTTGCCGACCTGTCGAGACCCCCGTCCGGCCGACCAGGGAGCGGAGCACCCCCTCTCTCCTTGCTGGTATGAAGTCTCATCTCCCATACTGCTCTTGCATGCTAGAAGTGCATGTATATATTTCCTTCCCTTTGATATATAATGTCGTTAGTAGATGGGTTATAATATTTCCATGGTTCTATTAGGGGGGTGCTTTATATATGCTTCTTCATTCCTTACTCATATGTGTGGGATCTCCTGCTAATAACAGTAGAATAGTGTTGAGTGATAGCAAGGTGCATGCATAAGTAGGTTTTCTACAGGACCTATACATAGGGATATGGAGAGTGTAAACTTCGATGTTGAGGAAAACTACATGTGAAATTCAACTTAGAATAATGGACTGTTGTGTGCTATAAACTTCAAGGGTGAATACAAAGGAAACATGTATACATTGGCAATAAATGTGATGGGGATTTTGTTGGGTTCTTTGAGGCTATATTTGGTTTGTAAGAAGGAAAAATTGAGAGTAGCAATAAGCAAATTGTCGAATAATAAAAGGAACGATAATAGATTACTCATAGACATATGAATATAGGTTATATTTAAGGTAACAGATGACTCTAAGTCCCTTGTACTTGAGGAAAATTTAAATCACAACTATATAGGAATATGGGTGTGAGGCTTGAGAGATGAGGAGGTTGGAAACAAATTTCCATTAGGTAAATAAGTGGGTAAGGATTGAGTATATGTTTGAGTGCATAGTTGCACATGAGGGGATTAGAAAAAAAAGAAAGCAAAGAAGTTTACTGGAAGTTTAGGGGGAGTTAATTTTGGTGAATGGCTAATAAAGATTTATGTGTGGCCAAGTGTACATCATGACTCAACAACTGTACACTTGGAGTATGTGCAAACACATTTGAATTTCTCCTTAGGCAGGGGAGTGGCTTAGTGAGAGTTAAATAGTCTCTAAATGATAATTAAAATAATTATTCTTTTATATTAATAAATATGAAATAAGTTAAACTAATAGTTAGAATTATTTGATAAGTAGTAATTAAAACCCTTCTTCTTTTTATAATTAATTAGCTAATCCCTAAATAATTTTCCTCTAGGTCCTCTTAACACCTTGGACACTTCAGACTTGGACGTGGGACTAGATCATTCTCATCATATTTCGGAGCCAGGCAAGTATACATTGCCATTCTTGTACTTTAGTTTCTATATTTTAATTTAAATATTTATTATGTTTATGTTAATGCATCACCTAGGGCCGTGTTCGGTACTTCGCATCTGAATCACATTCGGGTGCCGTTGGACGTTAACGCCATCGGGTATCGATATTAGATACTTATATTGCATTTTTGGAACGAAATATTATGGGTACATCAGACCCTAGGACATGTTCATGTGATACTACATACTTATGGATCCCCGTACTTGATTACATCTTGCTATACGGAAGCCCGTGTTTGATACTAGGATGATGATTTGAGGTTTTTACACTATATTTACTATTATGACTCGATGTCCTAGTTAGAGGATTTGGCCGAGCATCTCGTGAATACGATTCGTAAGGTCACATGGGAGGGGAGAACATACACCGTGCGCTTGGACTACATTCCCACAGAGTATGCCGTTGTCTCATTACCAGAGCTTCAGGGTTTTCGTAGTTTGCCACAACTTCCTTACAGGAACTGTGGGGTATTTTGTAGTTTGCTGGAGTGCCTATCAGATCTTCGGAGTATACCGTGATAGCCTGCGTGTTCAAGTGATTTTCTCAAATTGTATTTTCATTTTAGCTGGTTATGTTAGATTCACCCATCCTTTACACTCATATTTACTTTATATATATATATATATATATATATATATATATATATATATATATATATATATATATATATATATATATATATAGATTTTATCTCCAGATTTAGATAAGGAGGTTTACCCGGAGATCTACGATTCCAAGATTGACACAGGAGCGGGTCCAGTTTACGATGGCGAGGTTTACCCAGCGGAGTAGCTTGATCAGTGGTAGGGCTCCTTCTTTTGATCTGACTTTATTATCTAGTTAGCCTGTCGTCAGATCTATTTATCTTCTTGTATTTTAATTTCAGACTTGTACTTGCGGGATTGTTCCCGCAAGACTTTTATTCAGTTTTGTATTATGATTTAATTCCAGACTTATTTATTTCAGCACATGTGGTAGTCATTTTATCTATATGTGTTTCCTTGATTCGTATTGCGGATGAAATTAGTTTACTTGTGATATTTGGGCATTGTTTTTGATGTTGTACTTTATATCTCAAGCGCTACCTAAATGGTTCCATTAAATTGGGATAACCATTGGAGTGGTACTCGCTGGCCATTGCCACGTGGCTCGGTTCCGTATTTTTGGAACTGGGGTATTATATGGTTTTTGTGGTGGCCCATGCAGGTCAGAATTAAATTGTCTTGGTTACCTAATTGTGTCGAGCGAGCCTGAAATTAGGATTAGAATTTAGAATCTCATCTACTTGCCTGAATACCTCTCTAAGATACCTCATCATCGCCTCTATTTATCAATTTACATCCTGTTTGATTTTAAGTCGTTAAATTTTTGCTTATCTGCTTTCAGAGTATGAACCTCCGAAGTGGACGAGCGACGCAGTAGGATGGTGTCCCCCGGGACTCTGTATATATGAGGAGCAGACCTCGAGACAGGCCCTCATGTTGACCCAAGTTCGCCAGGGTCAGATATCCCGACAGATTGAGATGCCGCCAAAAGAGCAGCGACACCTGCACCAGGAACATCTATAACAGCAGCAGCCTCAGAGGCTAGAGCAGCAACAACAATCTCTACCTCCTCCACCTCTCCCATAGATACCTTACATGCTATTCTCGCCATCAGAATAGCAGGTAGACGGACGAAAAATATACCAGATGTTTTATGCCATGATGTAGGCCCAGCAGCAGAATCAAGCTCGGCAGCAGGCACATCAGCATCAGGCGAATACTCTGAGGGAGAGTATCATCACTGCGTTGGAGCAGGTGACACCACCAGATCGAACGGCCACCAAATTTTTGAGCACCATTGGAGGCCGCTGAGCTTCCGAGGAAGAGATAGATGAAGGTCGTTAGGATGCAGCTAACGGGCAATGTGCACCACTAGTGGTAGGCCGAAAAGCATCGGCTAGGACCTGACCAGGTCACTTGGGATGAGTTTTCTAGGCTCTTCAAGGAGATATTCATTCCAGCTATAGCGCGTGCGGAGCTTCGAAACAAGTTCATGCATCTTGTCCAGGGCAGTATGACGGTCTAGGAGTACAACATGGAGTTTCTTCGCCTGAGCCGTTTTGCTTCTTACCTGATCGATATCGAGGAGAAGAAGACCGAAAAGTTCTATGATGGCCTGTATTTTGAGCTACAGAGGCTGGTAGGATCAGTCGCCCTACCTCTTACTCTGAGATCCTGACAACAGCTCAACGTCAGGAGCGCATCAACCATTGGGTGGCCAGTATGAAGTACCCTCATTCATCAGTGTAGTGCCCCGCTCCTTGCGGTCCACTATGTAATACCTACGGCTTGTTGACTCAGTCATGAACTGAGTATTTGGTGAAACCTTTGCCGGTATCGATTGATCACGGATGAAATGCAATGAACCTTTTCAATTGATGGATTGGCTTCTATTGAAATGAATCCAAGAGTTTTGCTGAATGTTTTCTCTCGCTGCTTGGTTTTGATGAATGCGTTTTCGTGTTGGTTTTCGATGATTGGTTTTCATTGTTCGCTTTCATCGCATTTCGTATTCATTCCGAATCTTGAGAGAAAGAGACGAAGTATGCTAATCAACTGTTGGTGCCATTGTAGGCCGTATGAATTGTTCGTGAATGGCGCATGAAGTCCCCCGTTCTCTCAATTAAGATTCATCTCGGTGAGTTGCTTCAACCGAATAAACATTGATCTGTACGCCTAATAAAAATGATCTCTAGTCTACTCTATTGCCTTGTCCCAATGATCAACGATACCACATCCATAAAAGATAAGAGAAGATAATTGAATTGAATCAAATACAAGAATATGTATTGCTACTCTGTCTGCTCGATAAGAATGATCATCTGCTTGTCACCAGTATGCTTGAAGATGTAGACATGTACAGACGAACTTGTACGTGTTGAGATGAACCTGAAGGCACGAAATCAAACGTGTCGTATATCTGTACATGAGTTCAAATGTGTCTCATCTGATAGAACGGCTAGAGCATGCATTTGGTCTCGGACAACTTGTATACAAGGAAATATTTGTCTCTCGGGTGGTATCTGGGGGCACCTGGAACCGCTCGGCCTAGGAGAGATTAGGGCCTCCATGTGAAAATGGGAGTCGATCTGAGTCCTTAGCGACGAGCTGAACCAAAGAGTCACAGCGGCTAATCATGGGGATAACCCATGGACCAACATATAGAATAGTCCACCTTCATGACCCGAATGACAACTTCAATATCTGCAAGAATGAATCATGAATTACTCATTATGCAAATTGTGCTAACGTGGTTTTGTGCAGGGATGACTGCCGACGATGGTAAGTTGCTTATGATATATTCTACTGTCATGTTCTTATGAATTGTTAAAAAGAACCTAGACAAGTAGAAAGATCACTAGTAAATATTAGCTCAACATATTGATTTAGTGCAGAGATTTGCGAGTTCGGCCAAAAGCCGCTCGCTAGTACATGATGTGTGCTGACCCACGTTGTGGGCATCCTTTTCAGAAAGCAAAAGGAAACAGGGGGATTTCAAGTGAGGCACCGAAGCTCATCTAGCCCAGTAGAGCTCGTGGATCGCCTCGAAGTTTCATTTTCATTTCAAGTCAAGTTCAAGTTTCTTTTCCTTCTGAAGGTGTCTTTCAATTCCAGCTTGTTATAAAGGGATATCATGTATGGGCATTGTGACTAATTTCAAAAGAGTTTCAAAGAGAATCATGTAGCCAAATTATAAGGCAAATTTGAGTTCGCAAAGCTTTGTACTTGTATTCCAATCAAGCTATCAATAAAATGAGTATTTCCATTTCAAATCTCTGTGTCCAAATATTTGGTTTTCTGCAATGAATGGGTGCGTGCGTGTGTTTTGCTTAACTAATGGGTGCGTGCGTGTGTTTTTGCTTGACTAGTTGTTTTTGTGCAGGTACATGGCCTTGTGCAAGCGCAACTTAGGCTTGCACGACATCACGCCTTAGCGAGGACGATCGATCCCGCAGGGATCCAGGCAAGACGGACGACCCTAGCGGGATCGGGGCGTGACAAAGTGGTATCAGAGCACAGTTTTACGTCCTTGGCCTCTTGCAAATATCGTTTTCGAAAAGTATATAAAGTACTTTGACGGCTTTCAAAAGTGTCCCGATTTTGAGTTATGAAAACCAATGCCCCATACAATAAGTCCATAATATTTTATGAGACTGACAGAAGTTATACTATTTTGTAGAGAAATGGCTCCTCCTCGTCCATCTGGCTCGACCGATCCGGTAGAACGGATCATGAGAATGTTGGAACTGCAGAGGCAGGACAATGAGGAAAATAATCAGATACATCAGGCCCGAGCGGCTGCCCAACAAAAGCAGTTGGATGCCTTGACCCAGCTTGTCACGGCGCTTGCGGCAAAACAAGATACCACCGCAGCGACAAAACCAACGGGAACGCCCGAAATCGAGCCCGTGGAGGGTGATGAGCCCCAGCCAACGCAAAGGCACACTGTCTTTAGGTCAAAGGACTTCTTAGACGCGAAACCTCCAGAATTTGAAGGCAGAACATCACCCGATAAGGTGATGGACTGGATTGATAAAATGGAGAGTCTGTTCGCGTTCATAGGAGTTCCGAGTAGCAAAAAGGTAGTTTGTGCCGTTATGCTCCTACGGCTGCGGGCAAAGGACTGGTGGAAGGCGAAGAAGCCGGCGCTTCTCGCAATGGCTAGGAATGGGAAGATCTCATGGGCCTTGTTCAAGAAGGCATTTCTGGATCAATATCTGCCTCCAGCTATGAGCAAGAAGATGGAGGATGACTTCATCACACTGGAACAAGGGAATATGTCCGTGGAGGACTATGAGTCTGAATTTGCTAAGCTGGCAAATTTTGCCGCTGCTATGCTCCCCACGGAACAGTTTCGCATAAATCGATTCGTTGGAGGTCTGAATGAAGACATCCAGTTAAGTGTGCTGAATCGAGAATACGGGTCCTATTCTCAAGCCTTTGAGGCGGCACTACAGGTAGAACAGTTCCAACAGAAGAAGGCGTCCAATAAAGCGCAGAACAGTCGGAATCAGTCCGCCAAGAGATATCATGACGGAGAGAAAAAGACTGACGGGGAACAAAACAACAAGCCTGTATACGGCTTCTGCGGTCGACGAGGGCATGTCAAAGAAGACTGCCGCTATGTGAATGGTCAGAGTTGCAGTCACTGTAGCAAGAGTGGGCACATCAAGGAGGACTGCCGTACCGCTAATCACGCTTGTTTTCGTTGTGGCCAACAGGGCCACTCAGTCAAGTATTGCCCGAAAAAGAATAGAACGGATCAGAATAAAGATGACACTGAAGAGCGTGGGCAGCTGCCAGGCCCACCGCCGCTTCGAGACCATCCGCACAACCAGCCGCAGCGGACTAATGCGCGCGTCTATAATCTCTCCATGTTGCTTGATCCAGAATGCAACACAAGTGGAGGTGAGTTTGTATCTTAAGTTTTGAGGACAAAACTTTTTCTCGATGGGTTATTATGTAGTGTCCCGCTCCTTGCGGTCCACTATGTAATACCTACGGCTTGTTGACTCAGTTATGAACTGAGTATTTGGTGAAACCTTTGCCAGTATCGATTGATCACGGATGAAATGCAATAAACCTTTCCAATTGATGGATTGGCTTCTATTGAAATGAATCCAAGAGTTTTGCTGAATGTTTTCTCTCGCTGCTTGGTTTTGATGAATGCATTTTCGTGTTGGTTTTTGATGATTGGTTTTCATTGTTCGCTTTCATCGCATTTCGTATTTATTCTGAATCTTGAGAGAAAGAGACGAAGTATGCTAATCAACTGTTGGTGCCATCGTAGGCCGCGTGAATTGTTCGTGAACGGCGCGTGAAGTCCCTCGTTCTCTCAACTAAGATTCATCTCGGTGAGTTGCTTCAACCAAATAAACATTGATCTGTACGCCTAATAAAAATGATCTCTAGTCTACTCTGTTGCCTTGTCCCAATGATCAACGATACCACATCCATAAAAGATAAGAGAAGATAATTGAATTGAATCAAATGCAAGAATATGTATTGCTACTCTGTCTGCTCGATAAGAATATTCATCTGCTTGTCACTAGTATGCTTGAAGATGTAGACATGTACAGACGAACTTGTACGTGTTGAGATGAACCTGAAGGTACGAAATCAAACGTGTCGTATATCTGTGCATGAGTTCAAATGTGTCTCATCTGATAGAACGGCTAGAGCATGCATTTGGTCTCGGATAACTTGTATACAAGGAAACATTTGTCTCTCGGGTGGTATCTGGGGGCACCTGGAACCGCTCGACCTAGAAGAGATTAGGGCCTCCATGTGAAAATGGGAGTCGATCTGAGTCCTTAGCGACGAGCTGAACCAAAGAGTCACAGCGGCTAATCATGGGGATAACCCATGGACCAACATATAGAATAGTCCACCTGTATGACCCGAATAACAACTTCAATATCTGCAAGAATGAATCATGAATTACTCATTATGCAAATTGTGCTAACGTGGTTTTGTGCAGGGATGACTGCCGGCGATGGTAAGTTGCTTATGATATATTCTACTGTCATGTTCTTATGAATTGTTAAAAAGAACCTAGACAAGTAGAAAGATCACTAGTAAATGTTAGCTCAACATATTGATTTAGTGCAAAGATTTGCGAGTTCGGCCAAAAGCAGCTCGCAAGTACATGATGTGTGCTGACCCACGTTGTGGGCATCCTTTTCAGAAAGCAAAAGGAGACATGGGGATTTCAAGTGAGGCACCGAAGCTCATCTAGCCCAGTAGAGCTCGTGGATCAAGTTTCATTTTCATTTCAAGTCAAGTTCAAGTTTCTTTTCCTTCTGAAGGTGTCTTTCAATTCCAGCTTGTTATAAAAGAATATCATGTATGGGCATTGTGACTAATTTCAAAAGAGTTTCAAAGAGAATCATGTAGCCAAATTATAAAGCAAATTTGAGTTCGCAAAGCTTTGTACTTGTATTCCAATCAAGCTATCAATAAAATGAGTATTTCCATTTCAAATCTCTGTGTCCAAATATTTGGTTTTCTGCAATGAATGGGTGCGTGCGTGTGTTTTGCTTAACTAATGGGTGCGTGCGTGTGTTTTTGCTTGACTAGTTGTTTTTGTGCAAGTACATGGCCTTGTGCAAGCACAACTTAGGCTTGCACGGCATCATGCCTTAGCGAGGACGACCGATCCCGCAGGGATCTAGGCAAGACGGACGACCCTAGCAGGATCGGGGCGTGACAATCAGCACACCAGCTCGAGCACCACAGGGAAGACCGATGAAGCATCCTTAGATATATCAGCTACAGTGGGTAGCACCACCAGCAGCACTAGGACTCCCTACTTGCCATCACTGTGGCAAGGTAGGCCATGTCGTAAAGGATCGTCAGCACAAACTTGGACTATGCCTAGTTTGTGGATCTGATCAGCACCAGGCCCGGAGTGCACAGAGTATGAGGAAGCAGCACCGATGGTACACCGACCAGTACTTCCAGCACCGAGGCGTTTCTTCCAGGGTCCGAGAGTGTCCCACGTAGGAGTTGGGGCGATACGACCCGCAACACTGGGAGGGTACCAGGGTAGACCACCCTTGGCACCACAGGCAGCTCAATTTTAGCAGGCCAGAACAGGCTAGGGCACAAGGTCATGGCCAGACTTTTGCTATGATAGTAGAGGAGGTAGAGATAGCTGGAGAGGTTATCACAAGTACTATTTTGGTTGCTTCTTTACATGCAGTAGTATTATTTGATTCTGCTGCCATATATTCATTCATAGCTGCTAGTTTCACGGCCACCTATAAAGTAGCTACTGCACCCCTTCCGAAGGCCATAAGAATTCTCATGGAAAGCAGAATAGTACCCGTTAGCGATATCTGTAGAACTTGTTCAGTAGTTGTTTACGGGCGTGAGATACGTGCCCGATTCCTAGTCTTCTCTGTGCCAGACTATGATGTGGTTCTTTTCATGGATTGGTTGAGCCAGTACCATGCGACGCTAGATTATCGATGTGGATGTGTCATTTTTTTACGCCAGGTCACTCTGAGTTTGAGTTTCTCCGAAAAGATAGAGAGCTTGATGACCATTTTACCCCTGGAGTACATGTTGCATTGGAGGAACCAGCATACTCGACAATCATATTAGAGTTTGGAGACGTGTTTCCTGAGAAGCTTCCAATACTGCCCCCTAACAGGGAGATAGAGTTTTCTATCGAACTAGTTTCGAGATCGACACCGATTACTTCCATGTGTACAGACTGGCACCTAAGAAGGCACATGACTTGAAGATCCAGATAAATGAGCTATTGGATTTGGATTTTATATGATCTAGTGTTTCACCGTGGGGAGCCCCAGTCTTGCTTGTACTAAAGAAGGACGGGTCGGTACGCTTGTGCATAGACTATAGAGATTTGAATGCTGTGACAGTGAAGAATAAGTACCCCTTGCCTCGTATAGATGATTTATTTAACTTGTTGAGCAGTACTTGTGTGTTTTCGAAGATTGATTCAGGTCAGGCTATCATTAGATCAAGGTTCGAAAGGAGGACATCTTGAAGATGGCATTCCGGACGAAGTATGGACACTATGAGTTCCTTGTGATGCCGATTGGTTTAACCAATGTGTTAGGGTATTCATGAGTCTGATGAACAAGGTGTTCTACCAGTACTTAGACAAGTTCGTGGTGGTGTTCATTGATGACATTTTGGTGTACTCTAAGAGCCACAAGAAGCATATCAGGATCATACTGGAGGCATTGAGGAGGAAAAGACTATTTGCCAAGTTTAGTAAGTGTGAGTTCTGTCTAAGCAAGATATCTTTCCTTTGGCATATCATTACTGTAGATGGACTAGCAGTGGACCCAGAGAAGATTATAGCAGTGAAGACTTGGCCTACACCTACGTCAGTTACGAAGGTGAGGAGTTTCCTCGGACTTGCCAGATATTATCGGAGGTTCATGGAAAACTTTTCAAGGATTGCTGAGCCTATAATGCATTTGACGCGTACGGATCAGGAGTTCATCTGGACTGAGGAGTGTCAGATAGCTTTTGATGAGTTGAAGAAGCATCTAACTTCAGCACCTATCTTAACTCTACCTTCAGGATCTAGAGGTTTTGTGGTATACATCGATGAGTTCGGGAGCGGATTAGGATGTGTACTGATGCATCATAGCAAGGTTGTGCTATATGCATCGAGACAATTAAGGATCCACGAGAAGGACTACCCGATATACGACTTGGAGCTAGCTGTAGTGATATTTGCACTGAAGCTATGGAGGTACTATCTTTATGGAGAGCGGGTAGAGATATTTACTGATCACAAGAGTCTGAGGTACGTCTTCACTTAGAAGGAGCTGAACATGAGGCAAAGACGTTGGCAAAAGTTGATGAAGGAGTTTTAGATCGAGTTGCAGTACCATCTTGGCAAGGCGAACGTCGTGGATGATGCTTTGAGTAGGAAGCCCACGACATACTGCTTGACGACTCAGCTTCATTTGTTTAAGGATCTCCAAGAGTTAGGGATAGAGGTCGTATTATCGAGTGTGGATGGACAATTATCTACCTTTGGGGTATAGTCTTCTTTGGTTGAGAGGATCAAGGCTGCTCTACCTACAAATACGAGATTCAAGAGACTCTGGAAGCAGACCGAGGCCGACATGCAGACAGGGCTATAGATTCACAAGGACAGGACGTTGAGGTATGGAGATCGCCTATGTATTCCAAGTGGAGAGCTACGCCAGGAGTTGATGACTGAGGCACATAGCTCGATATATTCTATTCATCCCGGGGGTACGAAGATGTACAGAGATTTACGATACACTACTGGTTGCATGGGATGAAGAGTAAGATTGCTCAATTTGTAGCAAGATACTTGGTTTGTCATCATGTTAAGGCTGAGCATCAGAGGATTGTAGGGCTATTGCAGCCACTTTCCATTCCTGAGTGGAAGTGGGAACACATCACGATGGACTTTGTTACTGGATTTCTGAGGAGCCCAAGCGGGAAGGACACAGTTTGGGTCATTATGGATCGACTCAGTAAGTTGGCTCATTTCTTGCCCTTCAGAGTTGGGCAATCTATGAATATTCTGGCTGATTTATACACGAGGCAGATAGTGCGACTGCATGGAGTACCAGTGAGCATTGTGTCGGATCAAGATCCTAGATTCACATCGCATTTTTGGAGGAGTATGTAGGAGAGTTTAGGGACTCGCCTCAAATTTAGCATAGCTTATAATCTGCAGACCGACGGAAAGTCAGAGCACACGATCCAGATACTTGAGGATATGCTGAGAGCTTGTATGTTGGATTTTAGAGGATCTTGGGAAGATTATCTACATTTGGTGGAATTCTCCTACAATAACAGTTACCAGGCAAGCATACATATGGCACCATTTGAGACACTGTACGGCAGGAAGTACAGGTCTCCTGTGTGTTGGAGTGACGTCGGAGTGCGTCAGATACTTGGTCCAGAGCTAGTGACTTAAATAGTAGAGAGGGTAAAGCAGATTCAGAGTTACCTCAGAGTGGCACAAGATAGGCAGAAGCATTGGGCTGATACATACTGCCGACCTTTGCAGTTTAAGGAAGGCGATCATGTATTCTTGAGGATATCACCAACTCGAGGGACTATTAGATTTGGGAGCAGAGGCAAGTTGAGTCTGAGGTACATCGAGCCCTTCGATATTTTGGAACAAGTTGGTGAGGTGGCCTATCGTTTATTATTACCCCCGTCACTTGAGGGTGTGCATGATGTATTTCATGTATCGCGGTTGAGGAGGTACGTGGCAGACCCCAGTCACGTGCTTGATCATTCTGAGGTTACAGTTGGTCAGAGTCTGTCGTATGTGGAGCAGCCTGTTGCGATTCTCGGTCGCAGCGAGAAGGTTTTGAGAAGGGAGACTATTCGACTTGTCTGGGTTGCATGGAAGCATCACTCTCCGGGCGAGTCCACTTGGGAGCACGAGGACTCTATTCGGGAGCATTTTTCTCACTTGTTCGAGGATCGAGGTACGAACTTACGTACTATTTTCGAATACCATAATAATTTCTTTAATTTATTATTTTTGTATTCGGGCCATAAATTTTAAATTTTGGGGATAAAATTTTCTAAGGGGCTGTTTGGATAGATGTAACTCTTTGGAAGTGTGAAAGTGGCACTTACATCATGATGAGTTACAGTGTACTTGCAGCAAGTGGTACTTTCCAAAATATGTTTGGATGTAGTACTTTTTGTCTCCTACAAGTGGAAGAAAAATGGGTTTGGTGTTTGGATGGTAGTTGAAAGTGAAGAGAAAAGGAGTTCGGTTGTTTGGATGGTGGTTGAGAGTGGATGTTGGGGTTGGATGATAAACCTAGGTATGCTTACCTCCAATTTGTTTAGACCTAAATATTTTTCATTTAAATCTAAATATTGTAATATAAATTAGTATAAATTACTACTATTAATAAATAATTTTGTAACTATTATTATTATTGTTATTAGAAACATAAGGATTATTATTATTATTATTACTATTATTATTATTAATTAAACCCACCAGCTACCACTACTAACACCCAGCCCAACCATTTTTTTCTTATAGACTTCTCTAGAGAACCCACCCCAACCCTTCATTCCTATAGAATTCTCTAGAGAATTCTCTCTCTCTCCACTGCTTAGCACCCACCCCAACCCTTTCTTCCTATAGAATTCTCTAGAGAATTCTCTCCATCTCCTCACAAACACTCCTCCGGGGACCCCATTCTCTCCATCTCCTTCAAACTCTTTCTACTCCACCCCCGGAGACTGACCTAGCCCGTACGCGGTAGTGTGGGCCGGTGGTCCCTCCGCACGCTGTGGCGGTGGTCCGGTGGTGCCTCTGCACGAGGTAGCGGTGGTCCAGTGGTGACCTATGGAGGTGACTGCAACAACATAATTTTTTCCTCTTTCCTGAGTTTCCTCCAGAGTTTCTTCAGTTTTGGGATGGAGGTGAAAGTAAAGAGAAAATTGGGGGACATGAGCTGCACATGGTCAATTCAAAAAAAAAATGTGAAGTTTCAATGGTGCAACCAAACACCCGAACTCAGAGAAGTTCATGCCACTTTCAGAAAATCACCCAAATCCGGATCATTTTCATTGATCCAAACAGCCCCTAAGAGGGAGAGGATGTGAGCCCCCAATTTTCAAGCTATTATTTTTTATATAAATTTTACTAAATATTTTGTTGACCAATTTAATTGATTTCAAATTAATTCACTATTTGTCATGTTATAATTATAGATGGTTAAATCATCACTAATTTTATTAGATTATTATTAAGAAAAATCTATTTTTATTAACGTGATTGTAGGTTAGTACATGAATATAGTTAATCTTAAAATTTTATTAATAAGATTATCATACATTTTTTTCTATTCTTATTAGATCTGGGCTTAGTTTATGTAAACCAGTTAGGGTTAAATTCTTTCCTTTCAGCCCAATTCCTTTTCTACTTAAACCGGTCCAATCCTAGTGCCCAATCAAATAGATAACGGGAGAGCAGTAACTATCCTTGGTTATGCTTTCTCACTCGGGTGGGCCAGCGCCGGTAACTGTAACACCCCTGAATTTTTGGAATTATTTTTTATTATTTATTTGATTTAAATAGGAATTTATGGAATTTATGAATATTTTTGATTAAATTGTTATTATTATAGATGACCTTAGCCATGGTTGAGTTTTGGAGTACACGATGACCAGAAATTATGGCACAGATAGTGTACACGTGTGCTTTGACTAGTGTTTTAGCCATGGTAGGGATGGCCAAGCCATATGTATGTTCTAACTAGGAAAACCAGGCCAAGTTGCGACTTAACCCCCACCGATGATTTATTTATTTAATTATTAGATTATTGACTTTCTAGGAGACCCGGTTGTACCAATTTAGCCCCGACTTGACCCGAACCAAATCCAAATCTAAATAGACATGTAGTACTCTCAAATACCTTTATGTTGATATATATTTTGTATATATATTTTATTAATATTAATATGTTTTCAATTTTGGAAAGTTTCTATTTATAGAAAGTGTCTACGTGTAATCCTAGTGTAATCCTAGTTGGCATTAGTTTATATTTGACCTAAAGTCCAACCCAAACCTATGTAGACATGTTGGGCATTAATATATATTAATAAATATATATATTTTATATTTAATTCAGATTTGATTGTATTTATATAGATAGATTTAATTAGTCTATATTAGGAAATACCTTTTTAATCCTCAATCCAATTAATTAGCCAACTCACCAACAACCCAAACAAATCAAAGGGGGCCACCCTTGGCTGACCAACAGCCCTTCCCTATGTATATTCAACCAACATTCTATTAGGAATAGGTTTCCTATTATACTACATGCATGCAACCCAAAAAGTCTATATATATACCTACTTTTAGCCAAACTCAAACCCTAACTTAATTACTCTCTTTCTCTCCCCTTCATAGCTGACCAACCCCCGCTCCCCCTCCAAAATTTGGCAGCACCTTCTACATACAAATCCATCATCTTCATTCCCTCCATTGTACAACTCAATCTCCTCCATAAAAACTCCTACTTCCATCCAAACTCCACCAAACAAACCCTAAAAACTCCATCTTCTCCATCCAACCATCTAGGGACATTGCCAACCCCTCCAAACTCATCAAGAGAGGATTATAAAGCAAGGATAGCAATAAATGTGGGAGCTTTGGCAATGAGAAGCCTCCACAACCAACTAGCAAGGACTTCTGGTAAGAAATCCTAATTTTTCTATCTCAAACCTGTGCTATAATTCTGTAGAAATTCTATTATTAAATCTGTAAAAATAGTATTTTGGTACCTTTGTTATGTATTTTTACCCATAAAAGTTTTATGATTTATAGTCGTAATATTCATATTTCGGTAGGATCAAAATTAACCCCATTGTGAAGGAACTATAAGTTATTGGTGGTTATTTTCGAAACTGAATTTTATGTGTGTTCATATATATAAATTAGGATTTTTAATTATTTTTCCACGAATTTATCAACTTAAATCTGGTCGGGAAAATTATAGGTCAAAACTAGCTATTTTCGGGTAACCTGCTGACCTAGAATGTTCCAAACTTGTAGCAAAATTAACCCTTGTACCCATGATGATATTATATGAAATAAGGTATTTTACTTTTGTATAAAATATACCTTTGGGTATTTTAGCTATTTTGAGTAATTGGCCATGTTCAGGACGAGTTTCGGGTAGGCTAGCTGACGTAGTAGTCAACTAGTCACATAATTTTTTATAAATCGTAATTCTAGAATTTCAGAGTTAATACTATAGAAAATAGTTTTAACTATTATTTTTAGGAATTTTCTATGATTTTTAAGTGTGTTATTGACGTGGGGTCATTACCGATTAATTGGAAGGTCGAAAATCCTAAAACTGTGTTCCGAGGTCTCGTTGGACACGTATGTATGTGATACAATTTAAGTAGTCCTACGAGATATTTGAATATAGTTAAAGTAGTTTAAAACATTAATATAGTTAATTAAGTTCTGTTATAAGTTTCATAAGTAGTTAAATAAATTATTTAGGAGCATTGGATTCCGGAGGCGTGGACATGGGAGCGAGACTTCATCTTCACATCATAGAACCAGACAAGTACACCTTGCCAAACTTTATAGTACTTATATACTTTTCTATACTGCTATTCTTTTATGTCTCACTTGGTACATATTTCTCTTCTATTTTATATCATGGTTATTTTCTAGTTCTACGTGCACGTACATGGTTGCTCTTTCTTTTCTCATGTTACTCACCATATTATTCTTTCGTGTTTAGGTCTAGTGATAGTATTGCTTAGCCTCTGTCGTGTCCCCTTGACATGATTGAGTTGGACTTGACTTATTGACTTGACTTACCTTGACTTGACTCGTAGTTCTAGGCGAGGACCTTGTAATAGACGATGACTATACTTGACCACTCTCTGTTGTGAGCCCCCACTGAGCTGTGATATATAGGGCCGTGAGTCCCCACTAAGCTGCGGTTTACTTCAATTTACTCGTAATCATGTTTATCATCACGATTCTCAATGGCATGCCACTTCCTTATATATTTCATTCTTATACTACTCTGAAGTCTTTATTTCTTCTACAATTTCATACCCTTTCTTTGCATGTTAAAACTGTTAAAGTAGGCTTGTATATTATGTGTCGTGCTAGTCCCCTGAGGACCTGGCTATCTCTCCAGGCTTAGTTAGAGAGAAGGACTTCCCGGAGGTTTATGGTTCTGGAGTGGAGACAGGTGACGTACCTTCGCAGGAGGATGAGATAGTGGCCGAGGACTTCTCTTGAGACATGTCTCTTTATTTTAGACTTGATACATTATTTTCTTTCTTTTCATCAGTGAACATGTAGTTGATTATTCATTTCTTTATACTGTGGTTTCGGAATGTTTTACCCGTACAGTATTATTTCTATTTCATGTTGGACAGATCTTTCTCGTTAGTATTATTTTATTGCACTTGATACCTCGTGTCTTATTTTCTGTGTGGATGAGATTAGCTGTGTACCTGTGACTTGTACTATATTCTGGATTGTTATCAAGATTTACAGCTTAAGCATTTCGCTAGTGGGCTTATTGTGAGATTTGGCCCACTGGTAAAGTGCTGCTGGCATGTACCATATCCTGGTCTTATACGTATTTTGGGATTGGGACGTTACATATTTTTATGGTGGCCCATGTAGGTCAACGTTAATCACTTCGGTTACGTTACTGTACCGACGTGAGCCTGCAAATAGGATAGAAAGGACCCATAGGAACTCATCCACATACTTGATCTCCTTCTGTGATTCCATATTCAAACTCTCGTTTGATTGCCTTGAATTGCATCTTGCTTGATTCCTTTCCTACCGTGAGTCTTATTTCTCGTGCGATAGAATTTAGGAAGATGAGTCATCCTAGGTATATATGCTCAATTAACTCAGTTACACTATTAGTTAAAACTCTTGAAAGTTGGGTAGAAAGCCTCACCAAGTAGCTTCTAATGTCCTTATGACCCAATTAATAAAGTATAGTTGAATGACACTGAATATAAGATAGTGTAGAAGGATAGGCTTACCTAGACTCTAGAGTCTTAGAGGTCCATACCACAATTGGACGACCAAACCCTTAGACAAAATGATAGTAGGGAAACTGTAGAGACATAAACACCGGACGAGTCTTAGACCTTGATAAACTTGAATTACTTGTGCTTTCTTTCAAATCATATTCTCGCATACTTATATTGTTTGACTATATTGACTGATGCTGCTATTATAGCCTATTTTTGCAAGCTTATTCTTTATCGAGCTTGTTCAGGACATATATTTTATTGGGGACGCCCACTAACATATTATCTATTTAGAATCAAGGTATTATGGTCTGATCAACCTAGTGCACTTGGTTCGCTCTTCTTATGGTTATTCTACGTGGATTGAGATATAGTTAACAAATACTTGCCCTCTAGGATCTCATCCACAACTGCCTTAATAACTTTTTTTTGAACTATTCAATCACCTTTGAAACCCCACAATTGTATTCGATCATTGAACTCTATATTATTTTATGTCTTCACCTATTCCGGGAAGACAAACCCTTGTGTTTGATGAAGGTTATCCGAGTAGACCGCTTCCCGACCAGGTGATGCAGTTTGTGCAAGCTAGACAACAGGCATGATCACAACGACCAAGACAGGCCTTTGCCATGAGGATTGAAGATGGAACAACGACACAAGAGGCAACGGAAGGTAATAACTTGATTTTGTGTTAATAATAGAAGTAGATTATTAGTTTACGCTAGTTTGGTGTATGTTTGCTTAGGAATAACCATAGAGACAAAGCACACTTTAGAGGCATCTTAGAACCATAGACATGTTTTTCTTTACCTTAGTGAGTTATTTTAATTTCGAGGATAAAATTCTTTTAAGGGGGCTAGAATGTAACACCCCTGAATTTTTGGAATTTTATTTATTTATTTGATTTAAATAGAATTTTATGGAATTTATGAATATTTTGATTAAATAGTTATTATTATAGATTACCTTAGCCATGGTTGAGTTTTGGAGTACAAGATGACCAAGAATTATGGCACGGATAGTGTACACGTGTGCTTTGACTAATGTTTTAGCTATGGTAGGGAAGGCCGAGCCATAGGTGTGTTCTAACTAAGAAAACTAGGCCAAGTTGTGACTTAACCTCCACCGATGATTTATTTATTTAATTATTAGATTATTGACTTTCTAGGAGACCCGGTTGTACCAATTTAGCCCCAACTTGACCCGAACCAAATCCAAATCTAAATAGACATATAGTACTCTCAAATACCTTTATGTTGATATATATTTTGTATATATATTTTATTAATATTAATAAATTTTCAATTTTGGAAAGTTTCTATTTATAGAAAGTGTCTACGTGTAATCCTATTGTAATCCTAGTTGGCATTAGTTTATATTTAACCCAAAGTCCAACCCAAACCTATGTAGGCATGTTGGACATTAATATATATTAATAAATATATATATTTTATATTTAATTCAGATTTGATTGTATTTATATAGATATATTTAATTAGTCTATATTAGGAAAGACCTTTTTAATCCTCAATCCAATCAATTAGCCAACTCATCACCAACCCAAAAAATCAAAGGGGGCCACTCTTGACTGACCAACAGCCCTCCCCCGTGTATATTTAGCCAACATTCTATTAGGAATAGGTTTCCTATTATACTACATGCATGCAACCCAAAAAGTCCATATATATACCTACTTTTAGCCAAACCCAAACCCTAACATAATTACTCTCTTTCTCTCCCCTTCATAGCCGACTAACCCCCTCTCCCCTCCAAATTTTGGCAGCACCTCCTCCATCCAAATCCATCATCTTCATTCCATCCATCATACAACTCTTTCTCCTCCATAAAAACTCCTTTCATCCTTCTTCCATCCAAACTCCACCAAACAAACCCTAAAAACTCTATCTTCTCCATCCAACCATCTAGGGCCATTTCTAACCCCTCCAAACTCATCAAGAGAGGATTACCAAGCAAGGATAGCAATAAAGGTGGGAGCTTTGGCAAGGAGAAGCCTCCACAACCAACTAGCAAGGACTTTTAGTAAGAAACCCTAATTTTTTCATCTCAAACCTATGCTATAATTTTGTAGAAATTCTATTATTAAATCTGTAAAAATAGTATTTTTGTACCTTTTGTTATGTATTTTCATCCATAAAAGTTTTATGATTTATAGTCATAATATTCATGTTTCGGTAGGATCAAAATTAACCCCGTTGTGAAGGAACTATAAGTTATTGGTGGTTATTTTCGAAACTAAATTTTATGTGTATTCATATATAGAAATTAGGATTTTAATTATTTTCCATGAATTTAGCAACTCAAATCTGGTCGAAAAAATTATAGGTCAAAACTAGCTATTTTTGGGTAACCTACTGACCTAGAATGTCCCAAACTTGTAGCAAACTTAACCCTTGTACCCATGATGATATTATATGAAATAAGGTATTTTAATTCTGTATAAAATATATATTTTGGATATTTTAGCTATTTTGAGTAATTAGCCATGTTCAGGACGAGTTTCGGATAGACTAGTTGACGTAGTAGTCAACTAGTAACATAATTCTTTATAAATTATAATTTTAGAATTTCAGAGTTAATACTGTAGAAAATAGTTTTAAATATTATTTTTAGGAATTTTTTATGATTTTTAAGTGTGTTATTGACGTGGGGTCATTACTGATTAATTGGAAGGTCGAAAATCCTAAAATTGTGTTCCGAGGTCTCGTTGGACACGTATGTATGTGATACAATTTAAGTAGTCCTATAAGATATTTGAATATAGTTAAATTAGTTTAAAACATTAATATAGTTAATTAAGTTCTGTTATAAGTTTCATAAGTAGTTAAATAAATTGTTTAGGAGCATTGAATTCCAGAGGCGTGGACACGGGAGCGAGACTTCATCTTCACATCACAGAACCAGGCAAGTACACCTTGCCAAACTTTACAGTACTTACATGCTTTTCTATACTGCTATTCTTTTATGTCTCACTTTGTACATATTTCTCTCCCGTTTCATATCATGGTTATTTTCTAGTTCTACGTGCACGTACATGGTTGCTCTTTCTTTTTTCATGTTACTCGCCATATTATTCTTTAGTGTTCAGGTTTAGTGATAGTATTGCTTAGCCTCTGTCGTGTCCCTTTGACATGATTGAGTTGGACTTGACTTATTGATGTGACTTACCTTGACTTGACTCGTAGTTCTAGGCGAGGACCTTGTGATAGATGATGACTATATTTGACCACTCTCTGTTGTGAGCCCCTACTGAGCTGCGATAGAGACTTACTATAGGTTGTGAGCCCCCACTGAGCTGTGATATATAGGGTCGTGAGTCCCCACTGAGCTGCGGTTTACTCTGATTTACTTATAGTCATGTTTATCATCACGATTCTCGACGGCATGCCACTTCCTTATATATTTCATTCTTATACTACTCTGCAGTCTTTATTTCTTCTACAATTTTATACCCTTTCTTTGCATGTTAAAACTGTTAAAGTAGGCTTGCATATTATGTGTCTTACTAGTCCCTTGAAGAACTGGCTATCTCTCCAGGCTTAGTTAGAGAGGAGGACTTCCCGGAGGTTTATGGTTCTAGAGTGGAAACAGGTGACATACCTTCGCAGGAGGACGAGATAGTGGCCGAGGACTTCTCTTAAGACATATCTCTTTATTTTAGACTTGATACATTATTTTCTTTCTTTTCATCAGTGAACATGTAGTTGATTATTCATTTCTTTATACTATGGTTTCGAGATGTTTTACCCGCACAGTTATTATTTCTATTTCATGTTGGACAGATCTTTCTCGTTAGTATTATTTTATTGGACTTGATACCTCGTGTCTTATTTTCTGTGTGGACGAGATTAGCTGTGTACCTGTGACTTGTACTATATTCTGGGTTGATATCATGATTTACAGCTTAAGCATTTCGCTAGTGGGCTTATTATGAGATTTGGCCCACTGGTGAAGTGCTGCTGGCATGTACCGTATCCTGGTCCTATACGTATTTTGGGACTGGGGCGTTACAGTAACCCACAACCCGTTTTACCTATACCTATTAATTCAAATTCTTATACTGTTCTTCATCTCTTTCGTACGCTCGCACGTACAATATTTTAACCACTGTGCACAGGCGTACCTCGCCTGCATGGGCGACAGCTCGATCGAGCCTCTCATCCTAAACCCTATCCACCCTCTATATAAACTCTTATGTTCATCATCTTCTTCTCCCCATCTTAAAACCCTAGCCGCATACTCCATGTTTACTTCAGTTTCATCCTTCCGAGCATTTCCTTGTCGCCGTTGTCGCAGACGGCCAGTGCCGGTGAGAAATCCATTTCCTCGACATCGGCACGCGATTGCCATTAGGGTATTGTGTTTCTAGCAGTCGGGTTCGACCGATCCTTTTCGTCGACCACGCGAGTTGCAACGCCGGACGACCACCATCCCCCACCTCGGCTTTGCCGGCCTGTCGATACCCCCGTCCGACCGACCGAGGAGCGGAGCACCCCCTCTCTCCTTGCTGGTGTGAAGTCTCATCTCCCCTACTTCTCTTACATGCTAGAAGTGCATACATATATTTCCTTCCCTTTGTTATATATGTTAGTAGATGGGTTAAACTATTTCCATGGTTCTACTGGGGGTGCTTTATATATGCTTCTTCATTCCTTAGCTTATATGTGTGGGATCTCCTGCTAATAACAGTAGAATAGTGTTGAGTGATAGCAAGGTGCATGCATAAGTAGGTTTCCTACAGGCCCTATACATAGGGATATGGAGAGTGCAAACTTTGATGTTGAGGAAACCTACATGTGAAATTCAACTTGGAATAATAGACTGTTGTGTGCTATAAAATTCAAGGGTAAATACAAAGAAAACAAGTATACATTGGCAATAAATGTGATGGGGATTCTGTTGGGTTCTTTGATGCTATATTTTGTTAGTAAGGAGGAAAAATGGAGAGTAGCAACAAGCAAACTGTCGAATAATAAAGGGAACGGTATTAGATTAGTCATAGACATATGAATATAGGTTATATTTAAGGTAACAGATGAGTCTAAGTCCCTTGTACTTGAGGAAATTTTAAACCACAACTATATAGGCATATGGGTATGGGGCTTGAGAGATGAGGAAGTTGGAAACAAATTTTTATTAGGTAAATAAGTGGGTAAGGATTGAGTATATGTTTGAGTGCACAGTTGCACATAAGGGGATTGAAAAAAATAAAATAAAGAAAGCAAAGAAGTTTACTGGGAGTTTATGGGGAGTTAATTTTGGTGATTGGCTAATAAAGATTTTTGTGTGGCCAAGTTTACAACATGACTCAACAACTGTACACTTAGAGTATGTGCAAACACATTTGAATTTCCCTTAGGCAGGGGAGTAGCTTGATGTGAGTTAAATAGGCTCCAAATAAAAATTAAACTAATTATTCTTTTATATTAATAAATATGAAATAAGTTAGATTAACAATTAGGATTATTTGATAAGTAGTAATTAAAACCCTTCTTCATTTTATAATTAATTAGCTAATCCCTAAATAATTTTCCTCTAGGTCCTGTTAACACCTTGGACGCTTCGGACTTGGACGTGGGACCAGAATATTCTCGTCAGATTCCTGGGACAGACAAGTGTACCTTGCCATTCTTGTACTTCAGTTTCCATATTTTATTTAATTATTTATTCTGTTTATGTTAATGCATCACCTAGGGCCGTGTTTGGTACTTCGCATCCGAATCACATTCGGGTGCCGTTGGACGTTTGTGCCATATGGTATTGATATTAGATACTTACGTTACGTTTTCACGAAAAAATATTGTGGGTACATTAGACCCTAGGATATGTTCATGTGACACTACATACTGACGGATCCCCGTACTTGATTACATCTTGCTATACGGAAGTCCGCGTTTGATACTAGGATGATGACTTGAGGTTTTTTACACTGTATTTACTATTAACTCGATGTCCTAGCTAGAGGATCTGGCCGAGCGTCTCGTGGGCACGATTCATATCGTCACATGGGTGGGAAGAACATACTCTGCGTGCTTGGGCTACTTTCCCACATAGTATGCCGTTGTCTTATTACCAAAGATTCAGGTTTTTCATAGTTTGCCACAACTTTCTTACCGGAACTGTGGGGTATTTCATAGTTTGTTGGAGTGCCTATCAGGTCTCGAGGTACACCATGATAGCCCACGTATTCGAGTGATGTTCTCAAATTGTATTTTCATTTTAACTGGTTATGTTAGATTCACCTATCATTTACAGTCATATTTACTTTACATACATACATACATACATACATACATACATACATACATACACACACACACACACACACACACACACACACACACACACACACACACACACACACATATATATATATATTATATATATATTATATATATATATATATATATATATATATATATATATATATATATATATATATATATATATATATATATATATATATAAAATATATATATATATATTTTATATATATATATATATATATATATATATAAATATATATATATATATATATATATATATATATATATATATATATATATATATATATATATATCATCACTGTTGTATACTTGGCCCGTATATTATGTACCTTGTTGCGTCCCGCTGAGGACCTAGTTTTATCTCCAGATTTGGACGAGGAGGTTTACCCAGAGATCTAGGGTCCGGGATTGACATAGGAGCGGGTCCAATTCTAGAGGACGAGGTTTACCCAGTGGAGTAGCTTTATCAGTGGTAGAGCTCCTTTTTTTATCTGACTTTATTATCTAGTTAGCCTGTCGTCAGATCTATTTATCTTCTTGTATTTTTTTTTTCATTTCAGACTTGTACTAGCGGGATTGTTCCCGCAAGACTTTCATTCAGTTTTGTATTATGATTTACTTCCA
Organism: Iris pallida; assembly: GCA_029216955.1. NCBI lineage: Eukaryota > Viridiplantae > Streptophyta > Magnoliopsida > Asparagales > Iridaceae > Iris > Iris pallida. Next base: position 955,268 of record JANAVB010015598.1, on the reverse strand, counting down.
GACTAATTTATTTCAGCACATGTGGTAGTCATTTTATCTATATGTGTTTCCTTGATCCGTATTGTAGATGAGATTAGTGTACTTGTGATATTTAGGCATTATTTCTAATGTTGTACTTTACAGCTCAAGCACTACCTCAATGGTTCTATTAAATTGGGATAACCATTGGAGTGGTACTCGCTGGCCATTGCCACGTAGCTCAGTTTCGTATTTTTGGAACTGGGGCGTGACACATCCGTAAGAGTTATGGCAACTATTGGATCTATCCACACCAACAATGGTGAAAGATAGTCGACAAATAGGTCACCTCTATTTTATGATACCAAGTACACATACTGGAAGACATGTACGAGGTTCTACTTATAGTCTCTTAATTTTGATAAGTGGTCTGTAGTAATAGATGGGTATCATAAGCCATTTAGAATAGTCATAGATGGCAACCTTACTGAGAAGTCCTATGATAAATACACCAGCACAGAAAAGAAACACGTCAATCTTGATGCTAAAGCTATTAACGCATTATTTGTGCTTTAGACAAACTAAATTCAACAGGGTCTCTACTTGTACTACTTCACGCGAAGTATGAACGTTTCTTGAGGTCACTCATGAAGGAACCACACAAGTAAAAGAATCAAAGATCAGTCGTCTAACACAAGAATATGAAGCATTCAAGAGAAGCAGAATGAGAAGGTAACTCAGATGTTCATATGGTTTCTAGACATCGTCAACCCTCTATCCTATCTTGGCAAGGAGTGCAACAACAATGAGAAGATTTGAAAGGTACTCCGAGGACTCACCAAGAACTGGAATCCCAAGATCACATCAATCGTTGAGGGGAATGTGTCACGACCCGCTGCCAGATTTCTGGATACGAGTTGGATATGCCCAGCCTACGTTGTGGACACAACGTAGTAAGCTATATTTAACCTCAGGAAAATTCCAATATCATGACATCAATCCTAAGCTCAATCACAGAACTAGTAAATAAAAATAATCCAACACACACTCACATGATCACAGATCACTATATCTTTTTAGTACATCATACATGTCTAGTATCCAAAAACAAATCCGGTAATCCTCATCATCAATATTATACATTGCTATACAAAATATCTATAATATTTGATACATCTAAATGATACACCCTAATTTTTTATAGTCTTCCAGAAGCTTCTAGTAGTCGTCCTCCAAACTAGTGTCATCCATCTGTCTTTCCCTAGTCTAATATGTCAACGATCTAGTCAGAAAAGAAGCAAAGTACAATCTACAACAGTGTAATAAGTACAACACATGCACAAGAAAGATACAATGAAACATGACTAACCTGAATTACCATAGATGCAATAACCTACTGAAACATGAAACAAGAAGATCATGACTCGTGATTTGAAATACATACGAAATATATGATCGGTTGGATAAAGATCATGGACAAGAACAACTATATGGTACGACTTAATCACATGTGCACAGGTGTGCGATTAAGCTATCATCATGAATTCCTAAGTTGGGCCTTGGTCATTTACCTGCAGTATTTTCCCTCCCCCAAGTACCAATAAAGAACAAAAGCATAATAATCAGAAGCACATGACCAACCATGTAACAATACACCACATGAAGTAAATGCAACAAAGTCATAGAAGTACTTGTCTTGTCCTGAAAAATTAATATGTCACAATGTCCACCTAGAATAGGGCAAGAATAGATTAGAATCTAAAGAAGGGCATTAGTTATCTATAGACTAACTATAGAATATTACTAACAACATATATATATATATATATATATATATATATATATATATATATATATATATATATATATATATATATATATAACACCACATGTGCATGTAGGGGCGGGCGGGGTTCGACTCCTGGGGGAGTCGGGCGGCTTTTTCTTAGGGGGTTAGGCAGGTGGGTAGGTAGGTAGAAAATACACACACACACACACACACACACACACACACACACACACACACACACACACACACACACACACACACACAGTTCGAGCCCCCACTCCCACGGGGGCGGCTGGGTGGCGTTGTCCACGGCCTCCGGGCCAAGGCTGGCTGGGTGGCGTTGTCCATGGGCCTTGGTATTTGAAATATATATATATATATATATATATATATATATATATATATATATACACACACACACACACACACACATATATACTAGCTAGCATAGTTACATTATCAATTAAAATTCTATAACAAATAATACTAACAAAACCATTCTAGTAGAATACTAGTAAAGTAAACTATTAATTAGATCATAAATACTAACAATTATTTGTGGAATACTTTAAACTTATTTAGATATTGACAAAACCATTTATTAGGAAATACTTGCTAGCAACAACCAACTTTTACAAAATCTAGCTATTGAGATATTAGCTAATATTAGCAAAATAATCTCTATAACACAATATATATTTTTGGCAAAACTTTTGCTATTAAAATATTATGAAATAATAATAATAATAATAATAATAATAATAATATTATTATTAATAATAACAATAACGATATAACACTACTAATAATATCCAGCCCAATCATCAGCGCAAACAACTAACCCAGCCCATCCTTTTTTCTTTTCATTTTTTCTTTTTCCTTTTTTTTTTCTTTTCATTGGTCCAGACCGGCTTGGCCTGCTGACCCGGCCCAACTGCCTTCTTTTTTTCTTCTAAAGGGCCTGGTAGTCCAGCCTGCTATAGCAACCCACAAACCCGGCCCAATGTACTAACAAAAACCCTAAACCTAACACTCATCCACTTTGTTCCCTCACTCTTTCTTTTTATTCGGCAGCCGACACCTAACTCTTAAAGCCCTTCTACCTATCCCCACTCTCATAGCACATGACATGGAGACCCAAAAAGAAGAAGACACAGAAAAGATGAAAGTCGAGAAGGTGAAGAGGAGAGCTCACCTCGTGGTGCTGGCGACAGAGATCGGTCAGGAACTGGCGGTGACGACGACTTGGGGAAGTTTTCGATGGTGGTGGCAACGATGGTGTTATAGCGGTTTTGAGACTTCTTGGTGGTACGGGGAGGGCAACGGTGGATCGGGAAGGAGCCGTAAAGACGAGTAATTTAGATCTGCTCTCAAGGCGGGATCGGTGGTAGATTCGGTCGACGGTGGGGTTCACACCGGCTAGACACGCGTCGTCGACGAGCGACGGGTTCCTCGCATCGGCAGTGGCTCGTGGCTAGATCGGCCAAGACGAGGCAGTGAGGAGGTTGGCTCAGATCCTCCGTCATGGCGGCTCTCGTGGCGGCGGTGTTCAATCGCGCTGGTCGGCTCAGGAGCTTCAATGAGAACTCAAGGACACCATAGTGGTGGCTTAAGACGGTTCATGATAGAGCGGCTTGAGTCGAGGCGGCATTCAACGGCACGAGGATGCGAGCAGTGATCATATATGGTGAAGGCAATTGTGATGAAGATTCTCGATCTGGACACGGAGTCCAGATACAACTACAGAGGAAGACTCAACGACGATGAAACAGATCTCCGACAACAACAATGATCCTGTGTCCTGATTCCTTCAGGACACGACGGCTCGACAACGACTTCGGCGAGGAAAGGTCGGACACGATGACAACTCCATTAGATCTAAGGTTTGTGTTGTGTTGTACGTGTCCGTGTTAGGGGACACGGACACAAGGAAGAACTGAATGTAATCCTGTGTTGGGGACACAGGACATAGAAAATAGGTTAGACACGGGGAATGTCCGTGTTAGGACACAACTGTATATGTAAAAATATAAAAAATAGTGGAACGGACACGGACACGTGGACACGATAGCTAAGCACGAGAATAGGAATAATTTACAGCAATTAATGAATCTGTTTAAAAGGTGAGTAGAATAGTCCTAGAATCTCTAGGCACATGGACTGAAGGAATATTCCTGGAATATTCTAGACTAATCCTGATTAGTCTAATAATTTTAGAATATTTCTACTAAGTCTAGGTGACTAAACATTCTACCATAGATTTTCTAAAATAACCAATCTAGTTAAGGATATTTACAAATATGCCATTACCATAATAGGAAAATATAACTAACTTAAAAATTTCAGCTAACAATAATGATTAATCTAATCCAAAAATATTAATTCAAATAATTAAAACTAATTAGTACAATATTAATTAATTAGCAAATAAATTCCATAATGAAAATCATACTTTCAAATAAATATTCAAATAAATTATTATATTGATAAATTCTGAATAAATTATTTCAAAAATGATTAGTAAAATAATAAAATATTAGGAACAAATTGTAAATCTAGGAACGGTGGGGTTACAAATCTACCCACCCTAGAAAAATTTTATCCTCAGAATTTGACTTTCAAATGACACGATAAACACGATTAAGAATAACACGATACGAAAATTTTGAAAATAATTAAAATTGGTTAAACATAGAACCAAAATTTAGTCATGACTAGTAGAATCAAAGTTATCTAGGGGTGATCATATGATCAAAATTTAGGCATGACCAAAATAGTATTAAAATGACATAGTTATGATAGAATTCTATGTAGAATCGTGACCTAAGCACAATTAAAATCGTTTAGGTGTAACTAACACAACTAGGAATCAAATTCAAAACAATTCAAGAAAAGAAATTTTTTAAGATAATCAGCTAATTAACCTCTTATGCGGAACCCAATCTTCAAAATTGTTGAATTAGCGAAACAATCAGCAAGAAATCCCACAGAAAACTAAGATGACTACTCCAAGCACTACAACTAATTCTATTAGGAACTAAAAGACATCCATCTAAAATCGACTAAATTTAACTCTCATGGAGTTTATCTGCTAATTACCAATTTAATTCAAATTCTAACATTAAAACAACCTTCTAATTCTGACTATAATCATAATTAGCAAATCCTTAAAAAATTTGTTGAGTCAATCTATGATTTCGAGAATTTCAAATCCAGAAACCGACTATTTGAATATAAATCCTCAACTTCTGACAATCTTCCAACAAAATTTCAAAACTCAACTGCTCGTTTACTTTAACCATTAACCTGCTTAGTGTTGGCATTCCAGAGTTGCCTACCAATGCCCTTGTCTCCATTGCCTACTAGTATTTTTGATACAACTCTATAATAGATTTCTTTGGGTTATACCCGTTCTTTCTATGTATAATAATCATCTAATTTCTCAAAAAATTATCCCTTTAACTGTTCCCTTACTACGATCTTCATATCCCCATAGTATCCTGACGTATAGTTCCAAATTTACTTCCTTTGTGGGAGAGCCTTATCAAATCCTAGATTTTTTTGCCAACTCTACTTACGGATTATTCTATCTTCCTTATTGTAAGCCTACTTTTCGATTTATTTTATTTTTTTTATTTTTATTTGGTTATGATTTACTATTATGGTCATTTGGACCTTAGTAAGCATTGTTTAGCTATTTTATAGCTTACTATAATTTTTAGATATTTTAGATAATTTTTAGATATTATTTTATTTAGTTTTATATATTTTAAAGGCTTCCATTATTTTTATGAGGCCATTTAGGGCAAATTTGAGATAAAGTATTTTAATTTATATTCTAGAAGGTTAAATATATTTTCTGTAATTTTTTATAATTTTTCTGGAATTATTTTGATAATTTTAATATAGAAAATCTATTTTCTAGGACTTCTAGAATTTATTGTGCTTGCATATGAGTAAATATTGACCCTAAATATTTTTCTAAGGTTCATTATATTATTTTATATTTTCTAGAATTTTTCTAGATTTTTTTGGCTATTTTTAGTATTTATTATGAGTTACTGTAATTAAAACTAATTAAAAAACTATTTTCTGTTAATTATAATTCAGTTTTCCTAATTAAATAACCCAGTCAACCGAGACTGGACCACCTGTCCGTCAAAGAAGGCTAGCAGGGGGGGACCAACTGTCATTGGTGACCCATGTGGGTGAACTCATAATTGGGTCCATGAGTCAAACTCGAGCCGAGCCACTAGAATCAGAGTCGGGCTCTGACTGAGCCAAGCCGGCCACACTGTGGGCCTTTAGATCTAGTAGGAGGCAGCTGGATAGCCTCCACGTGGCAGCTCAAGTCGCCTCCCTAGCGGCTCACCCCTTTATATATATAATATAGTAAACCCTAGATTATATATTATTCTGCCGCATTTAGAAAATTCAGAGGAGAGAGAGAGAAAGAGAGAGATTGTTCTTCAACTTCGCGGATCGATAGCCGCCAAACCAGAAGAGCTTTTTGTACGCCGTTTTTTTAATAGAAGCGTATTGAGGTATACTTTCTGAATATCTAATTTATTTTTATAAATTCTGAACCTTAATTTCTGTAAAAAATTGTAGAGTGTCAGTTGTTCGAAACTTGACACGTTTGGATGTCTTTGAGATTTCGGGAGAACCAGAAAATGAAATTATGAACCGTTTGAAGTTTCGAAAAGCTGACACAAAACTCTACGACATATATTTTTACCAGAAATTAATTCATCCATCTAGTATTTTAGTTATTCTGTTGAACTTATAATTGATCGGTAAATCACCATTTTGGTCACGATTAGCCATAACGGCGATATCTTTTGACCAAAATATGATTTTGTGGCACGGTCGATTCCAGCGCACTCATGGTGCTGAAATCTACCAAGTTGCACTTTTTAAATCTTGAGTTCATAATATTTGACTAGATAGTCAATGGCATGTCTCGATTTGCGTGCTATTGTTTCCAAAATTGGAAACATGACTTTTAATGGCCAAACTTGCATGTTTATATTATATTCTGATTATTGTTAGATTAAATTAGGTTTTTAAGTGATTTATTCCAAAATTAACTATTAATAGATTAGTAACCTAATTAGCTACTTATTTCAAAAATTTAGAACTAGAACCTTAGAATTGACTTGTGGTTTTCGTGCATGGTTTGTGGTACATTATATGTTATAGGTTGACAGCTTCTATATTGGCAATCCCCTCATCCTCGACTTGTGACTATGGTTTGTGCAAGGATTCAGGCAAGTGCACTTTCTGATTACTTTCGATTCATAGTAGTCTTTCCATTTCATGTTTATGTATATGCTCTCTTGCTTGTTCACACATTGTTACACGTATTAGTGTCATGGATCTCTACATACTTTATTTCATGATTGTCGTATTTTTGTGTTTCGTGACTTGTTCGAGTCCATGAGTACTAGTCGGGAGGGAAAATATCTTAGTAGACATGTGGACTACCCAGAACTATCCTCCATGTTTTTCGTGGAGAATAGTAGCTGCACATGACACGTGCAGGGTACTTGATTTACCCCGTAGCCATTCATATATCGAAACTGGTATTTCAAAGCACATAGATAGTTGTCTTTACTTGTTTTCCTCGTTTTCTTTACTACTTGTCATGTCATCCTAGTTACATGTTTCTTTTCTAGCTGATATATCATGTTATAGAGTTATCTACTTTCTTTCGTGATTTATCATAATATCGGTCTTATTTTCTAGATCATCTCACATATGTTATTTTTATGTCTTGTGAATTCTATTATGTTTTCGCATTGCCGTCGGTTTGTGTACTTGTTCCATTCCTGACTGGAAACCAACATTTTTCAGGTTAGCTGTGGCTTCACTTAGCATTGGGAGATACTGATGTACTTGTAGACAGAAACCTAAAAATTAGATAGATGTGATATCATTTATATTAATTGTAAGAACCTTGTACTTTCCTTAATTATGAATGTTGTAATCAATTTAGAAATGTGAATGAGTAATAAAGTTTATTTTGAGCATTTATTTATTGCGGGTTTGACAGCATTCTACTGCCGACTCTGCGGCGTAGGCTGGCTTGGACATGCACTCGTATTCCGAAAAGCGGATGCGGGTCGTGACAAGTTTTTGTGGTGGCCCATGCAGGTCAGTCTTTACAATAATTATGCAAACTCGTGGTAGTACCATATTAGTCGTACTACTGCGAGCCTGCAACTAGAAAATGCTCATTCATACTAGGATTGAATTGATTTAGGAGAATGACTAGGACTAGGAGTCCCTTATTTGATTTGACCGTTAGGTAGTTAAGATTGCTTAATAGACCATGTGATTCAGCCAATGATTTATTGAAGTCTAGGCATGGATAAATCGAAGAATGTTTCTAAGAGAATATGTTATTTTGTTTTGACATGTTGGTAGGATCCCAGGTGGGTAGAATATACGTTTGGTAAGTTAGGCCATCATAGAATTCAATTCCTAATTTTGATCATTTGTGCCATTTTATCTTCTGCCTTCTCTAAATCTCGTTTTATTTTCAAAGCTATTTTGCGATCATTTTATTTTAAATTCCTAATCTTGGTTCAATTATCTATATATTAATTCAAGTCGTCTTCGTTCATTTTGTGATCGTTTTGTTTTCAAAACTGATACTTTTATCCAAGGACATATACTTACATTTTCTTATCACGATCGACTTGTTTGAATATATAGAAGTTCCTTTGAAATTCTTATGGATATAGTTGAAATAATTTTCGATGACTTACAATAGTAAGACAGATGCACACTGTCCCCATTTATTTGAATTATGGAGACTACGGGTTCACTGCAGTCAGCAGCGTACTGGCGTGGCATGACCCCTAAGTTAAAATAATTTCAAGTATACGAAGGTTGTCAAATATTACTAAAACTATATCCTAGTTGTATTATTTGATCCTTTGATTTATTGTGTCAATATTGGATAGAGTTGATAGAGTGTTCGATACTATATTATATTTTAGTCATGATACCAAAGGTTTACTGTAGCCAGGTGTACACTAGCGGGGCATAAATTTTCGGTTAAGTGACTTCATGTATACATATGGTTTTTGAATATTATAGATACTACATCCTTTCGGTATATGACTATTGATTTATTTCTTTTCTTTATTTTTTGAAACTTTCTATCTTATCCTTCTATTTTTGGAACATTATTTGGCTCCTAGCAATCTTCTTTAAAACCTATTTGATTTTCTTCTGCTATATTCCTAATCTTATTTAGATGTTGATTCTTAATTGTATCCTCCGAAATTTCGAGGACGAAAATTTTCTAAGGTGGGTAGATTTGTAAGCCCACTTTTCGATTTTTTTTTATTTTTTTATTTTTATTTGATTATGATTTACTATTATGGTCATTTGGACCTTAGTAAGCATTGTTTAGCTATTTTATAGCTTACTATAATTTTTAGATATTTTAGATAATTTTTAGATATTATTTTATTTAGTTTTATATATTTTAAAGGCTTCCATTATTTTTATGAGGCCATTTGGGGCAAATTTGAGGTAAAGTATTTTAATTTATATTCTAGAAGGTTAAATATATTTTCTGTAATTCTCTATAATTTTTTCTGGAATTATTTTGATAATTTTAATATAGAAAATCTATTTTCTAGGACTTCTAGAATTTATTGTGCTAGCATATGAGTAAATATTGACCCTAAATATTTTTCTAAGGTTCATTATATTATTTTATATTTTCTAGAATTTTTTTTGGCTATTTTTAGTATTTATTATGAGTTACTGTAATTAAAACTAATTAAAAAATTGTTTTCTGTTAATTATAATTCAGTTTTCCTAATTAAATTACCCAGTCAACCGAGACTGGCCCACCAGTCGGTCAAAGAAGGCTAACAGGGGGGACCAACTGTCATTGGTGACCCATGTGGGTGAACTCATAATTGGGTCCATGAGTCAAACTCGAGCCGAGCCACTAGAATCAGAGTCGGGCTCTGACTGAGCCAAGCCGGCCACACTGTGGGCCTTTAGATCTAGTGGGAGGCAGCTGGATGGCCTCCACGTGGCAGCTCAAGCCGCCTCCCTAGCGGCTCACCCCTTTATATATATAATATAGTAAACCCTAGATTATATATTATTCTGTCGCATTTAGAAAATTCAGAGAAGAGAGAGAGAGATTGTTCTTCAACTTCGCGGATCGATAGCCGCCAAACCAGAAGAGCTTTTTGCATGCCGTTTTTTTAGTAGAAGCGTATTGAGGTATACTTTCTGAATATCTAATTTATTTTTATAAATTCTGAACCTTAATTTCTATAAAATTCGTAGAGTGTTAGTTGTTCGAAACTTGACACGTTTGGATGTTTTTGAGATTTCGGGAGAACCAGAAAACGAAATCATGAACCGTTTAAAGTTTCGGAAAGCCGACACAAAACTCTATGACATATATTTTTACCAGAAATTAATTCATCCATCTAGTATTTTAGTTATTCTATTGAACTCAGAATTGATCGGTAAATCACCGTTTTGGTCACGATTAGCCATAACGGTGATATCTTTTGACCAAAACATGATTTTGTGGCACGGTTGATTCCAGCGCACTCATGGCGCTGAAATCTACCAAGTTGTACTTTTCAAATCTCGAGTTCATGATGTTTAACTAGATAGTCAATGACATGTCTCGATTTGCGTGCCATGGTTTCCAAAATTGGAAACATAACTTTTAATGGCCAAACTTGGATGTTTATATGATATTCAGATTATTATTAGGTCAAATTAGGTTTTTAAGTGATTTATTCCAAAATTAACTATTAATAGATTAGTAACCCAATTAGCTATTTATTTCATGAATTTAGAACTAGAACCTTAGAATTGACTTGTGGTTTTCGTGCATGGTTTGTGGTAGGTTGTATGTTATAGGTTGACAGCTTCTAAATTGGCAATCCCCTCATCCTCGACTTGTGACTACGGTTTGTGCAAGGATTCAGGCAAGTGCACTTTTTGATTGCTTTCGATTCATAGTAGTCTTTCCATTTCATGTTTATGCATATGCTCTCTTGCTTGTTGACACATTGTTACACAGATTAGTGTCATGGATCTCTACATACTTTATTTCGTGATTGTCGTATTTTTGTGTTTCGTGACTTGTTCGAGTCCATGAGTACTAGTCGGGAGGGAAAATATCTTAGTAGACATGTGGACTACCCAAAACTATCCTCCGTGTCTTTTGTGGAGAATAGCAGCTACACACGACACGTGCAGGGGGCCTGATTTACCCCGTAGCCGTTCACATGTCGAAACTGGTATTTTAAAGCACATAGATAGTTGTCTTTACTTATTTTTCTTGTTTTCTTCACCACTTGCCATGTCATCCTAGTTACATGTTCCTTTTCTAGCTGATATATCATGTTGTAGAGTTATCTACTTTCTTTCATGATTTATCATGATATCGGTCTTATTTTCTAGATCATCTCACATATGTTATTTTTATGTCTTGTGAATTCTATTGTATTTTTGCATTGCCGTCGGTTTGTGTGCTTGTTCCATTCCTAACTGGAAACCAACATTTTTCAGGTTAGTTGTGGCTTCACTTAGCATTGGGAGATACGGGTATACTCGCAGGCAGAAACCTAGAAATTAGATAGATGTGATATCATTTACATTAATTTTAAGAACCTTGTACTTTCCTTATTTATAAATGTTGTAATCAATTTAGAAATGTGAATGAGCAATAAAGTTTATTTTGAGCATTTATTTATTGTGGGCTTGACAGCATTCTACCGTCGACTCTGCGGCGTAGGCTGGCTTGGACACGCACTCGTATCCCGAAAAGCGGGTGCTGGTCGTGACACTTATAACTCATGCCCTTTTCAAATCATAACATTGGTCATTCTACAAAATTGTTACATTCCTTTATTGGTTGGAATCCGGTACCTAGACACTAGTATACACTACTAACGGTTCTATCATCTTCCTCTCAAATAAATCAAAAGCTCTGTAATCTATAACTCCCTCAAAACTTATTACTATCGTGCTTACCCAAAATCTTCTTGTACTACATTTTCTACTCGTAACTAACTAACCTAACTGAAATGCTATTTCCCAAGGCGTGATCAGATCTGGTGAAGGCGATGGTGATGAAGACTCCCGATCTGGATACGGAGTCCAGATACAAAGACAGAGGAAGACCTGGCGATGATGAAACAGATCTACGGCAGCAGCAAAGATCTCGTATCCTGACTCCTTCAGGACACGGCGTCTCGATAACGACTCCGGCGAGGAAAGGTCGGACACGGCAACAATTCCATTAGATCTAGGGTTTTGTGTTGTATTGTACGTATCCGTGTTAGGGGACACAGACACAGGGAAGAACTGAATGTAATCCTGTGTTGGGGACACAGGACATGAGAAATAGGTTGGACACGTGGAATATCCGTGTTAGGACACAACTATATATTTAAAATATAAAAAATAGTAGAACGGACACGGACACGTGGACACGGTAGCTAAGCACTAGATTAGGAATAATTTACAGCAATTAATGACTCTATTTAAAGGGTGAGTAGAATAGTCCTAGAATCTCTAGGCACATGGACTGAAGGAATATTTCTGGAATATTCTAGACTAATCCTGATTAGTCTAATAATTTCAGAATGTTTCTACTAAGTCTAGGTGACTAAACATTCTACCATGGATTTCCTAAAATAACCAATCTAGTTAAGGATATTTACAAATATGCCATTACCACAATAGGAAAATATAATTAACTTAATATAATTTCAGCTAACAATAATAATTAATTTAATCAAAAAATATTATTTCAAATAATTGAAACCAATTAGTACAATATTAATTAATTAGTTAGCAAATAAATTCCATATTGAAAATTATACTTTCAAATAAATATTAAAATAAATTATTATATTGATAAATTTTGAATAAATTATTTCGAAAATGATAAGTAAAATAATAAAATATTAGGAACAAATTTTAAATCTCAAGAATTTAGGAACGGTGGGGTTACAAATCTACCCACCTTAGAAAAATTTTATCCTCAAAATTTGAATTCCAAATGACAGATAAACACGTTTAAGAATAACAAGATACAAAAATTTTGAAAATAATTAAAATTGGTTAAACATAGAACCAAAATTTAGGCATGACTAGTAGAATCAAAGTTATCTAGGGGTGATCATATGATCAAAATTTAGGCATGGCAAAAATAGTATTAAAATGACATAGTTATGATAGAATTCTATGTAGAATTGTGACCTAAGCATAATTAAAATCGTTTAGGTGTAACTAACACAACTAGGAATCAAATTCAAAACAATTCAAGAAAATAAACTTTTAAGATAATCAGCTAAGTAACCCCTTATGCGGAACCCAATCTTCTAAATTGCTGAATTAGCTAAACAATCAGCAAAGAATCCCACAGAAAAGTAAGATGACTACCCCAAGCACTATAACTAATTCTACTATGAACTAAATGACATCCATCTAAAATCGACTAAATTTTACTCTCATGGAGTTTATCTGCTAATTACCAATTTAATTCAAATTCTAACATTAAAACAACCTTCTAATTCTGACTATAATCACAATTAGCAAATCCTCAAAATTTTTGTTGAGTCAATCTATGATTTCGAGAATTTCAAATCCAAAAACCAACAATTCGAATATAAATCCTCAACTTTTAACAATCTTCCAACAAAATTTCAAAACTCAACTGCTCGTTTACTTTAACCATTAACCTATTTAGTGTTGGCATTCTAGAGTTGCCTACCGATGCCCTTGTCTCCATTTCCTACTAGTATTTTTGATACAACTCTATAATAGATTTCTATGGGTTATACCTGTTCTTTCCATGTATAATAATCATCTAATTTCTCAAAAATTTATCCCTTTAAGTATTCCTTTCCTACGATCTTCATATCCCCCTAGTATGCTGACGTATATTTCCAAATTCACTTCCTTTGTGGGAGAGCCTTATCAAATCCTATATTTTATTTTTTTTTCCAACTCTACTTACGGATTATTCTATCTTCCTTATAACTCATGCCCTTTTCAAATCATAACATTGGTCATTCTACAAAATTGTTACATTCCTTCATTTGTTGGAATCCGGTTCCTAGGCACTAGTATACACTACTAACGGTTCTATCATCTTTCTCTCAAATAAGTCAAAAGCTCTATAATATATAACTCCCTCAAAACTTATTACTATCGTGCTTACCCAAAATCTTCTTCTACTACATTTTCTACTTGTAACTAACTAACCTAATTGAAATGTTATTTCCCAAGGCGTGATCAGATCTGGTGAAGGCGATAGTGATGAAGACTCCCGATCTGGATACGGAGTCCAGATACAATGGCAGAGAAAGACCCGACGATGATGAAATAGATCTCCGGCAGCAGCAAAGATGTCGTATCTTGACTCCTTCAGGACACGATGTCTCGATAACGACTCCGACGAGGAAAGGCCGGACACGGCGCCAACTCTATTAGATCTAGGGTTTTGTGTTGTGATGTACGTGTCCGTGTTAGGGGACACAGACACAGGAAAGAGTACTGAATGTAATCCTGTGTTGGGGACACAGGACATAGGAAATAGGTTGGACACGGGGAATGTCCATGTTAGGACACAATTGTATATGTAAAAATATAAAAAATAGTAGAACAGACACGGACACGTGGACATGGTAGCTAAGCACTAGATTAGGAATAATTAACAGCAATTAATGACTCTATTTATAGGGTGACTAGGAAAGTCCTAGAATCTCTAGGCACATGGAATGAGAGAATATTTCTGGAATATTCCAGACTAATCCTGATTAGTCTATTAATTTCAGAATGTTTCCACTAAATCTAGTTGAATAGACATTCTACCATGGATTTCCTAAAATAACCAATCTAGTTAAGGATATTTATGAATATGCCATTACCATAATAGAAAAAAATAATTAACTTAATATAATTTCATCTAACAATAATAATTAATTTAATCCAAAAATATTATTTCAGATAATTAAAACTAATTAGTACAATCTTAATTAATTAGTTAGCAAATAAATTCCATAATGATAATCATACTTTCAAATAAATATTCAAATATATTATTATTATTATTAATAAATTTTGAATAAATTATTTTGAAAATGATTAGAAAAATAATAAAATATTTAGAACAAATTTTAATTCTCAATAATGGCCCTCGAGACGCTCATGGGGATGCTGATGACTCGTGAGCTAGATCTCAAGGAATTTGAAGAGTCCGCACCAAAGGAAAAGGTGATTGCACTCAAGGCATATCATCATAAGAAAGCTCTAACTATGACTCTGACGACGATGACTCTCAAGACGATGACGTTGCCCTGATCACCAGAAACTTCAAAAAATTTCTAAAAATTGAGAGATAAAAAAAGGAGTCAAATGATAACAGTGATGAAGAGCCAATGTGCTATAATTACAAGAAGCCTAGCCACATAAAGAGCAAATGCCCGATAATAAAGAAAGGAAGCCAAAGTGATCGTCCATCCAGAAGAAATTCATCAAGAAAGTATGCTAACACAAGCATCTGGCATGAGAGCGAAGAAAGTAGGTCTGAAGAAGAAAAAAGACTCGAAACTCTGCAAACCTCTACTTCATGGCATTAACTGATCATATATCAAATAAAACCAATTTTAATGAATTTAATTTTGATGAATTAGGTGATGCCTGCAGTGATCTACTAGAGGAATATAAAAAGCTCAATAGCAAGTTCAAGCATGCCAAGAAAAATATTCAATCTTATCAGACTAAGATTGAAAAACTTACTAGTCTACTAGAAGAAGTTGAGGATACGCCTTCTTATAATAGTCAAGACGAGATATCCAAACTTAAGATTAGTCTTCGTAAGGCTCTTGCTTGCACTGACAAGAGATCTCAAGAGAATACTAAACTCAAGGAGGAACTCAAATCCGAAAAGAAGAAGTATCGTATAACTAATCTTAGAATAGATGCTTTAACTACTAAGTATGATGAAATATGTTCTACCTCTAAAAGATTAGAGACTAGATTGGGTAAAATAGTTGAACAACTATTATCCAACCTAATATGAGACACGTAGCCAAGCAAGTGAGCACGCATACTATGACTTATCCAAGAAAGGATAATATATCTCATCATCGTGCATACAGAATACTTCAATCCAAATCTCAACACTATGCATGCAAATCAAAACACACCGTGCTATACAATCACACATTCTAATATAGATAACCCTTAAATCACAGAGCATGACTTCACATAAACAGACCTATCATCCTGCACCTAGCACCAACAACCTTGCTATATGTCACTACTGCAGAAAAATGGCATATTTCTAGATTTTGTAGAACTAGAAGGTAGATACAAATGTTTATGCATGGGTACCAAAAACTAACACAACATGACCCACGAGAAATGGGTACCAAAGGTTACATCTACAACTTGTTTTGTAGGTGGAACCTCCTTCTCATTCTAGAAGCAAGTGGATTCAATATAGCGGTTGCTGACGACATATGACCGGTGATGCCAACTTATTTGCAAAGCTATCGATAAAGAAGGAAGGATATGTTTCCTTCGGTAACAACCTTAAGGGCTATATTATTGGTAATGGTAATGTTGGTATTCTTCCCTTTTCTATCATCAAGGACGTTTCCCTAGTTACGGAATTAAAACATAATCTACTCAACATAAGTCATCTTACCGATGGCATTAACTTCGTAAAAAACAAATATTCCATATAAGAAAGGACTACCAACAATATCATATTTGAAGGTATAAGAGAAGACAATATCTATATATGCAAATATGGACACCATCTCTAGACTATCCACAAAGAAACTGTTAAGAGGACTTCCAGATACTCTCTTCAAGAAGGATATGGTATGTTCTGATTGTGAAAAGAACAAAGCTACAAAATCCTTCTTTAAGTCAATAAACGTTGCAAGTACCTCTAGACCCCTTCAATTTCTGTATATGGACTTATTTTGACTTAGCAGGGTCGCCAGTCTTGGCGGTAAGCTCTATGCATATGTTATTATGGAATTTTTCTAGATACACATGAGATTTCTTTCTTGCAAATAAAGCAAAATATTTTCTGAGTTTGTCACTTTTTGTAAAAATATATAAAACGAAAAGGGCTTCATTATTACTCGCATATGAAGTGATCATGGAGACGAATTCGAAAATAGTGACTTCAAACACTTTTGCCAAAAAATGTTTTTTCGCATGAACTTTTGTATTCTAGAACTCCTCAACAAAATGGTGTTATGGAACGAAAGAACATAACTCTTAGCGATATGGCTAGAGTCATGTTAAATTAATACAATCTTTCAAAATATTTTTGGGCTGACGCTGTAAATACAAAATGCCATGTTCTAAATAGAGTGCTTACTCGACCTATATCGAAGAAGATACCCTATAAGCTTTGGTTTGATAGAATTACCAATATAAGTTATTTTAAAGTTTTCTGCTGCAAGTGCATTATTCTTAATAATAAAGATAATCTAGGAAAATTTGATTCAAACGTCGAGGAAGGTATTTTTCTAGGTTATATCGCCAAAGGCTATCGAGTTTTCAACAAGCAATCGCTGACCATTGAAGAGTCAATTAACATCACATCCGGTGAGCTCAACCAGCAACTACCACACGAAAGTGACGATGATGATGTAATTCAAGCAAATGACAAGCCCAAGGATACAAGCACATCATCTGGACGATCTGCGAGCCTGAGATTCTCTTCAGATCATCCAAAGGAATTGGTAATAGGTGATGTACCCAAAGGTGTAAATACTCACTCTTCTAATAAATATATCATTGCTAATGTTGCTTTCATCTCTAAGATAGAACCTAAGAATATAGGAGAGGCTTTTACTGATGAATTTTTGATCTCTGCTATGCAAGCAAAACTCATCAAATTTGATCATAATCAAGTTTGGGAACTCGTTCATAAACCAAATGATTATCCGATAATTGGTACCAAATGGATGTTCCGAAATAAAGTAGATAAGAATAGTTCAGTCATACGTAACAAGGTACGTCTCATAGCTCAAGGCTTGTAACCAAGAGGAATGTATTGACTACGATGAAACATATGATCCAGTTGCTCGATTAGAATCCATTCAAATACTTTGTACTTTTGCTAGCTTTTATAATTTTAAAATATTTCAAATAGATATTAAAAGTGCTTTTCTAAATGGTTTTATCAAAGAAGAGATTTTTGTTAAGCAACCCCCTTGTTTTGAAGATTTTAAACATCCTGACCACATATTCAAGCTAAGAAAGGCACTATATAGACTCAAACAAGTCCTACGTGCTTGGTACGAGCGCCTAAGTTCGTTTCTACTTGAAATCATTTTTCAAAAAAAAATTTGATACAACCCTTTTAATAAAAACTTTTGCTAATTCTATGCTTTTAGTACAAATTTATATTGATGCTATCATATTTGGATCCACTAATGAGATGCTATGTAACGAGTTTGCTAAGTATATGCAGCAAGAATTTGAATTGAGTATGATGGAAGAACTCAACTTCTTTCTTGGCTTATATATCAAGCAAACATCACAAGGAACATTCATTAATCAAGCTAACTACACAAAGGAGTTGAAGTTTGACATGGACAACTCCAAACCGATCGGAACTCTGATGGCAATATCAACGAAGCTTGACCTAGACGAAAGTGGCAAACCTATAGATATACGTAAGTATCGAGGTATGATTAGCAGTTTATTGTACCTAACTGCTAGTTTTTCAGATATTTTATTCTTCTATATGTTTATGTGCTAGATATCAAGCTAATCCTAAGGAATCACATCTGTGCGCAGTTAAGAGTATCTTTTGATACCTTAAAGTTACTTTAAAGACTGGTCTATTGTATCCCAAAACCACATCATTTGATCTTATTAGTTATTCTGATGCTGATTTTACTGGATGCAAGGTCGATCGAAAAAGTACTAGTGGCACATGTCATTTTCTAGGAAAATCTCTAGTCTCTTGGTTTAGTAAGAAGTAAAATTCTATCGCCCTATCAACAATAGAGGCCGAGTACATTGCCGCAGGATATTGTTGTGCAAAAATTTTATAGATAAAGCAAACCCTAAAATACTTTGATCTGCACTACAAGAATAATCCTATATTTTGTGATAACAATAACACCATTAATCTCACTAAGATTCTAATATGTCACTCACATACTACGCATATAGTAATTAGACATCATTTCTTAAGGGATCATCAAAAATAAGGGGACATATGTTTACAGTTCATTGACACAGAGCATTAGTTAGCAGACATCTTTACTAAACCTCTGGCTGAAGATCGATTTAACTTTATCCATCGAGAACTAGGACTTCTTGATTTAGATAAAATGTAAGAGTATGACAGTGCTTTAAATACATCAATCTAAGTTGCTAAAATTTATGACTATTTTGGATACAAATCGAAAGGGCCCCTCTGTTATAAAGGCGTAAATAGCCTAAGCGATACGGTGTCAAGTGTCTTCGGACTACCATAAGCTGGGATCTGGCCCCTACAGCTACTCCAAGATTGTCTATACTTAGAGTAACTTATGACTTGATAAAGCCCATTTGGCACTCATAGCTCATATATTTTATCTAAAACTAGAAAACTAATATCTCAAATAAAGTTAACAATAGAAATCTTTCTTCATATGCCAACCGATCTCGGGTCGAACTCGGTTCATAATCGAATAGGGTATATACCTAGGTTATAGACTCTATCGTTTATTGCAACTATGCTTACTGGCGTGGCAAAAATTTTGGCAACATGATTTCAGGAAGACGTGTATGGTTATCAGATCATATCTTAAATTGGTTCATTTCGTTATGACCTGATGAGCAAGAACAAATTCCTATCATCATTTTTTTGTCTTATCATCATTCCATCATTTTAATTAACTCTGTCCTATTTACATCAATCAAACTATTTTATATCTAAATCTGTTAGCTATACTTTGAAATCTTTTGAATTCTTGCACCTCTTTACTTGGGAAAGGCCAAGGAAGTATCACAATCATCTAGCTCGGAAAGGACGTAATTGTCATCAAATATTGATCTTGGTAGTAATATAAAGCGTTGGACATTGAGATAGAATTAGTGGAAGAAAGATGTGACTGAGATTAAAAATAAGAAGAGAGCGGTAGTATCAGTTTAGAAATGATCACACAAGAGAATTATTTGAGTATGAATTATTTTGGAAAGAACGTAGGAGGATTTCGAGTAAGAAGAGCAGTAGGAAATATAGTAATGGTTATAACGGTAATATTTTATAGACGTATTTTAGAACTGACGAGGATATTCGAGGTCGATTTGTTTTGGGAACTTGGATATTTTCAGGTTACTAATTTTTGAGATATTTCATATTCGAATTAAGGCTATGATACTAAATTTAGGAATTTAAATAATGGAGAAGAGATTATTACCATATGCGGTGATAATACGAGATGGAGTAAAGGATTGGTGTGAGAATGATTGAGAACCGAAATAACACAAAATTTTTGAGTTATAAGAAAATTTAGAGATTTTTGTGGAAAATTTTAAATTTAAGAAGGATAATATTTGAAGGTATAGTTTGGATGAAATGTATTGATTTTTTTGGAGAATAAATTTTTATATGGCATAGTGGCATTAGATTTGAGTAATACGAGGGATGTGATTTGAACAAGTTCAAGGATTTCATAAACCTTGATTCAGAGATTTCGGATCAAATTTAGGACAAAGTGGAGGAATTTAGATTTTAAGATGATTAAGTTGATAGTGGAGAAAAATTGAGGAGTTCTAACAAAGAATATGCTTTATGGGCACTGCCTTGGAATAAAGGTAAAGGCTATATTGTTTATTGAGAGGTTCAATCTTCATGACTGAAGATTTGATTTTTTGTAGTAGTCGTATAAAGGGTTGATTTTTACGGTTGGAGATCATAATTTTGTTTTGGTATGTCTGGACTTATAAGATAAAGACACAATTGGAAAATTATATATGATCACATAATCTAGTAGTAGTTGAAGTAGAGTGAGATGACTTGACTTTTTCTGAATCCTATCTTTGATTTTCCTATCCTAGTAGAAGAGATTGATTTCTCTATCCTTAAATCATTCCTTAAACTCAATATCGCTCCCTGATGGTGACCAACCAATTTTGGTCATCTTCCTTATCGTGCCAAGTTCTTGATTACTGACTATATTCAAGTGGCTTTAAATTCGATCGTGATTTGGATTTCAATCCTTTATTGTTCATGCCTAGACTTCGATTATATTCCTTATAGTATCTAAATACTGTTTGGATCAAGGTTAGACTGACCTTATCCTTGATCGCGACGAAATTTCAATTTTGATCATGTTCGGATCTAAATGCCATTATCACTCATTCCTAAACCTTTGATTTAAATTCTTAATAATGACTAGTTCCATGCTAATCATGATTTGATTTAGCCATTATTCTTCATGTTGGTCGTGCCTAGATGACCTGGCATGACTAGACGACTTTGAGTCTCATGATCATGATTTTAACGATCATGACTGTACGTATTAATTTTTCCTCTGAATCGTGCCTGAAATTTTGGTCCTTGATCACAACTATCCGTTTTGATTATGAACCTTGTCATATCGAAATTTGAGTTTGATCATGTCAAAATAAATTTTCCATCGTGTCTAAATTTTGATTCTCTAGTCACCATGCCCAGACTTCATTCTTAATCATGACTTGGTTTAAAAATTTCGTCGCTCTATCCTAAATCGTGCCTAAGTGATTCTAGTCATTCCAAAATTCTTAAGCCTTGATTTTGCTCGTGATCAAGTGGTTTTGATCCTTAGTCATTGATCGTGCCAAACATTTCATTATTCCTAGCTATGCCAATCGCGTCGTTTTCGTATTTGAACGTGCCTAAATAACCTTAAATCTGGTCTTATCGAGCCTAGATCATATTGATCATTCTATACTTAGGTCTGATTCTAACTTGATCGTAACTGAATAATTTTGATTTTTCTAGCCGGGACTTCGCGCTTAAATTACTTGAATTTATTTCTTAATTGTGCCTAAAACCTCGATCCTCGGTCACAACTATATGATAGATTAGTCGTGCTAGAATTTAGACTTTGATTATGTCTGAACAATTTTCTATTCTTGTCGAAAATTCAATTTTGTAGGTACTCGTGCTTAGGTTCAATTCCTAGACATGCCCAAGTTTTGGTTTTCGTAGTCGTATCTTAGATCGTGCCAAGTGAATTTAGATCACTTCGAAATTTTTAATCACGACCGAGCTCAGATCGTATTTCATGACTTAATTAATCATGCTCATTAGATTTCGATAGTGCCTATAAGACCTAACTTCAAACTTGATCGTGCCCAAAATTGTATCCTTGGTCATAACTAAGTTTTCATCTTAATCATGCTTGTGCGACTTTGAGCCTAATTTTCATCAAGCCTAAACTCTACTGATCGTTCGGTACTTGAATCTCAAATTCTCTCTTTGTTTCACTAGCCATGACTAAGATCATGCTTGAATAATTTGAATTTATTTCTAAATCATACATGTATGATATTATCCATACCTCGAGTTTATCACACCAAAATCACTAGTCGTGCCTAAGTTATTTTGAATTTGATTATCGTAATCACGTCAAGTCATCGTTGTTTGATTGTGCCTAAGTTATTGACTAAACTCTCTATCGTTCTGATACCCCTTCCAACCTTAAATTTTGATGAAATTTCTTTAAGGATGGTAGATTTGTAACCTCCGTTAACCGAGTTTTGGATTTTCAAAATTTTGTATATATTTTTTATTTAATTATCTTTCTGAATTATCATGAGTCGAGGAAAAAATCGTGAATACGATTTGTATGTACAGTCTCGATCGTACTATGCTATCGGTGCTTGTTGGTCATCGATTTTGTAAAAAAAAACTATTTTTATGTGAGATAGTTATGCTAACTTCGAGAAAATATATAAGTTATAAATATTTATTTTTATATAGAGAAATATTAGTGAGGTTATGTTTTGTAAATAAAAATATTTTATTACTAATTATTTTAGTTTAAAGGTTTTTGATAATTGGGTGTTTATTCGATTTCTCTCGTATAGGGCTAAGACCATTTCGGTCCTAGTTTAGCCTACCAAGCCATTGGCTTGGATAGTGGGCTAGATCTTAGGATTTAGCCAATAATAGGTAATTAGTAGCTAAATTGTAATTAGCTACTAACTATTAACTAAATAGATTTACTAGCTATTATTAATTAGATTAGTGGTTAGTGACTAAGTGTTATGGTTAGTATGAGGTTAGTAGTTAGTAATTTTCACTAATTTCCTATTTTTTTATTATATTTACATTGCCTTTAGGGTTTTCCTTCCTACCCTATAAATATGCACACTCCCTAATACTTTACATACTATTTTTCCAATCACTAAAATTTTGTAGCCGCCACCCCCAATACAACAGTTCCCCTATCATCTTCCCGACCTCTCTCCCCGGCAAGCCATCACCGGCGGCCTCCTCCTTCACAGTCGACCACCCAGTCGAATCTCCATCGCCGCCCACCCTAGTAATCCAACGCCACCACAGCATAACCCATACACACCCTTCCCCTATCACCTCCTGTAGTAGCCCCCTGTTCATCCTATTCTGATACTGCAACCACCTCGCTACGACCAGTAGTCGCCGGCCACTACTACCACCAATGATCCTCCGCCACCACCGAAACACCACTGCTACCGACAACAGCCCATCATCACCGCCGCACCACCATCACCACCAGAGCCAATCTCGGGCCCCCGACAGCCATCTCCTCCATGCGCCTATCGACAACCCGACCTCCCTACTCCAGCACAGTCCACCACCGCCATCAACCTTCCGGACCCCAACCCCCTCGACCAATCCAGCACCCAACCATCATCACCATTTCATCGTCACCACCGCCTCCTCCGGCCCATCGACCATCGCAACACCCAATGCCACTACTGTTAGTCACCGTCCAACGTGATCAACACCACCATCAATAGAAAAAGAAAGTGAGGGACCTAACCTTCTCTGCCGCCGTGCCCTAGATCCGTTATCCGCCGCCCCGTGCGTTCGACCATC
>JANAVB010015598.1:678910-928910 GCA_029216955.1 Iris pallida | reverse complement strand
GCGTCGGGTTACCATAGATCCGGAGGTCACTTCAATTTTGCAGTGATTGGACAAAGAACAACCAGTTATTAATACAGTCATTAATCCATTAGGGGAAGTGAGCACACAGGCCAAAGACGTGACGACTTATAACCCTCAATTAGAGACTAATTCTCATGCACCCAGCCATCCCTCGAATGAGAATATTCAGGCCCCCAGCCTTCATCCGGTTAGCGTCGAATTTGTGGCTTCTCATGATGATCCGGTCACTAGAGTGGAATCTTGCTCTGTAGTGGCGGCAACGGTAATCCCAACCCAAGCACTACCGGTGTGTGATTCCTCACCACCCGAGGACATGGAGGAAGGTGAAGTGATGGGGCTGTCCAGTAGTTAGGCAGATATAGTGGAGGAGGAGAAAAATGTCGCTCGGGCTAGCGATGAACCTACAGAGATTGTAGGACGGGACCCTGACGCAGAGCATGAAGAGAGAGAGAGATGAAGCAGCAAGGGGACTGCTAGAGATCCCTCAGGATCCTCCGGTCGACCAGGAGACACAGGCCGAAGCATGTACTACACAAAAAATGCACCAAAAAGGGAAAAAGGTTGTGGAGCCATCCGATCGAACGACGCGTGCGGCTGCAAACAAGTCAATCACTGGTAACCCCCCAAACCATCATGTTTAATTTCCTTATATGGAATATCAGAGGAATTGCCAACCTCATGACGCTTAAAAGTCTAAAGGCTCTATTAAGAGTTAACAAAGTTAATTTTCTGGCCATTATTGAGCCAAAAGTGGATGAAGTACAACTCATGCACTATAAAGTTAAGCTGGGATTTTCCTTAGCTTGATCCAATGACAGAGGTAATATTTGGATCATGGCGAGGTCAAGCTGTCATATTGACGTCGTGGATTCATTCGATCAGGCACTATCAGTTAGGGTCACAGACCCTTTGCTGCCTGTTACATCTCTTTTTACTATAGTCCATGTGGATAATAAGAAGGAAGGTCGCAGGCTTCTGTGGGATAGACTGCTAATGTTGCAGGGTCATCAACAGCTTCCTTGGCTAGTGGGAGGGGACTTCAACGCAGTTCTTCGATCGGAGGAAAAGATTGGAGGGCAGGGGCGGCCTGTAGATAAGACTTCTATACAGGACTTTGCTAATTTTTAATTGGCCGCATGAGTGTCAGAATTGCCATACACAGGGAGTTGTTTCACTTGGGTTAAGTCGAACAAAGCTGACCATCGTGCGTCTAGACTGGATCGGGTGTTTGTCGACAATGCTTGGCTTCAAATAGCTCCTTATTTAGTTGAAGATCATCTCAATAAGACTGAATCCGATCATGCGCCTATCCTAGTCCGTTTATTGGCACAACAAACCGGTGGGACTAAACAATTTAGATTCCTCGACTGTTGGACAGGTCATGCAGATTTCCTTTGTGTTATTCATAAGGCCTGGCATTCAGTTGATCACCGGCATGGGATTACGAGGGTGGCCCTACGTCTTGATGCGTGCAGGAAGCGGTTGTCGACCTGGAGTCGGTCGACATATGGGGACATTTTTCAAGCTGTTGGGGCGGCGGAAGATGAAGTTCTTGCAGTAGAGTTAAGGCCTGAGACAGATAACTTAGATCACAACAGGACGAAGCTCGCCCAAGCAACGACATTTCTCAAACAGAGTGTTAGACTTAAAGAGGCCTTCTGGAAACAGAAATCTAGAATCAAATGGGATTTGGATGGAGATAAAAACACAACATACTTTCATGACTGTGTTAACTATAAAAAGAAGGCCTTACGAATTCATGCCATTACAACGGCTAACGATACAGTGTTGACAGACAAATCTAATATTAAAGCTTATGCTCTTGAGTATTATGAGGCATTATATGAAAGGGGGGAGATCAAGGAGGATGAGGAATTACTCTCAGTCATCCCATGTTTAATCGAGGAGGGGGAGAATGATAGGCTAGTTGCTATTCCTTCGAAGAAGGAGTTGTTGGAGACAATTAAGTCCTTGGACATGAATAGTGCTTCGGGCCCAGATGGGTTTACTGTCAAATTCTTCATGGAAAGCTGGAAGATCATAGGAGATGATATTGCTGAGGCTGTAGGTATGTTTTTTGACGGGTTTTCCTTACCCAGATCAATTACAAACACCTCACTTGTGCTGATTCCTGAAGTTAAGCAGCCTAAGTATTTTACAGATTACAGACCAATTAGTTTGTGCTCAGTTCTGAACAAAATCATCTCTAAGACTTTTGCTCTTAGGATGGCCCCTCTTTTGCCTAAGCTTCTCTCTCTGGAACAGAGTGGGTTCGTCCAAGAAAGGGAAATTGTGGATAACATAGTGCTTGCTCAAGAATTAGTGGCAAAGATGAACAAAAAATATTGGGGGGGGGGGGCAATATTGCAATTAAATTAGACATGATAAAGGCTTATGATCTGGTGGATTGGCGGTTTTTGCTCAAGGTTTTGTAGAAATTTGGGTTTCATAACAAATGGGTTGATATGATGCTTAGGCTACAAAACAATGTTTGGTTCTCCCCTCTGATCAATGGTGAATCGGCAGGTTACTTTTAATCATTTAGAGGTGTACGTCAAGGAGATCCAATATCCCCCGCTTTGTTCATATTAGCTGCGGAGACGCTGACGCGCAGCTTAAAGTTGCTGCCTTCTACTGAAGGATTTACTCCATTTATTACGCCTAGAGGTTGTTCTCCTATTACTCACTTATGATATGCGGATGACGTTCTTCTGTTCTCAGCAGGAGATCTTAGGTCTATCACATTGATACAGGTATTGCTACAGCGTTACGAGGTGGCCTCTGGGCAGAAAATTAATGTAGCTAAGACAGCTTTATATGTGTCTACGAAGGCCCCTGCTGACAGGATAACTGAATTGGCAGCTAGGACGGGCTTCACAGTAGGGACTCCTCCATTCATATATCTTGGCTGCCCTATGGCGGCGGAGCATCGCAATGCAGGTATGTATGAAGACTTGATTCAGAAAATTCGGGCCAGAGTTGAAGGTTGGCATAATAAAACTCTATCACCTGGGGGTAAATTGGTGTTAATCAAATCTGTTCTCACATCTATCCCACTTTATACGTTGGCAGCTTATAACCCTCCAGTTACCGTATTGCGATGTATTGAAGCCATTTTTAGTGACTTCTTTTGGGGCTCATTTTAAGGGGCTCCTAAGCACAAATGGCTGGGTTGGGAGTATATAGCTCGAACGAAAGAGGAATGAGGGTTGGTAATCAAGACGCTAGAAGACATAATAACAACATTCACCATTAAGCTATGGTGGAAGTTTACTACACAGGAAAGCCTATGGGTTTCGTTTTTCAAATCTAAATACTGCTCTCAAACTTCTGCTAGTGAGGTTACTGTGACATCAAATGCTACTCACGTCTGGAAGAGGTTGATCGAAGGAAGAAACATTGTTGATCATCAGATCCTGGTGGACGCATCAGGATGGTATTGGCGAAGGGTTTCGGGGAGATTCTCAGTGGCGTCCGCATGAGATTTGGCTAGAAGGCACTTGCCAATTATCTCTCAATTCGTTCATATATAGGGAACATGTATTCCTTACAAATGGTCTATACTTTTGTGTCGTGTTCTTTATAACAAAGTGCCAACAGATGATAATATCATCAAGCTTGGGTTCAACATGGCTTCGAAGTGTCATTGTCGCGATCAAAGCTCGGAGGAAACACTGGAACACATATTCCACGTGGGTGATATGGCTAGGGAGGTCTGGTATGTGTTACACAAGGATTTCAGGGTGCAAGCGAGGGGGCTCGACTCTACTGCAGCGGCTGTATAAGTGGTAGCGGGGAAAGAAGCTTCATCAAAAGCAAATTGCAGTTGATGTGGAAGAATCGCAATAAGTGGCGATACGAAGGCTATAGGTTCACAACTGAGATGGTGATTTAGGAGATATATAGGCAAATTCGTAAGGCTACTGTCAAGTGCTCGCACTAGGGGTGTTCATGGGTGGTATGGAGTGGTGGTTGTTCTGGTGTCGATCGTGTTTTTGGGTTGAGTTTGTACTCTTTGAAGTTATTGAATAAAATAGTGGTTCTATAAAAAAATTATTATATAAATAAATAAATAAATAAATAAATAAATAAATATAATAATAATAATAATTTTTAATTATTATATGTTAGACTTATACATTTAAAAATAAAGATATTTCCAACTTGTTCTAGACATTTATTAGAAAATCATAATATTTTGATTAATAATTTCAAAAATAGTAAATATATATTTTTACTAAATACTAATAGTAATTTCTTATTTTCATTCTTGAATTAAGCATCCCTAGTCAAATCATTAATCACGACTATTATAGTCATTTCCCTTTCTTGATACGAATATCGTGTCGAACTCTGATTTTGGGCTTCTATATACCAAACTAGGCTATTTTGACTTTTCTGGACTCAATGGAACTGTCTGTGCCGTCATTTGGGACCATCTTATGGAGCATAACATCGTACCTATCCCGTGTCGATAAGTTCGTGTCGCATACGTTGACTCCAACCAAATTCAGGCGCGTATATTCTTTGATTGTTTTCATCATAATAGTATCTATATTGCCTGTTCTAGACTATTTTACTTGATGCTGACACATTGTTAACATGGGTTGGTACTGTGTAGGTCTTGTCATGAGATGTTATCCCCTTATCAGGTGCATCGGGTATTTCATGTTCATGTATATTATCATGTACATTGTGTACTCCTTGTGTTCATATTATTCATGTACTCTCACGTGCTCTCATGTACTCTCATGTACTCACACGTGCTTCATGTTCAAACTAACAATCATGTACATAATATGTCGTGATTAGATCCTTATGTATTGATTGGGGCGGGGGAGTAGAAGTAGTTATGTGATTAAATCCCTCTAGTGTAATCATGTATATGTCGATTATACCTTCACATATAATGGAGTTACCGTAGATTAATTATGTACAAACTAAACCAATCACATAACTGTCTTGTGCTCTAAATCACTTATATTTATTATAGTTTAACATGTTCTCTGTCTTGTTCATGTACATAGTTTTCTTATATCTTCATGATGCTATCTCTCTATTTTTTGATATTTTCTTTCCAGCATGTCATATAATTTATTCTATTGCGCGTTATATATTTCCTACCATGCAATGGAACTGCTTTTAGAGTTATGTACTTTGCTCCAGTCCTGACTGGATAATTATTTTTAGGTAATGTTATGCCCCATACCCTGAACTTCCTGATGACAGATCTCGATGTATTTTTAGATCGTGAGTTGACCTCTAGAGAGCTCTAGGCCATTGTAATTTTGATTTATGTTTCGTTATCGGATTTGTCTCCGATACAGTCTGGTTATATATGTTTATTTGTAGACTTCAGTTATTTCAGAGTTATTGATATCTTTCACATTTCATATCTTCCTTAGCTGTTTGTGATGTGAATTGAGTACATTTGTTATTATGGATCATCTAGATATTGGAGATATTTATTGGGTACTTGACAGCGTTCTACTATCAATACTGCGGCGTAGGCTGGGCGTGGCCCATGTACTCGTGCCCGAATATCCGGGTACGGGTCATGACAGTTCCTCCAAGATGGATGGAATAAGGAAAACTATGGGCCTATGCCATAACTCCCTGTCGAATGTCTCTACTCGACACATAAAGACAACTTCTAAATCTAATTAAGTGTCCCATCCTCATGAATTACTAACTCCTTCACGAGACCTGACTCACATTCAGACAGAAGCTTCTGGATCTGTGGATCCTCTGCCTGAGCTGCTATTATCCTCTCCACCAATGAAGACTAAATATGCAAGTTGGCCAAAATTTCTGCATCCTGCGGTAGGATTACCATAATTTCCATCTCCTAAAGATCTTCCAAAATATGCCTTTGTGATGTCAAGACAAATGTACTACCCCTTTTACTCAGGGCATTTGCTACCACATTTGCATTGCCTAGATGATACGGAAGCTCCATATCAAAATCCTTCAGTAACTGTAACCACCTTCTCTGCCTCATGTTCACGTTCTTCTGGGTGAATACATACTTCAAGCTCTTATGATTAGTGTAAATCTCTATTCGATCCCCATAAAAGTAGTGCCTCACAACTTAAGTGCAAATACTACTGCTGCTGACTCCAAATCGTGGGTTGGATAGTTCTTTTCATGATCTCGAAGTTTTCGAGATATATATGCTATCACCCGTCCATGCTGCATCAATACACACTCGAGTCCCTTCCTAAATGCGTCGTAATATACTGTAAACCCTCAAGACTCCACTGGAAGTGTCAGAATAGGTGCTAAAATCAATCTCTTCTTCAATTCTTCAAATGATGCCTGACACTCTGCTGACCAATCACCTGACCTCCTTCTGTGTCAAAGGTGCTGAAATTCTGGCAAAGTCTGCCATGAACCTCCTGTAGTAACCTGTAAATCCCAGGAAACTACGCATATCTACTACCGACCTTGGAACTGGCTAACTCTCTACGTCCTCAACCTTCTTCGGATCTACTAATACTCTTGCTCCAGAGATGGTGTGTACAAGAAAAGAAATGTGATCCAACCAAAACTCGCTTTTACCAAGCTTTGCATAAAGCTGGTGCTTCCTCAAGGTCTACAAAACCGTCCGAAGATGCTCCTCATGCTCAGCTTCGCAACTGGAATAGATGAGGATTGAACACCACCACAAACTTATCCAAATATGGCATAAAGGTACGATTCATTAAATCCATAAGTACTACAATAGAAGCATAGAAAAGTGCGTAAACCATGCACCCTAAACACCCTATGCATTTCATCTCATGCGCCAACAAACTATGCGCCAAGAGTGTCATGCACCTACAAATTGCTAAAGAGCTTCAAATTACTACGCCAGAAGAAGCACTATGCCTACGTGCCTCTTTAATATAGGGCATTTAATGCTCCGCTGACAAATATGTCAGACGTCAGATGCCAACTCGAGCATGGTACAGAGTACGCCTCGAATCCTGTGTAGACGGCGACAACACAAAAATTGAAGGGTCACTCCCCTCACAAACCCATACGCCCAATATTGTCGCAGTATTTGGCGCAGGGTGATACATGCATAGCCAAGCCATCCACGCTAAAGTCAAAAAATGCTTCGAAGAACATGCTGACAATGTACATCAGTACTTACGTCAGCATAATAATTAAAGTTCTGTCAAAGTGCAGTGCCACATGGCCAACTAAAGACAGAACTCCTCCCATGCCAAGGTGTTCTACACGCTGAGGTGTCTCATGCAAATGAGTTATCCTATGCCAAAAACTTCATACAGAAGATGTCATACGCCAAATCCCTGGCGTAGGAATCTTTTTAGGTGTAACAAAATGAGGTCTTCGAGCAATAAGCATGTGCCACATGTCAGTGACTCAGCCACGTCTGTAACGGGTGTCAACCACCCAAGATCTCAACAACTACCCAAATCTCAACCACGTCCATGTAGAAGTATGGAAATTATCCATGCTCAATCAAGACCAAACCACCTCAGGCAAGGTGCACAAAGGCCTATAAGACTTCCAGTGGGATGCCAAGTCCCAGCAGCATAGTACCCCAAGGTACGTCACCTCTGCAGAACCAAAGGCAGCTGGACCACTCAATGCGACCAGATCATATGCGGCCCAAACACTATACGACCCCCTTCCAAGAAGCCCTATACGGCTTGAACGATCCAACTAGTCTCCATATCAAGGCAGACGGCTCGAGTCTTTGGCTGAGCCACCCTCTACACCAAGATAGCTGGTTCGTACCCGAACTGGATCATCACAAGCTGGTGCATGCCCCGAACCAGATCATCACAAGATTGTTCGCGTCTCGAACCGGATCACTTTAAATCCTGTTGGTAACGACTGAAAAGATCAACACCATGTTTATGGTGTGTGCACCACAACTGCCTCATTCAAACCGAAGATTCCCTCCAAATTACGGACAATGCCACACATCAACAAAATATCGTGCCACCTGATTTAAGTCTCTTATTTATGGCACACACGTTACATAACCGTACCATTAAAATGACAAGTTGTCCTAAACACTGATACATACTGGGTCACCTGTGATCAAGCTATATGGATGGACAGTTATAATCACCAATAATCATGCCCGAGGATCCTTAAGTCCTCACCCGAAGCTCTTGTAGCAACGGTTGCCCAATCAACGTCTCAACCAAGCCGAGCGGTTAATCAGCATGCCTAAATAGTTGTGCCAACCCAGATGGCGTCTTCCATACAGAAGATCCTATCTCATTATTACCTCCATGATAGCTTGCCCTGTAAAAGGTAAAAGGGAGAAAGACAAAAAAGAAGAGGAGGGACTGACCAGATCCACCAAAATCTACCTCATCGATGAGAGCAGCAGATACATAGTAGAGAGTCATAGTGAGCACTTCAAGAAGCTACTTAGTATCTTATCGTCAATGGAGTAAAGGGGTCATTACAGTACCCGATCTCCATTAGCACACTTCTTTAGAATATATTTTTGTACAAGTAAATCCTTAATATTATGACTTTGTTGTACTGTTCAAAGTCACAATATATAAAGGAAAGGAAATAGGTCATGTCTCGCTTTGTCTCTTCTTTCCTTATCCTTCTGAGAGATACATATCCTTCCGAACACATCTTTCCCAAACACGATGGTGAACAAGCTAGCGACTCTACTAGGGATGGCTTTCTCTTTCGACGAGAAAGTGATGTCATAATATGATACTTCCAAGTTGGGCTCATCCCAACAGATATTGGTTGTCCTGTTTGACCAATAAGCTTATGAAGACATGCTCTCTGAAGGGTCAAACCCTTCTCCTAGGTTTACGAATTCTAGGAAGACTTGCAAGGCATGGGTGGTCAAGGCTGCTGTACCACCACCAGCAACTACGGAGGATGCTCTGCCGACTTCTACCAACGAAGCCTCGCATCTGACTCCTATGTATCCTTCCCCCGCTCTTAAAAATGGGAAGAATAGATCCCAATACTCGGGTCCCAAGTAGAGAAGGTGATACAACGCAGGGACTCGGGAACGTGCGTGCTCATCAGGCCATCCCGGCTAATCCCTGCTCAAGAAGACAAAGCTGCATCTCAGCTAGCTTGCCAGCAGAAGGTGTGAAAGCACGCCCCATCTAAATCAAGACGAGTGCCTGAAGATGTACATCAAGCCTCCCCGAATAATGCTAGGCAACAACACACACAAGGGAGACAAAGGAGATCTGTCTTCCATATAATGTCCTAGAATCACGCTTACGAAGAAGACCTGGACGTACTGTACTACTCCAATGCTAGTACAAAGAGGTCCAGAACAACACGGGCTCAATACAACCAAACTGCTGTCTGGACAAAAATTCATCAGAAGGTACCCCGAATGATTATACGGACCTCTAACGGAAGACTATATCGGACACACGAATACGCCTATCAAAATAATGCACATGAAGTGAGCCGATCGCATGGATCCATCCCGAGTAGCCCTTGCGATGGATCAGAAGCCTCGTCTGATCAGCCATGCGGCCCATGTGCCATAGACAAATGCCCTATGCCAGACTTGTAGAAAATAATCGATCGCAAGCGGGGAGTAAAGAACAACGATAGCGCATACAGCAAATCCCCTACGGGGCATTGGACCCAAATTAATATCAACTGATGTTGTTCTTATATTGCAGTGTCTACAAACAAGCCATCTGTCTTCAATGGCTACAACGGACAGCGGGAGATGAATCAGTTCATGCTTCCTGCTATTCAGCCCGAATGGATACTCCCGTCCCGAATGGCTCAAAGGCGCCCTCTTCCTCGATTAGCAGGAGGAGGCCGCTAGCACAAAGGTTAGCCTACCCAGCTATGTCTATGACATAGGTATTCGAAAATACCCGATCAAGGGTACCCATTTATAAAGGCGTGCCGCAACTAGGGGTACGTCTTCCCTACCTATCTTCCATGCTGGGGGTAGCAATCGTCCAAGGATAAGACATAAGGCTGGGGGTAGACTTTCACCCAACTAAGTTGCTGCTGGGGATAGCCAATCGCTAGAGTCAAATGACGCCACCACTATGCATCCCTAACTAGACGAAAACGAAGCCCAGGGAATTAGGCTAGGTGAGCCCATTCCCTCGCTAAGCCTCCCGAACTGTCGAACGGTATACATAGCCGGTGATGACGATGCCAATATAAGCGACCGACAACGGCTCGATGCTCTGGAGACAATAATGGCCACCCTGAATGCCATGATGTAGTCCATATCCCAATAGATGGCAGATATAAGGGCTAACATAGCCCCACCAACAACTTTACAATAAGGAAGTCAGGAGGCAGGACTTAACGACAGGTCCAACATCCCCTCTAGGCCGTAATCATTAGTGCCGGCTCCAACCAATGACGACCGAAGGAAGATTAAAGAACTACGGGCTTGTAGAAGCATAGAAAAGAGGGGGTTCATACGGATCACATTTACAAAGCTAACCGCATGAGTACTTTGGGCCAAGTTAATTTGGTCCGCAAAAGGAAGAGTCGCATGACAGACTCGGCGGTCCAGAATGCCCCTGCGGCCCATTATTGCTGTCTTTGATTATATTAAAAAAACGACCAAACTGAGTTGAGCCGTAGAAGAAAGTGCTACTTATGCGGCCAAGCTGATCAGCCGTAGAAGCCCCTCTGACAAAGCTGGCAAACTCTGATAAAGCTGACAACTCTGTCAAAACTGACAACTCTAACACATCCTGACAAAAAGAAGATAAGACATGACCTTTCGAAAAAGACAAAAAGTGTCATGTCACCAGATATAGGGCCCACGTGCCTGAACACAGGGCCCACGTATGTCATGCGGCCAGAGGGACTGTGATCTGAGCCGCATGAGCCTTATGCGACTCAGAATGCAGGATCTATGCAGCCCAAAAATCTCTAAACTTCATGCGGCTATGAGAGACTGCGACCTGAGCCGCATGAGCCTTATGCGGCCCAGAATGCAGGATCTATACGGCCCAAAAGTCTCCAAGCTCCATGCGGACTGGTGGCACTGCTGGTGGGACACGTGGCTAAGGGGGACTGCAACCTGAGCCGCATGAATCTTATGCGGCTCAACATGGCCGAGCATTAAAAGACAAAGAAGTCCTATGCGGTCCAAGAATGCCCCAAGCTCTATACGGGTCTTTATTTGCTGTCTTAGGGCACGTGGCAAGATTGGCCGAGTCTCAACCACCCAGATTCGCTGCAACAAGGATATCTCAACAAACCACCAGCTGGCAGCCAACGACCGAGTCTTCGTGTGCTGTGACAGCCACGTGGCCACGTGGCCATCTATGCGACCTAAAATATGCTTCATCCCGAAATCATTATAACTAGCAGGGTACCACACCCATGCTAGAGACTAGCAATTTTTTCAAAAGCAAAGACAGTGTCTGATAGTCCAAGGAGTAAGGCAGAGTTCTTACACTTCTCCCGAGCCTCCACCGTCACCCCCCAGAATCAAAAAAATTGTACTTAGATTATTTCTTATGATTTCTTTCTAGGCTTTCTGTTGTACTTTCAACGTTTGTAATCAATATAGTTCTTCTGTAGTTCTTGTGTTGATAATCAATGGCAAACACGATGGCGACTCTGCTGGGGACTTCTTTCTCCACTGATGAGAAATTGGTGACACAATCCGACACGTCCAAGCTCGGCTCTACGCAGCAGATGCTTGTTGTTCGCTTCGATCAACAAGCATTCGAGAAAATGCTCTCCAATGGGAGCACTAGTCCATCACAGAAGCGAGCCAAACCGAAAAGAGCTCGCAGGACATGGAGGCCCAAGGCCACTGCCCCTCGCCAGGCTCTGGAAGAAACTCCTCTCGCCACACAAGACGACGGCCAAAGCTCCCATGCGGCCTCGCTTCAAACCACAGAGGACCCCGCTGTCCTTAAATCCGACAGAGAAAAATACTATGATGCTGGACTTTTGGAGGCACAAGGGAAACTCATGCGTTCTAAGAAGAGGCCGCATAAGGACGGTGGCCGTAGGCAGATGGCCTATGCGGCATCCAATCCTGGCCGCAGGCAGACTGCCTATGCGGCAACCAATCCTGGCCGCAAGCAAACTTCCTATGCGACAGCCAATCCTGGCCGCAGGCAGAGTTCCTATACAGCAGCCAATCCTGGCCGCAGACAGATGGCCTATGCAACAGCCGATCCTGACAGCCAACAGGATGCCCCTTACGGCTCCGCCAGAAGCTCTGTCTTTGACCGTCTCTTATGCGGATCAGACCCCATGTGGCCAATGGAGAATGTTGAAGCTTCCAACTTGGACTCTTCTTACTACGCAACTTCGGGTGCTAAGTCGAAGAAATTTAGGACAGTGCAGGCTCAACAAGCCCAGTCAACTGTCCAATCTGCTGACCGTCAGCAGGTTCTGTTAACTATTACACGGGCCCCTGATGGAAAATTATACAGAACCTTCCGTGTCCAGCCCTCTGCGGCAAACGGATAGGACATGTCCAAAAAGTCTCCCTACAACGATTGAGAGCAAGTGCTTTTACTAGCCTCAGATTAGGAAGCAAATATGATACCTACGCACCCGTGCGCTCAGGATACCCGAGCCCGTAAAAGGGATGCAAAGGTAGATCAATCTGCCCTCGACTTGCGAGAAGTACTCATCCACAAATGTAAGGAGAGAGAGGCAACCTTGGCATGCGGTGAACCCTCTCTAGGATATTACTGTACCCAAGTTATCATCAACTACTGCTGCAATAAGTCGGCAGTACCTAAAGACCGACAGTCCGTCTTCCAATGACTGTACCAGCCAGCACCTGCCCGACGACAACTCAAGAAATATGTACAAATTTTGGGAGATGAGGAATTTCCTTTCGCCTCCTGTAATTCAACTCGAAAGGTTTCTGCCGGCAAGAAAGGAAAGAAGACAGGCTCCTCCAGCTCGACAACCTCAGCCAGCACTGCAAGGAAACTCTCATCTAGGGGATTGCCACTGACAACCACAGGGGGTTTCTACCTAGGCACTCATTCCAGAAAGAAGCTTCCAACACCCAGAGGTGCATCCTCGAGGTCCCTGGGGGTGAACGAAGCTGGGGGTGGTAGTCCTCTGAACATATGCAACAACCCGGTCTTCCAAGAGGATGCGCAGGGGGTAGTGATCCACTGGAATTATGTAACAGACTTGGACGTCCCCGAGGGTCACCGCCTTCGCCAAGACGATGCAGCTTGCTACACAGGGGGTAGCACCCTTTTCGATTCTGAGGAGGAAGACATTTTGACGTTACCCGAAAATTTCTCTGTACAAGGGTACGACACGGAAAGCACGTTTTCTACGGTCCCATCTGTCTCTCCCCATGTGCAGACAATGTTTATGGCAGGAGATGATCATAAAGGGCTTAGTGGTCGACAACGTCTAGAAGCAATTGAAGCCATGATCCTAACCTTGGTCAAGTCAGTAGACGAGATCAAAGCTGCCTTGCCGACTCAACCAGTAAGGACACCTGGACAAACAAGTTTGGGCCCCACAGTCAACGCGGACTCAAACATGACCGCTCCTCCTCTAGGCGTCAATCTTCCTGGAGTATCCGCTCCCTCAGCTGTAGACGAGGCCAGGAAGGCAAGAAAAGAAGTCTAGGAGCTTCGAGCAATGTTCAATGCCCGAGATTCCTTCCGGGACCTCAGAATACGGTAGCCGTATCCCGCTGCATGGAGAGACATCCCTTTTCCTCCGTGGTATAAACCATTTCATATCGATTCATATGACGGCAGGACCTCTGCAAGCCGATACTCGACTTATTTTGAGGTCACAACAGACCATTTGCTATATAGTGATGCCATCCTCACACGATTATTTATCGGAGCATTGGAGGGAATCGCGTTTGACTGGTACCACAACCTCCTGGAAAACTGCATCTATTCCTTCGATGACTTCAAACACATGTTCCTGGAAAGGTTCTACGAAGTAGGGAATGATGTGATAATGTTGTCTCTCATGGACGTCGTTCAGGGAGAAAGGGAGCTGACGAAAAACTACATCGAGCGGTTTCGCCAAACCACGATGAGATTACCCCAAGGCAATCCTGAAAGCTCCTTGATCAAAATCTGCCAAAAGAATTTGCTCCCTGCAATCAGGGCGAAGATCAATTCAGGGATTGGACGACTTTCATAATAAGCACTACAAATGCGGAGGCGAAGTTAAAGAAGGCTCGCCAGCTGGGATTACACATCCTAGATGGAGAGGACAAAGGCAAACGTCCCGATACCACCTCCAATAACAACAACAGTGGCGACACCGCCAATAACAGGGACACCAAAGGCAAACAAGCCATGGTCGCTGGTACAACCAAAAAGTCAGAGCAAAAGCAAGCAGAAGCTCCGAAGCCGAAGGAGATGGCATATCTTTTAAAGATAGCCATGTCAAGCCTATCTTTGACATGCTCCTGAAGGCGGGTAGGATTCGACTCCATGATGTAAAGTGCAAGCCTCGACCAGCAGAGATCGAGGATCCAAAGTATTGTCACTTCCACTGTTATGTCCACCACCCTATGCAGGAGTGCTTCACATTAAAGTGGTACATCCAGAACCTCATTAACTCCAATGCTCTGTCGCTGGATTTCGAAGAGGTTACCGTGGCTACAAACATGGTATTCGTTCAGTTCGATGACTTCCCCCCAACAAAAACTCAAGACGGGATAGTACCTGTTCCCCGGGCAACGATGGAGGTTACTAACCTTCCACCTTTACGGGACCAGACGACTGGATTGGTGCCTCTCACCATGTCACGAGGAGGAGAGGTCATATGGGTCCACCCAGACTTAGTGCCCGAAGTTACCCAGGCGTGTCATCCTCAAATAGCAAAAAAAGGACAGGAAGTCCAGATCCTGCCACACAATCTCGATTGAAGCTGAGGAGGCGATCGTTGTTACCCGGTCTGGCACATAATTCCAGTCTACTCTGGGTAATTCAGTCGAGGACCCTCAGCCGACAACACTGCCTGCTACTGATGTTCCGGGACCATCTCAGCCTCCACCGACAGACAGATCCAAGCCGAAGGAAACCTGCTTCGACAGGCCGCTCCGTAAGGACGTACCTCAGGGCTGGAGAGACCTTACAACTTTGACATACTAGCTCAACTGGCTAATACGCCAACAAAGTTGTCATTATACGAGCTTCTAAGGCTTTCCAAGGATATTTGCATCGCATTGAGCGAAGCACTCCAGAATGCTGACGCCTACTTAGCTCAGGTCAAGCCTACAGGGGAAGACTCGTCAGCAGATCTCCAGGGCAGTAATTGTGCAGATGCAATGCCTAACATCGTATTCACTACACAGGATATGTTAATCAAAACCAACTTGCATTATCGCCCCTTGTACTACACGGGATACATAGGCGACATCAAGGTGGATCAGATGCACATTGATCCTGGCTCATAATAAGCATCATCCCGAAAAGCTTGCTTCAACTCCTGGGCATCCCTATGCACCGGCTAGCATCGACCAACACTGCCATTAGCAGTTTTAACTCAGGAAGAAGTTATCCCCTGGGGAAGATTCGCTTGAAATTTCAGATCGGCGACCTGAAGACGGAGGTTACCTGCTACGTCATAGACGCAGATATATCCTATAATATTCTCTTGGGTCATCCATAGATACATGACTATATGATCATGCCGTTCATGCTCCACTAGTGCTTCAAGTATGTCAGTAAGCACGGCTTCGTGAGGACGAAATTTGCCGACATCGATCTCTTTAAAGGAGTTGAGTCTTACTATTCGTCGGAGGCTTGTCCATATGATGAATCTAAGCAGCACATTGTTGATGTGGGGACACCGGAGGCCACAACTGGGTCAAAGGAATCTCAGAAAATCTGTCTCCAGGTTCGCAAACCAGGCAAAGCCGTACCTCTTGTCGTAACTTTGCATAAAGAAGTACCCTGTCCCTCCGCCCAAGCTGCGCAGTTGGAACCAATAGTCATTCGACTTCGGAGGTCTAGCGAGGAGCCAAAACCCATCATGGAGCCGATGGTGATCCGATTGCCGAAATCCAATCAACGGCGAATGGAAGATGCAAGGTCCTCTGTGGAGCCGATGGTGATCCGGTTGTCGAAATCCAAACAAAAGCAAACGGAAGATGCAAAGTCCTCTGTTGTGCCGATGGTTATCCGCCTTCCCAAGACAAGCCGGCAGCCAAATGTTGATCCGAGGTCCTCAAGCAAGCCGATGCCACATGCAGAACCCTTGGTGGTCAAGCTGCCCAAAACGTCGCCCCAGCCTCCGGTCACGCAGGAGGTAGCTGAAGAGGAGGCAAAACTCGTAAAATATCTGGTTGCACATGTTGATAGCCCCTCTGTCGATGATATAATTCCTCTTGACAAGATACCTTATTTCATCAATAAAAGGTTGTCGTTGAACAATCCTGAGTGTAATAAGCTTAATCTGATGTATGCTATGGAGCACAGTCTGGACATTAACCTGCACACACAGGTGACAACCGTCCATACCGCAAACTGACTTACTCCCATTAGAGGTGCCTACTTCCTAGTCCCAGGCAGAAAAAAAAGTGATCACACAATCATCTTCGGCCGAAAAGAAGGTCCTCAACCTTTCATGCCAGAAGAGTTCGATCTCGAACCCGATACTGAAAGATTGCCGCTCTACCTATATAGTTCCCGAGCTAAGTACTTCATGCAAAAGCAAGGATACGACATGGAGACTACCCCAGGCCTGAATTATGGCAACGGCCGACGATCGCCTCTGCAGCTGTCAGTCCCGGCTGGGAAACCTCAAGATTATTATAGCAAGTCCAGACACGGTCTCGGTTATGTTACACCAGTAACAACGCCCGAGAGCTCCGATGAGGAATGCGAGTGGCATTCTCACTTGTCCGAATCACCCACTTACGATTCTGATTATAGCATTAGGGATATATTCAGGCAGATGTTGTCTGTCAACATGGCATCCGTTGACATTCAGGAAGAAGATGAAGACCTTTCCGAATCTATTAAATTGAAGCCATGGGCCCAACAGCTGGATGCATAGTAGAAGAAGTGCTTTGAACTATGAGACCCTCCCACTGAAGATGAGGTCATACAAGTTGACCTCGGCGATGGATCCTCCTCGAAGCCTGTCTTCATCAGTAAAAGCCTGACGGACGATGAGCGGGAGTCGCTGTTGAAACTCGTCAGAGAATATATCGACGTCTTCGTTTGGAGCTATAAAGATATGCCAGGGCTAAACCCAGAGATCGCACTTTATATGCTCAATATTCATCCAGACGCGAAACCAGTCAAACAATAGCAATGGCGGTTCCGTCCAGATATCATGAATTCTATCGAAGCGGAAGTAAACAAGCTTATAGCTAGCCGCTTCATCCACGAAGAGCAGCACCCAGACTTGGTAGCTAATATAGTACCCGTCATCAAGAAGAATAGAAAGATCCGAATTTGCATCGACTTTCGTAACCTGAATGCGGCGTGTCCTAAGGATGAATTCCCTCTTTCGATCACAGACATAATGATCGATAATACGTGTGACTTCGAGGGCATGTCCTTCATGGATGGCTTCTCTGGATACAATCAAATCAAAATGTCTCCTGACGATGAGAAGCATACGTCATTTTGAACACCGATCGACGTGTATTGTTACATAGTTACGCCCTTCGGTCTAAAGAACGCTGGTGCTATATATCAATAAGCTAAGAGTGTCATCTTCACAGATCACTTGCGCAAGACGGTAGAGTGTTACGTTGACGACATCACCGTTAAAAGCCGCTCCAAGGATGATCACTTGCATGATTTGAGGACAGTGTTCGACCTTATGCGAGCGCATAATCTGGAGATAAACCCCACCAAGTCCTTCCTGGACGTGTCCAGTGGGAAATTCTTGGGCTTTGTCATTACTTTCCGGGGTATTCACATAGACCCCGATAAGACAAAAGCAATCCTGGAGATATGTCCACCGAGGAACCTCTGCGAACTTCGAGGCCT
Organism: Iris pallida; assembly: GCA_029216955.1. Taxonomy (NCBI): domain Eukaryota; kingdom Viridiplantae; phylum Streptophyta; class Magnoliopsida; order Asparagales; family Iridaceae; genus Iris; species Iris pallida. Next base: position 910,962 of record JANAVB010015598.1, on the reverse strand, counting down.
TCACGGAAGATTAGCCTACATCAGAAGGTTTATATCTAACCTCTCAAGACGATGTCAACCATTCATACAACTCATGAAGAAAGGCATCTCTTTCGTATGGAATGAGGAATATCAATGCACTTTTGATGACATTAAGGCATACCTGTCGAATCTGCCAGTTCTGGTAGCCCCGATCGCCGAAAAGCCCTTCCTGCTCTATGTACGGGCAATAGAACACTTCCTCGGTCCCTTACTAGCGCAGAATAATGATGCGGGGCACGAACAAGCCATCTACTATCTCAGCCTAATGATGGTAGGGCCAGAGCATAGGTAAACCGCCGTGGAGAAGGAATGCCTTGCCTTGGTGTTTGCCATTCAGAAAACATGACACTATGTGACATGACAGACCATCCATGTTGTCTTACGAGTTAACCCCCTCAGGGTTCTCATGACCAAGCCAGGCGCACTCAGTTCTCGTCTAGCCACCTGGGCGATAGTGTTATCCCCCTACGATATGGTTTTCATTCCATAGAAGGCTGTCAAAGGTCAAGCCTTGGCCGACTTCTTAGCAGCCCATCCAGGCTCAAAAAACAGCTAAAATCTATGAAGAAATCCCAGACAAAGTCGTTAACTCAAATATGACTTTACATGATGTCGTTTGGCGAATGTTCTTTGACGATGCTTCAAGAACGGGGCCCCAAGGTGACATCGTCGCTGGAGTCGGGATAGTACTAATTTCTCCCTCTGGATTGGTAGTCAATCGGGCATATTCTCTCACAGAACCCTATTCAAACAATATAGTCGAATATAATGCTCTGGTCATCGGGCTCCGACTCACAAAAGAAGTGGGGGTCGAATACCTAGAAGCATATGGCGACTCGCAGTTGACTGTTAATTAAATCCGAGGCTCATACGAGGTTCGCAACGAGGACCTGATTCCTTATCATCAGATAGCGATTGCCATCATTGCAACCTTGGAGGGGTTTTTTATAGAGCATATTCCTAGGCTCCAAAATATTGAAGCCGATGCCCTAGCAGGCCTTGCCGCTTCCTTGGCGGTGCCAAACCATGCTCATCATCTAGTCGACGTGATAGGCCATGAGCTGGTCTGTCCCAAAAACAACGTTCAACTAGGTACGAGTTACTCCGCCCAGATAACCCATGACCTGCAAGACTGGAGACTCCCGTCCATCGACTTTGTAGTCTACGGAATCCTATCTGAGAATGTGAAAGAAGCAACTTCAATCAGAAGGCGTTCTTTCAGATTCTTTTATGACACAGAAACAAAAATGATATATCGACGATCCTACGATGGACTATTGCTACGTTGCCTATCAAATGCAGAAGCCAAAGAGGCCCTACGTGAGGTTCACGATGGCGTTTGTGGGGATCATCAACCTGGCTCAAAGTTGCAGGACCGTCTCCGCCGGATGGGCTATTACTGGCCTACGATGATAGCAGATGCGGTTGAGTATGCAAAGAGTTGTAGGGCTTGTCAGATCCATGCATACTTCATACATCAGCCATCTGAATTCTTGCACCCAACAGTGGCCTCTTGGCTATTTGAAGCGTGGAGAATGGACATCATTGGACCAATCACCCCGCCGTCATCCAAGGGACACCGGTTTATACTTACAATCACCGATTACTTCTCCAAGTGGGCAAAAGCTATTCCGCTTACAGAGGTAAAGACATCAAACGTGATTAGTTTCATAAAACATCATGTCATCTACCGTTTTGGACTGCCTCGAAGGATTATTCATGACAATGATCTGCAGTTCGCAAGCCATGCTTTCTATCGATTCTGCGACAAAAATCGGATTCAGAATGTGGCTTCAACGGCATACAACCCATCGGCTAACGGTCTGACTGAAGCTTTTAACAAGACCATAATCAAGCTTCTCAAAAAGTTCGTGCCTTCAAACAAGAGCAAATGGAATAAAAAGCTGGGCGAATGCTTATGGGCGTACCGCACTATAATTTGGACGGCTACAGGAAATACACCTTTCTCTCTGGTTTACGGAAGCGAGACAGTTCTCCCATTGGAGACCTAGATCCCCTCGCTTCGCGTGGCCCTTACTTACCGGTTGACGTTGGACGATAACTACCGCCGACGGCTACAAGAACTGGAAGCCTTAGACGAGAAGCGTTTGCAAGCTCAATAAAATATCAAACTCTATCAAGCATGCATCTCTCGAGCCTTCAATAAGAAAGTCAAGCAGAGAACATTCAAAGTAGGCAATCTCGTCTTGGCCGTTCGCAGGCCGATGGTCATGACTCACAAAACCGCCCTCAAATTCTAGCCCAAATGGAAGGGCCCATTTTTCATCAAGTCCGTATTCTCCAACGACGCATATCGGCTCGCAAAACAAAATGGAGACTTGCTTATGATGACCATAAACGATAAGTTCTTGAAAAAGTACTATGCTTAAAGACATGCCCCTAGAATGTCGAGTTATGTACACCAAGTACCTCTGAACTTACACTATACTAGCTCCGAGTGGATTCACATCGCATCTCCCTGGATGACAAGTCGTGTATACTAATACCTCTGAACTTCTACTCTAATGCCTCATCCCGCCGGAGGCTGCCAGGTTTGTTTTTGTCGCCTCTAAGCAAACTTCCTGGTTTTGATTGTCATATATCATGTCTACATTACCTCTGATATAAATAGTCTCCTAACTTAACACCTGTACCCAATCTGGGATAAAATCACGGTATTAAGGCCACAGAACCTATCACGTCCATATTACCTTTATTAGGTTTTGTTTCAAATCTATTACCACCCATACCACCAGTGCGCAAAAGGGTAATAGGTCGACCAAAAATTATTCAAATCTATTACCCGCACCACCAGTGTGCAAAAGGGTAATATGTCCACAAAAAATTATTCAAATCTATTAACCTCACCACCAGTGCACAAAAGGGTAATAGGTCCACAAAAAATTATTCAAATCTATTACCCACACCACCAGTGCGCAAAAGGGTAATAGGTCCACAAAAAATCATTCAAATCTATTACCCGGACCACCAGTGCACAAAAGGGTAATTGGTCCACAAAAAATCATTCAAATCTATTACCCGTACCACCAGTGCGCAAAAGGGTAATAGGTTCACCAAAAACCATTCAAATCTATTGCCCGTACTACCAGTACGCAAAAGAGTAATAGGTACACAAAAAATCGTTCAAATCTATTACTCGCACCACCAGATGCACAAAAGGGTAATAGGTCTACGAAAAGTCTCTCTAGTGGGATGTCCTCTGCCAATCATAAATGTTGTATTAGGCCCTCTAGTACGAGCATTCCAGATATCACAAGCAAAGAATGAAGATAATGTATCTTTTTTATTTCATGAAACATCAACTACATTGGTGAGGCTACATCTCCAGTAATAAAAAAAGAAAAAAAAGAAAAAGAGAGAGAGGAAATTCACTACTCATCAGCAACACATAGTTGGGTGAGTACTTCCTCCAGCTGTGCTGTTGAGCGTTTGATTTTTTGTTTGGCTCGGCGTTCAGCTTCTTGGGTCAGCTTTTCAGCATCCTCAAGATATGCATGAGCCTGCCAGTTGTCCTCCACCTTTTTTAGTGTACCCTCCAGAGCAGCAGAGGCTGGTGTGACTTTATCAGTCTCCTCGCAAATCAGCTCTCTCTCTTGACGGGTAGCTTGGAGCTCATTCTCTAGAGATGCCAGCTTAGCTTGGAGCTGGAGGATTTTCTCATTAGTTTCGGCCATCGTACGAACCGTGGCCTCCTCACGAACTAGGCAAGCCTCTCCCCTCCGGCTCAGCTTGTCATACTTCAGAGACAACCTCTGGAGGTCTTTCTCCAAGGTGGGCTTGGTCGCCTCCAGCACATCCTTCATCTTTTTTACGACTGTTACGAGGAAGGCGCGCTCCTGCTCCACTACAGCGGGCATATTGACTTGCTATAGTTTTTGTAATTGGATTAAACGTCGATCAGCCTCTACCAATTTGTGCTCCAGAAGATCAGCCATCCCCTCTCCATCGTGGAGCGTCTTCAGCAGTTCAATCTGGCCACGTGCACAATGACGAGCCACGACAAATGACGTTCCCCTCCTCAAAGTAGCTTCAACCCCCCGTTTCAGATGACGGTAGAAGTTATCGACTATGTCCTTTGACAACTCATCCAGGTTCTCCAAAGAGGACGGCGTCGAAGGAATAGCAGCCAATGGAGCTGAAGGTGTCTGGGAAGGAGGTGCAGCGGAGCTTGACGACCCTGTTAGAAGGGAAACAAACTCCGAGCGATGAGATTCTTGCACAGCGGCAATCTCCCCCTCTGCAGCCTGAAGGAGCTGAAGACTGGGCAGAGTGGAGAGTTCAATCTCCGGGGAAGGGGCAGCTTCAACTGACCCCGCATCCACCGATGCTGGTGCAGAAATCATCGCCTCTACCGCTGGCACTTCTGTTATAGGCAGCTCCGAACTCGGCCCAACGGGGGGCCTCTCGATTTTAAGGGGAGAAGGTTCACTTCTTCTTTTTTGTATGAGGTCCGCCTCGATGTCTTCTACTATCCCCTCTTCCGCGGCCATGTCTACCATTAGCAATGAAGGAGCAGGGCCTATAGATCCAGAACAACCGACAATCAGCTTGACTCAAAGGATATGGAGAAAGAGCGAATGAACCTCTTTGTTGGTAAGAATATGACATAGCTTACCAGGGAAGGGTGGCAGGGACTGCGACTCGTTCATGACAGTCATAACTCCTTCCACTGCCCCCATATCCTCCTCAACGGCGATGTCCGAGCCGCCTGCATCTGCCACTCCAGCCCCGGTTGCCCCGAAAGGAGATATAGCTGGGTCAGTACCAGCCAACTGAGACCCCGCAGTCCCAAGATCCGGTTCTGTAAGGCTTGCACCTTCTTCGACTAGGGTATCCGTAGCTGGAGGAATCTTGGAAGCAGCATCAGGCTTCGGAGGGTTTATTTCTTCCAAAGCCTGCAAAAAAGAAATAATAAAATAATATCCCAAAAGTAACATGGTGGTCTGTCGGGATAAAATTTACCTTCGGGATGGTTTCAGCATCGCTGCCTCCTTCTGCGACGTCAGGCCCCCGGGTCCTAATCGCGACCCGCTTCTGGGAACGAGGCCTGTCGCGATGGAGGGTCCATGCTTACTTCGCTTATGCAGAGGACTTGGCACAGGAGAAGGCAAGCGCGTCGCCAAAGTACTCGCAGGGGGTGGTGAATCATCGGAGTCATTCTCCTCTTTCGTATCAGTGGAATCAGAGTCAGAGACTTCGATAACCTTCGCCTTCCCTGCCCTGGTCCTCTTTTTGTCGGTAATGAAACTGGTACTTGCATCGAAGTTGCAGGGAGGCCCATTCACGGAGACATGGTAGAGGGCTGTTAGGTACGAGATGCGTCTCGAGCCCCCAGTGTTGGATAGATAGAAGCTGGTTATGGTACGGGCTGTACAGTTGTAATACCAGGCCCGGATGTCATCCAGGACGCCGCCCACATAACCCAGGCAGGGGCTGGGGTTGTCCAAAAACAACTGATTGTACCCAAATTACCGAGAGTATCGGCTATGTAGGTAAGGTTCCAAGAAGACGACGTTACGGTTGCGGTACACCAGATGTGCAGGACGGATATTCTACAACTAGCAGAACATCTTCTCGGATAGGATCTGGGATGCGACACCGCCATCAAGATAAAAGCATCTCATTTTCTCGTCGATAAAAGGCAGAACCGACACAAAAAAGGAGTAGCTATCCACCCGTGCGAGCGCAGTTCGGCAGTCGGGTATGGTTGAACAGGTCCAAGGCATGTTATGGTACTGGTAGATGAAGGCACCGTCGGCCGTCGTATTACCCTCGGGGCCAGGCCGCATCAGAGAGGGACAGTGCATTAGCAGCCACCCCATCAGATAATGGTAGGGCAACTCCATTCTGTTGAAATCCTTCGTAATGTCACGGGCTAGGGTTTTAGTCGTAAAGATACGAAGGCCTCGATGAATGCTTCACACCATGGCTGGGAGTAGAGCTAGCCTGCCTCCGAAGACTAACTTGACAGTAGGAAGGATCAGGTTGCAGCTGATTCTCTCAATAGAACCGGAACCCCCCAAGACCATACAGATCCGCATCCATATCATCAGAAACCCAGCCATGATGGCCTTATTTGACAAGAGTTGGGTATCCTGGTAGAAATAATTGAAGGTGTCGGTCCGGCTTCCGAATATGTCACCGGAAGCTTTGCTCCTCTTGGCACTTTGAACCTGAGCAACCACCTCTTCTTTAGTCTGAGGACTCCGAGGGGCAACCCGGCTCGAGGCCCCAAGGTTGAACATATAACCGATCCAAGCCTTGGTGTGAGAAAGATTCCCTTCCGAGCTTTCATCCCTCTTCTTCGACATTTGCTGACAAGTGCTATGATGACATAGCACTTCCCGTTAAACGGCAAGGAACCCGGGGAACCGCTGCTCTAACTCCTTAAACTCCTCATTCGTGGGAGTATACTCCTTATAAACTTTGTCTTCCTAGGACAACTTGGAGACATCATGCATCTCATGGAGAGCGAGCCCCATCTCCCCAACAGGTGTAAAAAAGGTCCCCATACGACGGTTATACATCTCGAAGAGTGCTACGAACAACCTTGTATTCACAGGAAGACCGTAGCAGGTGCCCCTTATAGCATAGTAGAGGTCGAGCTGTTGCAAAGTATCCGGATACATCGTCAGAATCCAGGATGTCAAGTTGACCCACGGAGGGGAGCGATACATCCAATTCAGTAGCGATATTCTGTCCATGGGATAAGACCCTTTGCGAGCAATCTGGTTCAAAAAGGAGTCAGCCTCAGAGAACCGGTTATTGGGCCTCATCTCATTTATGAAACTACCGGGGGCTAGTCCGACAATAGAATAACTAACTGACTCCTTGGTCGCGACCGCCGACCGCACTCATCAATTATAATAGATATTGCCTATGAAGACTCCCTGCCGGTCCTGAGTTATGGGATCCGTCATTCATCTCTCGATAGACACCATGTTAAAACCTGCTAGGGGAAATAACGCTCCATCTAAGGAAGGTGAACCGCTATTCCGTTGGAAGAAAAATCCCAGCTCTCAGATAGCTCCAGTATGCTTGGGTTCGAGACAGTTAGAGCATCTCCGAATAAGAACGCAGGCTTCAGATGAGTATCCCCCAGTTTCTCGAAATTCATCATGCTGAGTAAGTAGAAGAATGATTGGCCCCTGATCTCTCTTAACCTGGCCTCAGTTTGAACTAGGATAATCTAAGTCGACACATGTTTGACTATATGGTCAAATATTATACTCAAAGCAGACTAGACGTACCCTATCAAGAGCTCCCCCGATGGAGCTGTAGGCAAGTTCACTACAAGGGACAAAGAGGAAATATAGTTAGAGGAACACAAAGTTCATTCTTCAGCTATGCGGCCTAGTCAAACAGAACCTATGCGGCCTAGTTGTGAGGAGCATATACGGCTCAAATCAAATAAGGCATATGTGGCCCAGTCAGGCAGAGTTTATGCGATCCAATTGTGTGGGGGTGCGCATACGGCTTAAAAACATGAGATACATATACGGCCTAGTCAGGGGGAGCTTATGCGGTTCAGTTATGTGACGCACATGCAGCTCAATCATGAGGTACTTATGCGGTTCTGTTATGTAATGCTCATGCGGCTTGGTCATAAGGCACTTATGAGGTTCAGTTATGTACAGCTCATGCGGCTCGGTCATGAGGCATCCGTGCGGTTCAATTATGTGGCGCTCATACGGCTCGGTCATGAGGCATCCATACGGTTCAGTTATATGGCGCTCATACATCCCTGTCATGAGGCATCCATACGGTTGAGTGACGCTTATATGGCTCAGTCCATGCGGCCCTATCACACAGAACACATGCGGTCCAGTGAGATAGGGCACGCACCGATTATGCCAAAGCACAAAGGCGATACATGACAGGCCTGCGCATAAAGCGTGCGACATGGCCATTCAAATTCAAGTCATCATTCTCCCTCCGTCCTTACCCTTAATGGGGGGGTTGCACGTCGGGATGAACGGAAAGAGAGTCCGTAGCTCTCGACGGAGAGGCGAGTCCTTTCCCTTTGGCCACAGCACCGGTCGATTTAGAAGCTTTTGGAGCCATGGATGACTGAAATAGAAAGAACAATGAAGATAATGAAGACGAAGGAGAAGAAGTTGAAAGAGAAGCTCTCTCTCCACCGTATGACCCATATTTATAGGTTTTCAAAAGAGAGTAAACCGATAGACGCCACTTCGATTCTCGTGTCCATTAAAAGATAATGATGACCCTTGGGATTCTATTCTTTATAACTGAAAAGGCAGCCCCAAATCCAAAACCAAATCAGAGCATTAAATGCAGCAGTGACAATTGGACAACCTGGATGAGATCGCCCTGTGGCTTGAAATCTCCCTACGGCTCAAAATTTCTCTACGGCTTGACATATCTCCATGCTTCTTATTCAAACTATTCTAAATTTGCAATTTGAAAACTTTGAAGGGGGTCTTGTAGAAGCATAGAAAAGATGGGGTTCATGCGGATCACATTTACAAAGATAACCGCATGAGTACTTTGGGCCAAGTTAATTTGGTCCGCAGAAGGAACGTATGACAGACTCTACGGTCCAGAATGCCCCTGCGGCCCATCATTGTTGTCTCTGATTATATTAAAAAAGCGGCCAAACTGAGTTGGGCCGCAGAAGGAAGAGCTACTTATGCGGCCAAGCTGATCAGCCGCAGAAGCCCCTCTGACAAAGCTGACAAACTTTGATAAAGCTGACAACTCTGTCAAAACTGACAGCTCTGACACATCCTGACAAAAAGAAGATAACACGTGACCTTTCGAAAAAGACAAAAAGTGTCATATTACCAGACATAGGGCCCACGTGCCTGAAACCAGGGCCCACATATGTCATGCGGCTAAGGGGACTGTGATCTGAGTCGCATGAGCCTTATGCGGCTCAGAATGCAGGATCTATGCAGCCCAAAAATCTTCAAACTTCATACGGCTAAGAGAGACTACGACCTGAGCCGCATGAGCCTTATGCGGCCCAGAATGCAGGATTTATGTGGCCCAAAAGTCTCCAAGCTCCATGCGGACTGGTGGCACTGCTGGTGGGACACGTGGCTAAGGAGGACTGCAACCTGAGCCGCATAAATCTTATGCAGCTCAACATGATCGAGCATTAAAAGACAAAGAAGACCTATGCGGTCCAAAAATGCCCCAAGCTCTATGCGGCTCTTCATTTGCTGTCTCAGGGCACGTGGCAGGATTGACCGAGTCTCAACCACCCGGATTCGCTAAAACAAGAAAATCTCAACAAACCACAAGCTGGCAACTAAAGACCGAGTCTTCGTCTGCTGCGACAGCCACGTGGCCATCTATGCGGCCCAAAATATGCTTCATCCCGAAATCATTATAAATAGCAGGGTACAACACCCATGCTAGAGGCTGGCAATTTTCTCAAGAGCAAAGACAGTGTCTGATAGTCCTAGGAGTAAGGCAGAGTTCCTACACTTCTCCTAAGCCTCCACCGTCACCCCCCAGAATCCAAACAAATTGTACTTAGTTTGTTTTATAGGATTTTTTCTAGTCTTTCTATTGTACTTTCAAAGTTTGCAATCAATATAGTTCTTCTGTAGTTCTTGTGTTGATAATCAATGGCAAACATGGCTCAATTTGAATCTATCAGCAGTCAGGAGAGAATGCAGAGGCTAGGAATAAGATGACCTTATCCCGTCGAATGGAACAAGGTGGTATTCCTTTTGAAGTACAAATCCCAGTCTCTGACTCCTTTTGACGGAAAATCGTCACCTTATCGATACCTGAATTACTTCGAGTCCATGATGGGGTATCTTCCCATAGACGATGCCCTACTTTCCAAGGTGTTCGTAGGGGCTTTGACCGACGTTGCATATGAATGGTTTTGTAGTTTACCTGGTAACTACATTAAGACATTTATGACGTCTAGGAGCTGTTCTTGGTATGCTTCTACAATAACAGGATGTACATGACAATGTCCACCCTTATTGATATAGTACAACAAAATAAAGAGCCGGCGCATGACTTTATTGAGCGCTTCAGGTAAACACTGAAGATGTCTCCAATGACTCCCGAGATGGGGTCTGATGCTAGCTACTAAATTCTGTATGGGCACAAGCCAGCACTCAAATTGGGCGACATTCATTGCCAGTACCGATTAAGCACAAAAGAATGTAAAAGACATTCATCTCTTCGGGCTCCAGGGAATAAATACTGGAGATAGAGGGAGACACCCTCAAAATAGTAGTGACGGAAGCAGTAGTAGAGGGAAAGAATTCCTTGCCATCAATATAAAGAAAGAAGAGGCAAAGCAATCATCAGCAAACTCGCCTAAGCGAATGGACACCTACTCCATCACTGATGACCAAGTTGTCGACATCTTCAATGTCCTAATGAAGAACAATATGCTCTAGTTGCCCAAGATAAAGCGCCCAAATGAAATAGGTAGGATAGACAATCCGAATTACTATCTCTACCACCAATTCACCGGCCATACTACCAAGGATTATTACATCATGAAAGGGTATATACAATGGCTCATCAACTCAAAGGATATTACCCTCGACTTCGAAGAGCACACGTTGGCGACCAACATGGTGTTGATACAGCTCAGTGATCTTCCCAGGGTCGAAGTCCAAGATGGAGTGGTCCCAATTTCCAAACCCACGATAGAAATCATCAACCTTCCACCAGCGCACAAGAATACGACAGGAATGACCCTAATCAAGACAGTGAGGGGAAAATTATGTGTACACCCGGATCTGATGGATGAAATAGTTCAACCTACAGCCCTTCCAGTCTCAAGACAAAAAAGAAGAAGCTGAGGCCAAAACCGGCAGAATCTGTTTCTCAATAAAGGAATGCATAAGGAGAGCATTTTATGGCCAAGGCCCCATGGGCCGGCTTTAAAAAAAGAAAAAAAAGAAGAAGAAACATGCGTCTCCTTCATACGCCATTATCTTGAATAAGTTTTTTTTTATAAAGCTGGAATATGAATAGATCCTTTTATAAGATGTCAAACTCTCTATAAAATAGATGTCAAAATATTTTCTACTACGTCCATCATACCTCTAGTAAAAATATTCACGTCCTCACAAAAGAGATGGCAGAGACTCTTATCAAAAGGTATATCTGTTACATGTTCTAGTCACATATAAGAACTTGTTTCTATTTGGAATATTGTCGTAACTAGGTTTCCAACACTTGCGTACAGCTCCCTCTAGAAGGTTAGCACGTCACGGGGCCTACCCTATAGTAACGAGTTTGGGAGCCTCGCAATAGCTTACAAGCCTCTTCCGAAAGACGTCCCAGAGAAGATGACGAGAAGTTATAAGAGAGGATGATTTTAGGGAAGCTTCCAAGCCTCTTCCCAAGGTCAAGGCCACTCCTCCCGAGCAAGCTATCAACCGACATAGCATGGAAGAAGTACGGGGTACAAGCAATCAACCAAAATCCGGAGACCAGTATCCTCCTCGCACAAAGCAAGAGCAGCATGCCTTCTTCTTCAAGAAGGGTGAAGCTAGAAATGCGAAGAGGTAGAACCCCACTTTTTAGAAGATTTACCACTTCCTAGTTCATCCCCACATCATAAAGAAAATCTCCATGTACAAGGGAGCATACGAGACCATCCTTCGCGACGTCAAGAGTACTTTCTGGCGCTTCAACCTTCGTATCATCTGAAGACTTGGCTCTAATCGCCACCACGACTCCTGCTCGATCTGCCAAAGAGAAAAAAGGCCCCAGGTCATAAGAAGAGAAAGGGTACTCAAACATGGAGAAGAGAAACATGTGCGATTATGGAATAAAGGGGCCTATCCTTTCAAAGAGTCACTCCCCTATTAAATATGAGTAACTCCTCCATGCTTAACGAGGAGCCTATCCTTTCAAATTCCACCTAGACCTGGTCAAATAAAGGCACTCGAGCCTTATGCCTTCCACAATGGCAACAAAAAAGGGAAAAGACTACATGCCTGCCATATTACACCCCAACAAAGCTCGAGCAAGCCCAATCTCAGAATGGGTCCACAAACTAGGATAAAAAAGAAAGGTAAATTGCCATTACTTATTCTATTCAAAAATATATATATATACATGGAGAAGTACAAGAAAAGGTGGGAGGACATATTTAAATGTCCACACAAAACCCCTGAGGTCGCTGACGGAGAGAGGCTATGAGATATTCCTTCTCCTTACAAGCAATACGCCTAGCTACCTGTTTGACCATAATCGGGCCTTCTAGGTATGTATGGAAGGCAAGCCTATCCTCCAGATCTCTTGTTGCGGCCTCCATGGCGGTAGAAGATGTACTAATCTTCTCCAATAGCTGACTAGTGGCTTCTTGATATCGGGTGAGGACAATCAGACGAAGCTCTAGCCTTTGGTATTCTGCTCAAAGATTTTCCACCTCCACTGTGATCCTCATCATCTCTTGAGCGAAAAAGTCTTGCTCGAAAGACAGTCGTGCCGATACATCAGATAACTGGCGATGCTTCTTAGCCAACTGGCTAATTTTGCAACTAAGGGCACTTAACCCTCAACACAGATCGCTTTCCCTCTAGCAGCCTTGTCGAGTAGACAGTTGTGCTCGGAATAGGCTAGTGCATCTATATCAGCCTTATGAGCATATTAAAGCTTACCGAGATAGTGCTCTGCTGAATTGAGCTTGGCAAAGAGTAATTCGACTACGTGCTCCAAGCTAGGAAAGCTCAAAGGTTTGAATCTGGCCTCTGCTCCACGCCTAACCCAAGAGAAATATCGGCCCGTTGCTAGGAAGCCCTGGATTCTCTGCTTCAGATTCATGGAGAAGGTCCTGATCAGGATCTCAGCTGTACCACCCACGTCATTAGGAACGGGCGAAATTGAAGGGGTCGTGATCTCCTCCACAGGGTTAACACCCGAGATGGTGGATGAGAGGACTAGCCTGCCAACCATCTTTACCAAAGTAGGAGACCTAGAAGCTATGACATCCGACAATAATGCCTGTACTCTAGGGAGCCTGGCCAGAACGGCCTCCACAGAAGGAACCTCAGTATTGTCCATACTAGAAGCAGAAGCCCCGACTTGCAGAGAGGAGTCAACAGCGCCCACTATACGAACTGGAGGAGAAGGTACACCAACCGCTTCCTCAACCGCAATAGGAAGAGATACGAGAGTCAGTCCTCTCCCAATAAATTCACCGGCGTTCGCTATTGAACAAGCGTTGGTCGCCTACGTGCCCCCAATTTCAACTGACAGGGAAGGTTTGCACCTCCCCATGACTATGTGATCATATATCCCTCCTCAACATCTCTTCCACCTTAGCTGGAACTGGGAAACAGAGATATAGAGGCTCAGGATGACCCGGCATACCCGAAGAATCTAGTATCCCTCCATGAAGAGTATCATGATCCCCCAGCACCCCCAATAATTGTGGAGACCATGAAGCTCCTGCCACACCTACCTCAAATTTTGTCATGACCCGCACCCACTTTGAGGGTACGAGTACGTAACAGCGCCCAGCCTACACCGCAGTGTCGGCGGTAGAACACTGTTCTAAGTCTCTAACTAATTATCAACTCATGCAGTATATAATGTACTCATCATGATCAACTCCGAACGGAGGACAAGTATAAGATATGGTGTAATTCAATCACAGTCTAAGCACGATAAGATAACACCGAAATATAACTAAGAATTTAACGACAACAAGACTACTAATAAAATAATAACAACTCAACAATCTCAAATCTCTATATACAACTCCAGTTCTAAACAGGAAAGCTAAAACAAGACAGACTAGCTAAACTCCTGATCACTCCAGAGTGTCGGGCCATAGGTAGCTAAGCCATCTTCTGCTCCAGGGCAAGTAGGGCAAATGTCCTCAGGGCAGTCATCTGTAATATTTTCAACAGGTCCAATCAGGACAGGAACGAGTACAACTCATCAAGAAATCCCAATTAAATGACAAAGAACTATAAAGCAGTTATAGACAGTTTTATTGATGAATATGACAGTTATATACAGGTGATGGTATGGAGAACAGATAAGATACAAGGAAAGTAAGTAACTAAAATAATAGAAGAATGATGGCAATAAAGACTGAAAAATAAATCTAGCTGAACTAAAGTAACATAATAAGTCCAGAATGTAAATGTAAATAAGTGCAAAACCCAATAAATCCAGACAACATGAATCTGATACCAGGTGGTTCCAGTACAAGATGAGTCCGGTATAAGGTGAGTCCAGTTGGTGATCAAAGGTTCCAGGGTGAGTCCAGCCTATATTCTAACAGTGTGTTTTAAAATATCGGATTGACATGTGAACGGCTGTAGGTAATACGGCACACCGCACACTCGGCCAAGTGTGGGATGGCTATCGTTCCAGTATAATTCCAAGGGAGTGGTTCCAGTATTTGGGTATGTTCACATGCCTATTCTAATATTTCCCCGCCCACAAGTACAAGTGAATCCAGAAAACGACATGAGAATCGAGATGAGTCCAGCCAAACATAATGATACCAGCAAAAGATTCCAGAGTGATTCCAGTAGGTGGTTCCAGTAGTGATTCCAGTAGGTGATGCCAGTAGTGGTTCCAGAAGGTGATGCCACTAGTGGTTCCAGAAATAGAGTCCAGACAGATGGTATGTGTGTCGCATACATGAATCCAGAAATATCCATACGTGTTATAAGAATCACATAAAACTAACTAGAACTGAAGTATAGTAATTGACAAGTGAATGAAAGAACTATCAGAGAATGTACTCGCCTGATACTCTGAAAAGAGTAATAAAATATCAGATGTCTGCACCGGAGTCACAATGTCCTAAATAGAGCACTACAGGTTATAGTGTATTTACAACAAAGTAAATGAAGTATACGATGCAATCTACATGATTTCTAGGTCAATCTAGGACAAAGTCAACTCTAAGTCAAACTTGGTCAACTGTCTAGGTCAAACTAGGTCCAAGTCAACCTTGGTCAACTCTGGGTCAACCAAAATCAACTACTCTAGTCAAACTAGGTCAATTGGTCGCATCTAGACTCAATGTTGACTTTTGGTCAACCCTAGTCAATCCTATACCATTGGGTCAAACCTTGGTCAAAATTATCTTATATCAAGCTTTTACCTACTTAGATACATTCTTCATTCACATAACCTATATATGTAATATAAATATATATACATACATGTATATCCCTCTCTATCTTAGCTATAGGTAACATCCTATACACTAGCTAAATAGGTAAACCATCTATTACCTAGACAGTTAGGAAGGGGAAATTCCCCAATACCATACCTTAAACCCACATGCCATATCCCATACTCAAACTCATAACCCTATATCCAAATATATTCTATATTAATCTGTCATACGTCATTTATACATACCTATATAGTATCATTCATGTCTTCCTCTATATTCCTCATGTACCTATACCAATACATGCAACCCTCACTTTCACTCTTCTAATACCCTCCTCCTATGACCACTGGCCTATGGCTCAGATACAAAAGTATCTACTGATACTCTAAAATCTCACATACATCCCCCTGCTACTGCTACTCATCTAGCCCTTCCTAATGCCCACTATTACAGTACAACCTCTTCTATATATCCATTTTTCTATCTATATAAGTATATCAATATATATCTCTACTTACCCTCTACTACAACCAATACTTGGAATGAACCCTAACTGAACTTTTCTGACACAATACCTATGAATACATATATGACAGCATATGGCTAACACAGTATAGAATCAAATTATATATATACATTAGGACACTCACATTCATACAACACTTCATTCTCAGATTTTTTATTCCACAATTCAACCCATACTGATACTTAAACTGAGAACAAGTATCAGTTTAACATTCATTCAAAACCCAAACCAAATTTCAGTTTACCTGAATCTCAGGTTTCAGTTGAAACTCAGTTTCACATTGGTTTCTAGTTCTCAGGATTTCATCAGTGAATCAACCTAAGCTATACCTGAAACCCAACTCCAAAATAATTTAAACCTATTCTCAGGTTATGAGATCCTGAACCATCTAAGGTTTACTATTTAGTGAAATATTACAACTCCAAAACCTCATACCAATACCATGTAAGAAATTTATTGAAAACCCAACATATCACCCTCAACCTTTGAATCCCAGGTTATAGGTTCAGTTTTCAGGTTAAAAACCAAAACTAACTAACATAATCTAATACAAGGATGGACAAGGCACCTGTACATGAAATGAAAGGGGTGTCCCAAGTCAGTGCCAGGTTTTTAAATTACAGGGAACAGTGAAACTCCAAACTGGTATCAGTTAGGACAATTCGATTCAACCAATACAAATTAGACTAATTCCTATTCCATCAACAAACCTAACATGCTTGGCTAATCTCAGTAAACAACCAATAGAGCATCACCTTAAAAGCCAACTAATTGGATGTGTTACCCTGCCTGCTACTGTGCTTGCCTGCAGGCATGGTCTTCCTGCTGCTACAGCTGCACTTGTAAACAAGTGACAACTAGGATACAATGTGCATGTGTGCTGTAAAACAGTGTACAACATGTGTCCAGGAATTCAGTCTGTACAGGAAGAGGAAAATCAAGTAATGCGTGTGGCTGTCCTCAGTCCTAACCCCATTTCCTTTGGTAACATTAACCCACAAAATTCAAAATCCTCTTGAAACCTACATCACTAAAATCGAAACCCAATTAATTCATGAAAACAAATTCGGATATGAATCTAAACTCAGGTATCCAATGCATAAAAATCATTTGAAATCTCCCAAATCATATTTACCTATAGAAACATTTTTGAACATAACATATGTATCAGAGCCATACTTTTTTTTGAACCCAAAACATTTGAAAAACAAATCATCAGTCGTGTCACAGGGTGGGGGAGTATTATGTCGACACTGGGGGTGATGTGTGTGTCGACACAGTGTTAAATATTGTTCCACGAAGTGTCCACAACCTTGTTGAACACAGTGTCAGAGACAGTGCAGTGCACTGTCTCGTGTACGTGTACAGGACTCAATAGGACACGACGTGTCCTACCCTAGGTCTCGTGGTCGAGTCTAGAGCTAGGTAAAGTATAGGGGTTCGTATCTAACACCCTGAAATGGGCCGAAGTGTCGCCGTGTCCGAGAATCAAACCCGTGTCAGTGGGCTTTTACGCGCGCGTGTGTTTGTGTACAAGAACAGTGCACTTCGAATATCGTATCCGACACGTTATCAATTAACACAAAACTTTGGGAATGACATGTCAGTCATGTCCTCTAGCTGTGTGTCAATTTTCACGTGTCCAAGTGACACAGACACGAAGAAAACGTGGTCGAGCAGCAGGACACTGCACGACAGTATTGTGCAGCGTGTTCATGTCTATTTTGGACACGGACACGGCTCTAAAACGTGCTCAGTGTGTTGGATTTGTGATCAGCATGTCAAGGGCTACAAAATCATGTAATTAGTTTTTGAAATTAACAATATTTATTTCTATGTGACATTCCATCGAACACCCAACATACAATACGACACGTGTCCGATACGGACACCAAATTCACCCAAATTTCAGGGACACCTAAGTGACTCCTAGATCTAGCCCTACATGCAACGAAAACTGAAATTTAAATCAATTTGAGGAGTTTACCTATATGTACAAAAAGCTTGGAAAAGCTTCAAATGGGGGATTCCTCCTTGCTATCCAAAAGCTCTCAAATTGTCCCAAGGCTGGGATTAAATTTCACAATCAGAAAATAGGAGGAAATTAGGCTCTAATGCAAGAAACTAGAGTTAAAAAGGAATTGAAATAAGGAAGTTATGGATTGGAGAAGAAGGCTCTTTACCTCTTTCTTCAAAAATTTTAATAAAAGAGGCAAGAACAAAGGAGGAGATTATTTATAGGGAAAGGGGAGCCCTAGTGGCTAGTTAAAAAGTAGAAAATTAGGGTTAGGGCTTAGTCTAGTGGCTATGGGCCAAGTTGTACTTGTCATGGAACCAATTTCTAGGTCTCAAGCCTATGGACGAATTCACCAAATCCTCCTACTCCAACTTGATCCTAAGTGTCCTAACTTGAGTTGACTTAAGTTAAACTAGGGTCCATACCATGTTAACTAGGTCACCAAGTCAAAGTCAAATCTAGGACAGTCTCTTAAGTCGCAGCTAGTCAAAAGTCAAAATCAATAATCACCAGTGCAATAAATCATAAAATAATTCAAAGAGGCCAAATGACCAAAATACCCCTAGGCTAAAAATAATAATTAATCATCCTAATGACATGGTTAGGCTCTAGGTCATGCAGTCTCTACGGTTTCACTAGCTACACACCAAAATCATAAGTCATGACTTAAGGCAGTTTTTAAATAGTTTAAAAATAATTAAAAATTAACAAAAATCATGATGTGAAATAAATATCAATAATTAATAATTATAATTACAAAATTTCAAAATTACCCTCATTCTGGAAAACTGGGGGTTACAATCATACCCACCTTAGAAAAATTTCGTCCTCGAAATTAAGATGATCGCACCTCCACTAGGTCAAACCCCCAGCAAATCAAAGTCGAAGCAACACAATCCTACTGGTCGTGATTTCACGGTCTCGAACAGGGTAGCTATGCTATCTAGGCAATCACAAGCAATATCCTGGCAAGTACTAATGGAATCACACAACAAGATGGAAAGAAAAACAGGAAGACAGACCTGCTAACCCGTAACCCGTAGCGTCGGTCTACTCGACTGTCAGCATAGAAGCCCTGCCCCTCTAGGGTGTATCCCTCTATTGGTGCGGGGCACGGTACTGCACTACAGGTGGCCTAGCTTCTTCTATCTAATCCTTGACACTCAAGTAATACCTACCCTGATATTCCACTCAATTATACTAGGGCACCATCTATATGATATCTATCCTGCAATCTGATAATCATACCCGTCTATCCAGAACCATGTTACCAGAATCCTCGTCACACCAGTAAGTATGGCTACGATAATCCATAGAGTCCACAACTAATGTATATACCTCTAGAATCATGGCATTTAAAATTTTCGCATTGCCGCTAGCTTGGCTACGAAAACCTTAAATTCCCACACCCGAGAAATATATCCAAAATCAGACTCTATCTCATCGCTCAACCAGCTGATATGGCTGTAGAAGACTCTAGATTCCATGACTGAGGCAACATAGCCCATAATGTTATCTTGGTAGAAAATCAAGTCAATAATGAATACCAAGAATCAAATTCAACGATGAACAAGGAAGATAGACAGATACTGTCAGAATAAAATTTCGAGATAGTTTATAATGAGATTCTCAAGGGTCATCCCAGGAATCTTCTCAAGTAGTCCTAACAGTGATTGAGTGCCTCTCCGGTAAAGCCTATCTCTCAATCCTATCGCAGGCTCGCAGCAGAACAACTAAGTCGTCGTACTACCACGATATCGCTCAAATGCGACTCTTGACCTGCATGGGCCACCACTAAAAATGTGTCACGACCCGCACCCACTGTGAGGGTACGAGTACGTAACAGCGCCCAGCCTACGCCGCAGTGTCGGCGGTAGAACGCTGTTCTAAGTCTCTAACTAATCATCAACTCATGCAGTATATAATGTACTCATCATGATCAACTCCGAACGGAGGACAAGTATAAGATATGGTGTAACTCAATCACAGTCTAAGCACGATAAGATAACACTGAAATATAACTAAGAATTTGAAGACAACAAGACTACTAATAAAATAACAACAACTCAACAATCTTAAATCTCTATATACAACTCCAGTTCTAAACAGGAAAGCTAAAACAAGACAGACTAGCTAAACTCCCGATCACTCCTGAGTGTCGGGCCATAGGTAGCTAAGCCATCTCCTGCTCCAGGGCAAGTAGGGCAAATGTTCTCAGGGCAGTCATCTGTAATATTTTCAACAGGTCCAGTCAGGACAGGAACGAGTACAACTCATCAAAAAATCCCAATTAAATGACAAAGAACTATAAAGCAGTTATAGACAGTTTTATTGATGAATATGACAGTTATATACAGGTGATGGTATGGAGAACAGATAAGATACAAGGAAAGTAAGTAACTAAAATAAGAGAAGAATGATGGCAATGAAGACTGAAAAATAAATCTAGCTGAACTAAAGTAACATAATAAGTCCAGAATGTAAATGTAAACAAGTACAAAACCCAATAAATCCAGACAACATAAATCTGATACCAGGTAGTTCCAGTACAAGATGAGTCCGGTATAAGGTGAGTCCAGTTGGTGATCAAAGGTTCCAGGGTGAGTCCAGCCTATACTCTAACAGTGTGTTTTAAAATATCGGGATTGACATGTGAATGGCTGTAGGTAATACGGCACACCGCACACTCGGCCAAGTGTGGGATGGCTATCGTTCCAGTATAATTCCAAGGGAGTGGTTCCAGTATTTGGGTATGTTCACATGCCTATTCCAATATTTCCCCGCCCACAAGTACAAGTGAATCCAGAAAACGACACAAGAATCAAGATGAGTCCAGCCAAACATAATGATACCAGCAAAAGATTCCAGAGTGATTCCAGTATGTGGTTCCAGTAGTGATTCCAGTAGGTGATGCCAGTAGTGGTTCCAGAAGGTGATGCCAGTAGTGGTTCCAGAAATAGAGGCCAGACAGATGGTATGTGTGTCGCATACATGAATCCAAAAATATCCATACATGTTATAAGAATCACATAAAACTAACTAGAACTGAAGTATAGTAATTGACAAGTAAATGAAAGAACTATCAGAGAATGTACTCGCCTGATACTCTGAAAAGAGTAATAAAATATCAGATGTCTGCACCGGAGTCACAATGTCCTAAATAGAGCAGTACAGGTTATAATATGTTTAAAACAAGGTAAATAAAGTATACGATGCAATCTACAAGATTTCTAGGTCAATCTAGGTCAAAGTCAACTCTAAGTCAAACTTGGTCAACTGTCTAGGTCAAACTAGGTCCAAGTCAACCTTGGTCAACTCTGGGTCAACCAAAATCAACTACTCTAGTCAAACTAGGTCAATTGGTCGCATCTAGACTCAATGTTGACTTTTGGTCAACCCTAGTCAATCCTATACCATTGGGTCAAACCTTGGTCAAAATTATCTTATATCAAGCTTTTACCTACTTAGATACATTCTTCATTCACATAACCTATATATGTAATATAAATATATATACATACATGTATATCCCTCTCTATCTTAGCTATAGGTAACATCCTATACACTAGCTAAATAGGTAAACCATCTATTACCTAGACAGTTAGGAAGGGGAAATTCCCCAATACCATACCTTAAACCCACATGCCATATCCCATACTCAAACTCATAACCCTATATCCAAATATATTCTATATTAATCTGTCATACGTCATTTATACATACCTATATAGTATCATTCATGTCTTCCTCTATATTCCTCATGTACCTATACCAATACATGCAACCCTCACTTTCACTCTTCTAATACCCTCCTCCTATGACCACTGGCCTATGGCTCAGATACAAAAGTATCTACTGATACTCTAAAATCTCACATACATCCCCCTGCTACTGCTACTCATCTAGCCCTTCCTAATGCCCACTATTACAGTACAACCTCTTCTACATATCCATTTTTCTATCTATATAAGTATATCAATATATATCTCTACTTACCCTCTACTACAACCAATACTTGGAATGAACCCTGTTTTCCATAAATAAATTCACTTTATTTATTTTGTATCTGAGAAAATTACAACTGTAGAAATCCGATCTAGAAGACGATCGCTTTATCCTTTGGACTATACGAAGAAGAAAAGCTCTCAAAATTTTGACAGTAGATATCAATGTATCTGTACAATGAATGAGAAAAAGAACTCTATTTATAGAGTCAAAACAGTAACTGGAAAGATAACTACCTCACCACTGGTGCATTTGAAAAGTCACGCAGACTCTAAATACACGCAGGGTTAGTGAGTAGTTACTGGACGTGGCCCGTAACTATTGGACACATGGCATTAGTGCATGGGTCGTGTGCAAGTTACTGGGCACGTGAGAGAGAGATCGGTGGCATGGCTGCCACGTACTCCAGTTGAAATGAAATCCACGCTGTCTTGCTGAAGGCAAAAATCCACGCAGTTTCGTTGACGTAGACTCGTTGAAGGCGAAATCCACGCAAGCTTTGAAGAAGAATACTTCAGAATTCACGCAGGCTTTGAGAAGAATAACTCAAAAATCTACGCAAACTTGAGGAAGGAGAAGGTTCAGAATCCACGCAAACCGCCAGCTGTCTTGATTTGGCACGCTTCGTCTGACACAAAATCTCTGACATTGATTATATTTGTCAGCCGCATTAAATGAAGATAAGACCCAAAGTCACGCCAACTTGGTGAAGAGTGAGTCTTGCTAAGGAAGATTTCGAAAATCACGCAAAAGACGGCGATGATCTCTCGAGTTCTATGCATACGTGGCATACGAGGAGACGTTTCTCGACTGCTGTGTTGTCAGTCATTATGATTCTGACGTATGGCTGAGCTGTCTCTGCGTGACTTCTAAAGGAGATGGCCAGGCAGAACTTAGCGTATCTTTTGTGCTGCTTCTTGGATCACTCTGTGTGACTTGTTCTGATCAACTCAGCGTGACTTTCATTTTTGAGGCCTACAAAACCCCCTTCAAAGTTTTCGAAAAATGATAAAATATTTCGAAATACTTTGAAATAGAGATGATGAAATGAGTTAAAGTCACGCTGAGATGACTCCAAAAATTTTTCGAAAGTCGAAAAGACTTCGAAGTTCTTCGAAAACACCCAAATGAACTTATTAAATGTCATAATGACTCTTCGTTCTCCGAGACTGATTGCGTCCAATTTATGGTGGAATATGAACTATCGACGAGATTTGTTATATAAACAGGAAGAGATTCTCAGTTTTGACATTCATCTCTCGAAAATATGACCCCAAAGGAAGCAGCCGAAGAGGAAGCACGCAAGTTGGGCTTTTGTTCCCATGGTGACCCCACTTTTGGGGGCAAAGAACCCGAACCTGTCGTCATCGAGCTCAAGGACGACTCCACGCAGTTAGCCAAGAATCTCTTGAGCTACTTTGGATTGGATGGCTCGTCTTCTTCTGATGGGCGGAGCCTTATGGAGAAGCGTGAAATGCTCAAGACTCTGTTGCATCGCCTGGGAGTTAAGAGTGTAGAGGAGTTAGGCATCAAACTTAGCCGCTCTGGAAGATAGAGCGTAACTTTCTACGCTTTTGTTGCACTTTTTCGTTTTGTCTTTTTGTAAGGCCATCAGTGCCTGTTTAAAGAATAAAGTACAACTTTTGTGTTTGATCTGCGTACCTTTTAATGAAGAATATTAATTAGCACACTTTGACTGTTTCCAATGTTGCACGGTCTTCCGAAGTACACGTGACACTCATTCCACAATTTACGAGCGCTATTTATGCGGATCTTTTCCAAGAATAGACCTGCACTTGACCCTTTAAATAGATGGATGAACTCCACGCAAACTCATCTTCCCATTCTTCTTCCTCTCTTCTGAGAATGAATTTTCTATGAGAAGGAAATAGGAAAGCCATGTTGTCTGATGTCAAATCTCTGTGCACGCTACCAGACATGGATCTGTCAATCCTTAGCAGCAAACTCAGTGGTAAGTTCAATATACACGCATCGAAATTTTTTTTTTGTTTGCTAAGGACAAATTCATCTTCCTGAAATGAACAAAATGCATCTGTCTTTGCTTGGCCAGTTTCTGTTGACTGATTTTTCTTTACTGTTTCTTGCAGAATTTTGGCTGAAAACCTTCTTCAGAACTGGCATTGGTGATGTGGATGCTGTAGAGAATATCCTGCTGACACCAACATCAGGGAGCTCATACGCTTTTGACGCGTACATCAGACAACTCAGAACTCTTCGTGGGATAGAAGGGTCTTCCTTAGATGGTAGGAAGAGCCTTTATACACGAGAGTTGGATGGTGGAGTTAACTCTACTACCAAGAGATTGGGTAGTAGAGTTCATTTGACGGCAGAACTAGGAATTGTATCCCAAGGTTGGATACATTCCTGTCTGCTTGAGGTGCCGCCGTTCCTCCACGAGCTGTATTGGCAGCAACACGCCGTCGGGCTGCCATACTCTGTGGTTCTCCTCTCGTCTGAGAGAGAAGACCAGAGTTTGATTCCTGCTGATCTGGTCGTGACTGAGACCCAGATAGTCAGGAATTGCAATCAACAACGAACCTGACGGAGAAGGTCCGACGGAGAAGATCCAAAGAAGAAGATAGATCTCTATTAGGTTATCGTTGTGGTGTAAAATGAAAATCCAAGATTTGTAACAGATTTCTATTATGATTTGTAGGAAAGTCTAAGAAAATGTAATAGACTTTTTGTGGTGAAATGGAAATGAAAATGATAATTCTTCTATGCTCAATGATTTGTATTTGTGGATGAATTGTGGACATGATAGATAATAAAATCATCTTTTCTGTTTTTTAGAGTATATGATATTATCAGAGGTATTATGGACATGATAATATATAGGAACTCGAAAGAAAATAGATTGATTTCTATGCAGAGGTCAAAACATGACAAATGAGTAAACAGATTCGGAATTGATTCAGAGGTTATGAAAACATGATAAATAACGAATCCCCACTTAATGAACTAATAGAAGATTATGAACGGATGAACCGTTAAGAAATGATGAACAGATGAACTGTCGAATGAATGTAATAAATGAACGGACGAACCGTCAAGTATTAATGAACATGTGAAACGTCGGATGAATATAAGAAATGAATGGATGAACTGAGTATCGGGAAAGAATACGTCCCTTCGATCCTTGTAACCATATGCCTATAAATAGAGCATATATTTGAATAGAAGGATCGCATTTTATCCACAATGTCTTCTGAAGAGAACATAAAGAAGGCTGAAGTCGCCCTTGAAGCTACTGAAGGTGTTAAAGAACATCCACCTCCGTAGAAGAAGGAAATGGGCGAAAGCTCGTCTACTCCCAAGCCGCCAAAAGATATCCTGGACTTCCTGGTCGAACCAGGAGAAACCGAAGAAGAAGAAGCAATGAGGCTGGCTGCCTGTCAATTCTTGGTGCGGTCAGGAAAAGATGTATTCAATTCTTTTGCTGATTATGTATGTGGTCTTCGTCCCAAATATGAAAGGGATCATAGTGATCTTCCATGATGATGTACCTTTTTTTTTCTTCTTGAGGGATTTGTCTCAAATAAACTCCGTTTAAGGAAACTTTGTTTACGATATATCCTTTCCACTTTTATATTTTTGCCTTTATTCATTGATCTTTTGACTCAGAAATTAGAAAGACTAAATATCATTTTCATAAATATGATATTGAGATAGAAAATTCAGAGGTAATGTGGACATGATTTTCTGGATATCAAATTTGTTGAGAAAACGATACAAAGTAGAATACCTATCTCCACTGGGGATAATATATATCAGAATGATTCTTCGGAAAGAACAATAAAACAGCTGGAGAGTGATGGGAGGACAATTATGATAGAAATATTAGACATAGTACTTCTTCAAGAATTTGCCGTTGATGGGCATCATAGTGGCTTTACCATCTAGAGTAGTGAGTTGATAAGCCCCATTAGAAAAGATCTTATTGACAATGAATGGACCTTCCCATTTTGCATCAAACTTGCCCTTACTCATGTGTGTCATAGTCATCGGGCGTCTGACAGTAAGCACAAGTTCTCCTTTCTGAAATGTTCGAATTCTGACTTTCTTGTTAAAAGCCCTTGAAATTCTAGCTTGATAGAATTCAATATTCTGTTGAGCAGATAACCGTTTTTCATCCAGAGCCTCCAATTCTTGAAGTCGAAGACGATCATTATTTTCGGCAGTGAGTTCATTAGCGATTGCTATCCTTAAAGAAGGAATTTGAATCTCTAATGGGAGAACAGCCTCAGATCCATACACCAGAGAGAAAGGTGTACACTTAGTAGCATTACGGACTGTAGTGCGATAAGCCCACAAGCATTCCCCGAGCTTGTCACTCCAATTACGTTTGTTAGTGGAGATAAACTTTTTTAGGAGTTTGATGATAGTTTTGTTGAAAGCTTCTGCCAATCCGTTAGCTGCTGGATTATATGCGGTAGAAGCAACATTATTGATCCGGTGATCGTCACAGAATCGAGTAAATTTCTGGCTGACGAACTGTGGTCCGTTATCATGAACAATGCGTCGAGGAACACCAAATCTGTAGATGACATGGTGCTTAATAAAGCTGATGACATTAGACGTCTTAACTTCAGATAAAGGAATAGCTTCGGTCCATTTGGAGAAGTAATCGGTTATTGCGAGAATGAACCGATGACCTTTAGATGATGGAGGATTGATTGGGCCGACAATGTCCATGTCCCAAGCTTCGAAGGGCCATGATGCTGCCGTCGGATGTAGAAATTCCGAAGGTTGATGTATAAAATCCGCATGGATTTGGCAAGCTTTGCATTTCCTTGCATATTCAATGGCATCTGATACCATAGTTGGCCAATAATAACCCATCTGTCGAATACGGTCTTGAAGTTTTGGCCCAGGTTGATGCGCTCCACAAATTCCATCATGTGCTTCACGAATAACTTGTTGGGCTTCATCACCGGCAATGCACCGAAGGAGTAAACCATCATAAGCTCGACGATATAAGGTCTTTGTTGTATGATTGTAATAGAATCTGAGTGATCGTCGTCTGATAGATGCTGCCTCACTCGGATCGTCCGAAAGAATATCATACAATACAAGATCTAAGAAAGGAAGTCTCCAATCTTTATCCGTATTCTGATTCTCAGTCGAGTTACTGAAGATGAATTCCATGCTGGAATCGGATGAAGATGATATCGATTTACGACTAAATCTAAATCCTCTTGTTGTGTTGACGTCATGAGATGTTGATTCTTCAATGTCAACTGGAAGTCCTAGAGTCAGGTTATTTTCAAGATGAAATAATTCTCGACTATAAACAACAATCATTTGTTGCCGTCTGATTGGGATAGCCAGCACCGCTGCAAGATTAGCAAGGGCATCAGCTTCTGTGTTACATGCTCGCCTAACATGTTCAATAAAGAATTCCTTAAATGATGAGGCCATAGATATGGCCACTCTATGATAAGGAACCAGATCTTGATGGCGAACTTCATAAGTACCCCTGATCTGATTGACAATAAGTTTAGAGTCTCCATACGCCTCCAAATGTTGAATATTCAGATGTTTAGCGAGTTGAAGACCAATAAGCAATGCGTTGTACTCAGCTACATTGTTTGAACACGGCTGATCGAGAGAATAAGCTCTTTGGATGGCAAGACCTTCTGGCGATACAAGAACAATTCTAACTCCAGCAACAATATCGCCATTAGGACCAATTCTTGACGCTCCATCAAAGAATAGACGCCAAGTAGGATCTTCTTCAGCAATTTGATTTGAATCTAGGACTTCATCTGGGATTTCATCATAGAGTTTTGAATTTTCTGGAATTGAGTGAGCAGCCAGAAAATCAGCTAAAGCTTGTCCCTTGACTGATTTCTGAGGAATATAGTACATATCATACTGAGCAAGTAGGATTCCCCAGTTAGCCAATCTAGAATTCAAAACACTGGGTTTCTTCATCATGATCCGTATATGATTGATCCTGGAGATGACATGAATAGTCTGACCAATGATATAATGACGTATCTTTTGGACAGCAAACATCAAGGCTAGACATTCTTTTTCAACTGGCGAATATCGAGGTTCAGCTCCGGTCATAGTGCGGCTGAGATAATAAATGGCTTGTTCATGGCCATTTTGATTCTTTTGAGCGAGTAATGCACCCAATGAATGACTCATTGCTCGAGTATAGAGGAGGAACGGTATTCCTGAGACGGGAGGTACCAATACTGGAGGGCTCATCAGATATTGTTTTATATCATCGAATGCTTTCTGACATTCATCATTCCAGACAAAAGAGACACCTTTCTTCATAAGTTTGTTGAATGGTCTGCAGCGTCCTGATAAATTAGAGATAAATCTCCTGATATAAGCAATTCTTCCTTGAAATCCTCGTAGCTCTTTTAAGGTGCGTGGAGGACGCATCTCTTGGATGGCTTTGATCTTCTCGGGATCCACGTGTATACCTTTAGAGGTAATGACGAAGCCGAGAAATTTACCACTAAAGACGCCTAAGAAGGACTTAGTAGGGTTCATCTTTAATTGATGCTTACGCATTAGATCAAATATAGTCTTCAAATCTTGGATATGATCCTCCTTTTGTCGACTTTTGACTGCAATATCATCAACATAGCATTCGACTGTTTTCCGCAAATGTTCACGGAATATAGTACTCATAGCTCGTTGATAAGTTGCTCCTGTATTTTTGAGACCGAATGGCATAACTGTATAACAGTATGTACCAATCGGCGTTCTGAAAGAAGTGTGCTTCTCGTCTTCTGGGAACATTTTGATCTGATTATACCCAGAATACCCGTCCATGAATGACATTCGTTCAAATCCACAGGTATTATCAACCATGACATCAGTGATTGGTAGAGGGAATTCGTCTTTAGGACATGCCGTATTGAGATCGCGAAAGTCTATGCATACTCTGATCTTGCCAGTCTTTTTAAGAACAGGAACAATATTAGCCACCCAATCGGGATGTTGTTCCTCTCTAATAAACCCAGATGTAATGAGTTTATTGACTTCAGCTTCAATTGCATCCATGATGTCCGGACGAAATCGTCGCTGTTGTTGTTTGACCGATTTAGCATTCGGCAAGATGTTGAGCTTGTGAGTTGCAATTTGAGGATCAAGCCCTGGCATATCTTCATAACTCCAAGCAAAGACATCGATGTAATCACGAATGAGTTTGATCATATCTTTCTTATCAGTTTCTGAAAGACTTTCACTGATGAATATTGGTTTGGGAGACCCCTCTTCACCAACATCTATTTGAACAAGTTTATCTTCAGTCGGAGGTTCTTTTTGTTCGAAACGGAGCTCCCATTGATTATCTAATCTTTGGGCCCACTGTTCTGATTCAGGTGAGATTTCAAACTCTTCTTCGTCTTCATCACTTTCTTCAGAATGGTCAATGGAAACCATATTGGAAGACAGAAGGTTGCAGTAGAAGTCACCGATACTCGTATCGGAATCCCAAGAAGTGGTACTAGAAGAATCAGATCTCTTATCTTCGTCAGACTCAAGATCTTCATGGATAATGTTGATGAAAGGAGTAGGAGCAGTATAACCCAATCCGCATTTCGTCCTTCCATATTTCAAAGGAGGAATCCGGACAGGCATTTTTCTTCCTTTTCCATTATTAAGGCCAGTCCTGAAGTCATAGCCCATATTTTTGATGATGTCTCTAGATTGTTGACTATAACGACGTAGTTGTAATCTTCCAGTATCATCATTTTTGTCATCATCTTCAAGATCAGAAGGATTTTGAGGCCCTTTGTAGAAGAATATTGGAATGTCTCCTGGCTTTCTGCTGGAAACTAGAAAGTATGAAGATTGTACAGGTTCTAGAGATACATCTGTATGAACAGTCTGTACAACTCCTATGGTTATTGTGTTCAAGTCATCTAACAGATGTAAATAACTATGAACATAATTACACACATCAACGTACTGCAAAGGTGGAGACTTTTCATTAAATGTAAAAGCAGCAATATTTACATTGGAAGAAGGCTGAGCCTTAGAGATTTTAGCCAAGTCAATGACTAAAGGAGAAGAAGAAGAAGCTTTATTTCGATTAAGATCGATAACAAATGGCTCAGAAGAGGTGAGCTCCCTTGAAGTTTGAGTAGGAAGAGTAGTCCGCCCTCCAACTGGAATTAGCAGAGTATCTTGTGAAGGTACAGGAACTGTAGTACGCCCACTGACAGGAATGATCAGTGTATTCTGAGTAGATGACTGAGGTAACGGAGAGATCCGTCCACTCACTGGAATGATGAAAGAATCTTCTCCAGAGGGTTTAGGAGATTATTGCTGAGTAGTTCGACATTTAACAGGGATTATTAAAGTCTCACTTTGTGCATCTTCTTTCTCCATAGCTTGTATGATCCTTGTATATTCATCTTTATACATTCGGGAATCATTGAAATAAGCTTCAACCCCATGGAAGGGATTTATATCAGCAACTTCTTTTTGTACTCTTCCATTGCTATCAATGTATTTAAAACATTGATGAAGAGTAGAGGGCACCACATTATTTTCATGAAGAAAGGGCCTCCCCAGAAGAAGATTATAAGATCCCGCGATCTCGATCACATAGAAAGTGACTTTAGATCTGAAATCACCTATCTGAAGCTTCAGATGAATCTTTCCCAAAGGCTCACTTCGGCTTTGATTGAATCCCAAGATAGTAGTAACCGTCTTGGAGAGCTTGTGAAGAGGGATTTTTAGTTCATCCAACAAACTCTTTGGCATTATGCTTATAGCAGACCCTGGATCAATGAGAATACGATCTATCTTCATCGTATCAATATAACCAGTGTAGTAGAGAGGTCGATCATGTCGATTATCCTCCAGTAACATGTCGTCTTGTATAAAGGTGATATTTGGGATAATCTCCAGTACACTGTTGCAATGTAAGCAAGTGGCAGGTTCCGCATCCGGCTTCTTCAATTGTGCAAGACAAGAGTCAGCTTGTAGAAGTGCTTCACTTAACGTCTCCCGAGTCTCTTTGGAAAGACGTAGAAGTTCAAAAAGGGACATTCTAGCGGGAGTATTAGCAAACTGAGCCAAAATGTTGAAGTTGTAAGGCTTCTGAAGTCCAAGAGGAGAAGACTTCTTGATTGGCTTATCAAACCGAGCCTGTTGTTTGCCTTTCTCCAGAGCCGTAGGCTTGGGAGGAACAGGTTCAGTAGATGGTTCTTCCTCGGGAGGAACATTAGGAGCATCTTTAGCATCTGAAGGGATATCAGTATGATCTTCAGGATTTTTAGAATAATCCTTTAGGTAAGGTTTCCCCGTTCGAGTAGCACTAACAAGTGCTTCTTCTTTATCTTTTGGCTCTGTGTCAGAAGTAGACCCAAGAGAAGTCATATGACATGACTTGATCTTTTCAGCCTTCTTGGATTTTTGAGAAGAAATCTTTTGAGGAGAAGGCGATTCAAAATCTGCCACTAGATCAGGATGGATCCACATGATTTCTCCTGTTTCCAAAGTGATTGGCACTAGTCCTTCAAACTGTGGAGGAGGAAGATTCACTATGTCAAGAGTTGCCTTGGGAATAGGAATAATCCCACTTTCAAGGAGTTGAGGAGAGAAATTTCCAAATTGCATAGAGACGACGTTGGAGGTGACGGTTTTCTCTTTTGGAGTAAGAGAAATAGCTCCAGATTTAATCATTTCTTGGATCTTTCCTTTCAATACATAACATGTACGAATTGTATGACCCAGCATTCTGTGATATGGACAGTATTTAGGATGATCTATTTTACCAGCTTCATCAGGTTTCTTGATCTCTGGTAATTTTATTTTATTACCTTTCAGCAGACATTCAAAGATACCAAGGACATCATCGTCATCAAAAGAATATTCTTCTCTGGGGCGAGGTGTTCTTGATTGTTGAGTTGTAGAGGCAGGAGTTTGAACATTCGATGCATCTTTGCTCTGAAGATTAACTTCTAGAGTTTCTTTTCCTTTGCGAGCATTATTTTTATTGTTAGCCCCTTGTCCTGTTTCTTTAGGAGTCATGTGCACTCCTAAACCTTTGAAGGTTTTAGCACTGATTTCTGCAGCTTTAGCACTGACTATGAAGGAAGGCCAATCTTGAAATTGAGTGGACCCTGTCCACATACTGATGATTGGCAACAAGTTTGATTTGCACGTGTCAATGGTGACAGCATCAGGAGTTCCAAGAGGCATCTTCAGAGCTTCTCTTCGAAACCGTTCAATGTATTCCTCTGTAGATTCATTATTTTTCTGCTTGATTCTAATAAGAGCAGACATAGTCATGTCATTAAGCCCTTCATAGAACCTTTCAAGAAACATCTATTTGAAACCAGCAAATGAGGTAATACTCCCATCTGGGAGACTTCTATACCATTCATAAGCCGTTCCCTTGAGACATCCAATAAATACCCGAGTAAGGAGGGCATCACTTGGTTGTAATTGATCAGTCATTACTTCAAAATGATTGATAAACTGACTTGGAGAAGTGGTTCCATCATAGAATGAGATAGTAGGAGGCTTGTATTTAGGAGGATATGATACTTGCTTCCATTCTATCGGATAAGGCTGCTTGATGCCTAACCTTTGTAAACCATCCTTCTGTTTGAATGCCTCAAATTGAGTTTTGAGATTTTTCAATTCTTCAGAGACAACTCCCGAAGATTGTGGAGTTGTGGCTTGTAGAGAATAGTTAGGAGGAGGAACAGCATTGTAAGCACTACCTCCAGCTCCAGAGAGACTAGGATTTGGTTGAGCAGGTCCAGGAGTATTGGATTGTACTGCTGGAGGAACTTGTACTGAACTTATATTAGTATCAACTGGTATGGCATCTGATACAGTCTGTCGATTTTGCAACTGAGCTGTCATGAGTTCATACATTGACTTCATTGTGTCAGTCATAGATTTCATTTGCTGTTCCAAAGAAGCAATTCTTTGATCTTGAGGAGTCAGGGAAGAAGAAGGTTCATCAGTATTTCCATCAACCATGTAAGTCGTGACTGTATGAGGGATTATTGATGAACTAGTAGATGTTGTATGCTCTGAATCATTGCTTCGTGTATCAAAGTCAACTATAGGAGAATTACCCCCAGTAGGAAGAGGTGGGAAGTTAGATTCTCCAAGAAATTCAGAATCAATTTCAGGGATCAAATTTCTTTGACTAGAAGCCAGGACTCTTGCTCTAGTGTTTTTATATACTCCATCTGCACTATTAACTCTACCCCCGGTGTCCCGAGAAGTCATGTTGACAGAGGCAAACAAAGGCTCATCTTCATCAGGCATAGGTTCATACTGAATCCTATTAAAGACAGACTGTCGTTTATTTTGACATCTGCATTGCATTGTGACTCTTGGCTGGAAGTCACATTCAGTATGATCACCATGGTCTTGAACTGTTGATTCACATCTGCACTGAATTATGACTCTTGGATAGAAGTCACATTCAGCATGTTCCTTTGATATAGAATTACTCCTTCTCTTCTGTTGAAGATATTCCCATAAATCTGTTTGTGAAGATTGAGGAGTATACTTCCTGTTCTTGGGTCTTGATGGCTCTTGATTATACAAAGAGTGATTAATGTGAGCCACATAATTTCTTGCATACTCTGCATCTGGATCTTTTATCTTCATATCCAATTGGTATGGTTTCTTAACACCAGAAGTGCTGAGTTTTGTTCTTAAATCAGTGGAAGGTAACATATTAATTTTGGAAACATGGAGTTTTCCTTCCATTGATCTGGATATTTGCAGAGAAGGAAGAGTTAAACCACTCCCTTGATTAGGAGTTGGTAACAGACCCTCTTTAATGGACAGATTCTGTGCCTAATTTGAAGAAATCAAAGAAGAAGACATTAAGGAATGTTTCTTCTTAGACTCATTCAGATGTTGAGACATAGAATGTCCAGAAGGAAGAGTAGTCAAAAGACCATCTCCTTTCCTTTGACTAACAAAAGTATCAGTCAAAGCTGTTCCTGGAGTAAAAACTACAGGAGCAGAAGAAACAACTAAAGAGTTATTCCTTTTCGAAGGGACTTTGTGTGGAAGACCACCCCCAGTTCTAGTAGAACTCGGTGAAGAAGAAGAGATAACTAAGGAGTTATTCTTCTCTAATAAAATACACGCTGAAACAGACTGGGTTAAAGAACCAGAGCTGTTAGCGTGACTTTTGATTTTAGAATTACACGCTGAAACAGATTTGGCTAAGGAGCCAATACTGTCAGCGTGACTTTTGAATGTGGGGTTGCACACTGGAATAGATTTGGCTAAGGAGCCAGTACTATCAGCGTGACTTTTAGAGTTGAATTTGCACACTGGAACAGATTTGGCTAAAGAGCCAGTACTGTCAGCGTGACTTTTAGAATTGAATTTGCACACTGGAACAGATTCGGCTAAAGAGCCAGTACTGTCAGCATGACTTTTAGAATTGAATTTGCACGCTGGAACAGATTCGTCTAAGGAGCCAGTACTGTCAACGTGACTTTTAGTTACTGTCATCTTCGAGCGCACAAGAGTGTGCGTGCTTGCAATGGAGTTCTTGCCAGTGTTAGGAGTAGACACTGTGGCAGAGACTTCACCATTGACTGCCAACTGATTCTTAGGGACATAGACAGAGTGTCCCTTCGACTTGGCAGTGATAATGGAGGCTGGAATGGGCTTGCCACCCTTAGCCCGCTGCATTTCTTCATAGGCGAGTTGATCGAATTTGATCGTCATCACCTTCTTCGTCGAGCCGATAGACGAAGTATCGCATTGAGTTGTTACCATCTCAGAAGAGGAGATGGTTTTCCCCAGCAGAGTCGCCAATTTATTTTCCATAAATAAATTTACTTTATTTATTTTGTATCTGAGAAAATTACAACTGTAGGAATCCGATCTAGAAGACGATCGCTTTATCCTTTGGACTATGCGAAGAAGAAAAGCTCTCAAAATTTTGACAGTAGATATCAATGTATCTGTACAATGAATGAGAAAAAGAACTCTATTTATAGAGTCAAAACAGTAACTAGAAAGATAACTACCTCACCACTGGTGTATTTGAAAAGTCACGCAGACTCTAAATACACGCAGGGTTAGTGAGTAGTTACTGGACGTGGCCCGTAACTGTTGGACACATGGCATTAGTGCATGGGTCATGTGCAAGTTACTGGGCACGCGAGAGAGAGATCGGTGGCATGGCTGCCACGTACTCCAGTTGAAATGAAATCCACGCTGTCTTGCTGAAGGCAAAAATCCACGCAGTTTCGTTGACGTAGACTCGTTGAAGACGAAATCCACGCAAGCTTTGAAGAAGAATACTTCAGAATTCACGCAGGCTTTGAGAAGAATAACTCAAAAATCCACGCAAACTTGAGGAAGGAGAAGGTTCAGAATCCACGCAAACCGCCAGCTGTCTTGATTTGGCACGCTTCGTCTGACACAAAATCTCTGACATTGATTATATTTGTCAGCCGCATTAAATGAAGATAAGACCCAAAGTCATGCCAACTTGGTGAAGAGTGAGTCTTGCTAAGGAAGATTTCGAAAATCACGCAAAAGACGGCGATGATCTCTCGAGTTCTATGCATACGTGGCATACGAGGAGACGTTTCTCGACTGCTGTGTTGTCAGTCATTATGATTCTGACGTATGGCTGAGCTGTCTTGCGTGACTTCTAAAGGAGATGGCCAGGCAGAACTTAGCGTATCTTTTGTGCTGCTTCTTGGATCACTCTGTGTGACTTGTTCTGATCAACTCAGCGTGACTTTCATTTTTGAGGCCTACAAACCCTAACTGAACTTTTCTGACACAATACCTATGAATACATATATGACAGCATATGGCTAACACAGTATAGAATCAAATTATATATATACATTAGGACACTCACATTCATACAACACTTCATTCTCAGATTTTTATTCCATAATTCAACCCATATTGATACTTAAACTGAGAACAAGTATCAGTTTAACATTAATTCAAAACCCAAACCAAATTTCAGTTTACCTGAATCTCAGGTTTCAGTTGAAACTCAGTTTCACATTGGTTTCTAGTTCTCAGGATTTTATCAGTGAATCAACCTAAGCTATACCTGAAACCCAACTCCTAAATAACTTAAACCTATTCTCAGGTTATGAGATCCTGAACCATCTCAGGTTTACTATTTAGTGAAAGATTACAACTCCAAAACCTCATACCAATACATGTAAGAAATTTATTAAAAACCCAACATATTACCCTCAACCTTTGAATCCCAGGTTATAGGTTCAGTTTTTAGGTTAAAAACCAAAACTAACTAACATAATCTAATACAAGGATGGACAAGGCACCTGTACATGAAATGAAAGGGGTGTTCCAAGTCAGTGCCAGGTTTTTAAATTATAGGGAACAGTGAAACTCCAAACTGGTATCAGTTAGGATAATTCGATTCAACCAATGCAAATTAGACTAATTCCTATGCCATCAACTAACCTAACATGCTAGGCTAATCTCATTAAACAACCAATAGAGCAACACCTTAAAACCCAACTAATTGGATGTGTTACCCTGCCTGCTACTGTGCTTGCCTGCAGGCAGGGTCTTCCTGCTGCTACTGCTGCACTTGTAAACAAGTGACAAATAGGATACAATGTGCATGTGTGCTGTAAAACAGTGTGCAACATGTGTCCAGAAATTCAGTCTGTACAGGAAGAGGAAAATCAAGTAATGCGTGTGGCTGTCCTCAGTCCTAACCCCATTTCCCTTGGTAACATTAACCCATAAAATTGGAAATCCTCTTGAAACCTACATCACTAAAATCGAAACCCAATCAATTCATGAAAACAAATTCGGATATGAATCTAAACTCAGGTATCCAATGCATAAAAATCATTTGAAATCTCCCAAATCATATTTACCTATAGAAACATTTTTGAACATAACATATGTATCAGAGCCATACTTTTTTTTGAACCCAAAACATTTGAAAAACCAATCATCAGTCGTGTCACAGGGTGGGGGAGTATTGTGTCGACACTGGGGGGTGATGTGTGTGTCGACACAGTGTCAAACATTGTGCCACGAAGTGTCCACAACCTAGTTGAACACAGTGTCAGAGATAGTGCAGTGCACTATCTCGTGCACGTGTGCAGGACTCAATAGGACACGACGTGTCCTAGCCTAGGTCTCGTGGTCGAGTCTAGAGCTAGGTAAAGTATAGGGGTTCGTGTCTAACACCCTGAAATGGGCCGAAGTATCGCCGTGTCCGAGAATCAAACCCGTGTCAGTGGGCTTTTACGCGTGCGTGTGTCTGTGTACAAGAACAGTGCACTTCAAATATCGTGTCCGACACGTTATCAATTGACACGAAACTTTGGAAATGATATGTCAGTCATGTCCCCTAGCTGTGTGTCAATTTTCACGTGTCCAAGTGACACAGACACGAAGAAAACGTGGTCGAGCAGCAGGACACTGCACGACAGTGTTGTGCAGCGTGTTCGTGTCCATTTTGGACACGGATACGGCTCTAAAACGTGCTCAGTGTGTTGGATTCGTGATCAGCATGTCAAGGGCTACAAAATCATGTAATTAGTTTTTGAAATTAACAATATTTATTTCTATATAACATTCCATCGAACACCCAACATACAATACGACACGTGTCCGATACGGACACCAAACGGACACGAAATTCACCCAAATTTCAGGGACCCCTAAGTGACTCCTAGATCTAGCCCTACATGCAAAGAAAACTGAAATTTAAATCTATTTGAGGAGTTTTACCTATATGTGCAAAAAGCTTGGAAAAGCTTCAAATGGGGGATTCCTCCTTGCTATCCAAAAGCTCTCAAATTGTCCCAAGGCTGGGATTAAATTTTACAATCAGAAAATAGGAGGAAATTAGGCTATAATGTAAGAAACTAGAGTTAAAAAGGAATGGAAATGAGGAAGTTATGGATTGGGGAAGAAGGCTCTTTACCTCTTTCTTCAAACTTGTAAAAATTTAGTAAAAGAGGCAAGAACAAAGGAGGAGATTATTTATAGGGAAAGGGGAGCCCTAGTGGCTGGTTAAAAAGTAGAAAATTAGGGTTTGGGCTTAGTCTAATGGCTATGGGCTAAGTTGCACTAGTCATGGAACCAATTTCTAGGTCTCAAGCCTATGGACCAATTCACCAAATCCTCCTACTCCAACTTGATCCTAAGTGTCCTAACTTGAGTTGACTTAAGTTAAACTAGGGTCCATACCATGTTAACTAGGTCACCAAGTCAAAGTCAAATCTAGGACAGTCTCTTAAGTTGCAGCTAGTCAAAAGTCCAATAATCACCAGTGCAATAAATCATAAAATAATTCAAAGAGGCCAAATGACCAAAATACCCCTAGGCTAAAAATGATAATTAATCATCCTAATGACATGGTTAGGCTCTAGGCATGCAGTCTCTACGGTTTCACTAGCTACACACCAAAATCACAAGTCATGACTTAAGGCAGTTTTTAAATAGTTTAAAAATAATTAAAAATTACCAAAAATTATAATGTGAAATAAATATCAATAATTAATAATTATAATTACAAAATTTCAAAATTACCCTCATTCTGGAAAATTGGGGGTTACAAATTCATCCTCAATCCTAATCACAGGGTACACCAAATGGTAAGTAGGAGTCCGCTTCCCTAATGCCTGTATAAAACCAAATGCAATTAATTAGAAGGAAAAAAGAAAGATGGTGTGCCAAAAGAACTATTCGGGACTGGACTACCTTTAGAACTCCTAGTTAAGATATTACCTTCCTCAAAGTCTTGGTGGCACATCGTAGAATCGTTTTACCCAGCCGCTTCACAGGTCATCGAGGACTGCTTGTATCTGGAGCTGCATGCTATGAATCATCCCGATAGAACCAACCGTTAGTAGATCTCTTCTGCGGAGGCACGTCTGCAACAACGCTGGAGTCAAAAATTTGTTGAGGAGAAGAAGCCAGATACTTCAACCTCGTCCCTACGATAAAACAAGTCTCCATGTTATAACCAACCAGGGGTACGATCGTCTGACAGTGAAAGGTAGCCGACGTAAAGACAACAGGTGTCTCAATTTCAGCATTTGGCAACACGAACTCTGCACCAGTACCAGCAGCAAAGTAATAGTGCCATGCCCATACACCGTCCAGAATATTTCCCTCAAGCCAAGATGCAGATTTGGATTCTCCAGCAAGAGCTGACAATACCCAAATTGTCTGGCAAACCTGCTCGGCAAGTAGGGCTCCAAAGAAACGATATTCTTACTCTGATAAACCAAATAACACGGTCGTATAGAGAATAACCAATGTCTGGCTGGGGTAGAAAACACATGAGCGCCTACCTCTATGTTAACATGCAAAAGACCAGCATCCTCTTCAGGAAAATCAGGCACTACGGAGAAGAAAGAGTAGTCATCCAGGGATGCCAGGGGCTACCGATAATAGGTACATCTTTGGAAACCTAAGTCATCAACCCACATTGCCTCAAGAAGGCATATCCCTCCAAAATATTTTTGCCCCCTTCAACAGACACCAAGGAGCGATGGTGTAGCAAGAACCACCTCAGTAGGTAGTGGGAAGGCAATGCTGTTGAAGTTCCCAGTCCCCTTGTCGTCTTGAACCTTTCGGATAAAAAGACAGACCCTGTTGGAGGCAACAAACCATCGCAGGAAGAAGGGATAACTTGTGCCCAAATACCAACATTACTGCAGGGAGTATCTGGTTACAGTTGATGCGGTCTATCAAACCCGAATCTCTGGGACCACGTACAGTCGCAACCATAGCATCAGGAAGCGGGCCAAAATAGCCTTATCAGACAGAGGTTGTGTGTCCTAAAAGAAGTAAGATAGGTCTTCCATTGACCGACTACCCCGTTCGTCCCTAACTACGAACTTCTCCTTACTCCGGATTAGAGCCCTAATCTGTTGATGAGTCTATGGCTCTCTCGCCTCGACTCACCGAAAAATCCAACAATAACAATGTTAGGTCTATACCAAATCTAAGGGAGTCCACAAAAGCTTACTAAATCAATATTCCAAGATCGTACTCCCAATTGGAAATGATAATCAATCCTCGAATTTATCTACAATTCACAATCCCGATATATAAGAAAATTGTGAGTTCTATCTGACTAAACTAGAATAACACATAAAAAGAATGAAAAAGAAGAATCTAACAAGTAGTACCACTGAAAAGTGGCAAGGAACTGCATGAACCACTCTAGAACAAATCCACGACCCTTAAACCAAACAAGGACCATGGTTGCAGGCCGTCTCCCTAATAGAACTACACTCACTCTATCTGACAAGCAAAACAAGCCATAATCTAATTATCCAAGTCTACCTAGCAGGTACGGGATTTGGTATTATATACTAAGTATTTGCATGAGTCTGGTTTAGCAAACCAAGGGAGCGGCTTGCCTAAACCTTCGAACCAAATTCTCGATCAAAAGTTCTAGAAAATTTGGCAAAGTGTCCTCTGTATTTCTTGAACCGGAGCTCCCAGCAAATTGGGCTATTTTCACTCACCGCAACCCGCCACAGAATCCCTAGCCGAGAACACTAAGTCTTGGCTTTCCAACAATACTATGATGCATACTCGGAACCAAACCAACACACAATAAAAATTGTTGATCAGGGCACACCACAACATTGGTTCACTATTTTAACTAATCCACAAACATAGTCCCAATAATAGTTAGCCTAAGCCGTTACTCGCTTGGGAGTTGGACACGGGGCATACGGGGACAATCCATACATGTGAGTTGTGCTCGTATACTCGGAGGCGTGGATGACCCGTAAGAGTTGTCCGATACGGATTTTGGTTCGATATCAAACTCCCAAGTTCTTATCATTTATAACACCCACTTTTCTAAAATGAGGGTAATTTTGAACTTTTGTAAAAGTTTATTATTTAATAATAGAATTTATGATTTATGGAAAATTTTAATTAATTTAATACTATTTAAAATTGGTAAATTATAATTTTAATGTGTTAGCTAGTGAACCCTAGAACTGTTGAGCCTAGAGACTAACCATGACCATGGGGACCTAACCATGTGATTAGAATGACTATTTATAACTTTTTAGGCTAAGAGTATTTTGGTTATTTTGTGACTTTTGAATTATTTAGGATTTTGATTAATTGGTGAATTTTAAATTATTTTAATAATATTTAAATTGACGTATTGTGATTTTGGTCATTTTTCATATTTTAATATTTTAGAAATTTTTATATTTTAATATTGATTTTACGGGATTTATTTAGTCGGATTTGAGTTTCGTTTCGTTCCGACTTGTGTTAGTGATCTGGGTAGCTTAAACTGTAGACGGGATCCCAAGATTAGTTAGTTATGGCCCACAAACCCCACTAATTAAGTTAGTAAGTTTAGACTAATCTCACTTGTTAGATTGGTTAAGTTAGAGGCTTAAATTTAACCCTTTTGATCCCAAACTTGAACCTAACTTAAAATTAACCAAGAGGACTAGTTGAGGCCTTATTGCACTTTCCTCCAAGGCCCAAATATGGTTTAACGGTAGCCACTATAGCTAGGTTAGTCTCCCTTCCTTTTATTTCATTCCATCTTGTCTCTTTTTCTTCACAAAGTGTTCTTCCCCAAATTAGAGAGCTTCCCTCTTTGATTTGATCTCCAAAACCTTACATCCCTCCACCAAAACTTCCATCCAACCTTCTCATACTACGAAGGGAGGGTGCTAGTAGAGATTTGGAGCAAAGTGCAAGGAGGAGTGTCCTTTTTGGAAGATCTTCATGTCGGAGCTGTGTCCTTGGGAGTATCATTGAGATTCCACTCCCAATAGGTAAAACCAACCTCTAAATTGATTTTATATACATATTAGTTAGTTTTGAATCCATAGGATCAACCCCCATACATATAACCCCATTTAGATTCAAATTTGAGGCCATTTGGAGCTCTCTTGAGGATTTTAGATATGTGTCTTGTATCCTACTTGATAGATCCCAAATTAGGACACCCCATGTGTATGTATATATGATAATAGTTTAAATAGATATTTAAATTCAGTTTTAGAATGGTTAGAGAGTGGATTGATCTTACTTAGGATGGTTAGAATGAGTTTCATTTGGATACCTATGTTGGTATCCACGTATCTTGGCCTACATGTATTTCTTTTGTCCAAAACAACTCAAATTCGTCATAATATTCATCCACGTTTTTATTAACCAAAGCAACTTAGAAATGTCATAACTTTTAGCTTAGAACTCCGATTAATCTTCTTTTTTTTAAAAGAACCGTATCAAAGTTAGCTTTTCAAATATATATTTTAATAAGCCAAAACCATTTTGGAACTTTCTGTAAAACTATTTGAGTGTCAGCTGTCCGAAAGACAAATGCGTTTCGGTGTTTCGCGATTTCGGGAGATTCCAGACACGAAAATACGATCCGTTTGAAGTTTCGGAAAGCTAACACGAAGGGCTACAATATACTTTAATCATAAAATTTAGTAAATGTCCAATTGGTACAGTATTGATTTTAAGTAGAAGAGTGACTATACGACATAGGCATTTTGTGTAACCTATGAGCCTATGTAGTATGGATATTAAATGAATGTAGAGTATGTAATGCATGATATGTTAGATGAATAAAATGATATATATGATATGTATCCTCTTTACATTATACATATATGGTTAAATGCAAGCATGTAGGAATGCAATCAATGTAATGTATGTAAGCAATACATAAATGCTTGAATGAAAGAATGATATACAATGTATGAATGAAAGTATATAATGAATGCTAGATATGAATGCAAGGTATACATGTAATGATAGATATGAATGCATAATGTATACATAATGTAATACAATATATAATGATAGCATGTATGATAATGTAGAATATATGATGCAATTATGTATATGTCCACTGTTTTCCCTTTTCCTTACATTTTTTCTTCCCTTCCCTTTCCAGTTCAGTTTTCCCCTTTTTTCCCTCTTCTATTTTTACATGTTGTATACAATGTATATAATGTATTGATACATGTAAGTATGTAATATGCATGAATGGCATGTATGTAATGAAAACAAGTATATGTATGCAATTTACTGATATGTGAATGGATATAATGCCTGAACTGAAGTATGCATGTAGATGGGATATGAATGAATGATATATATGTGTTAAGGTAATGTAATGTATGTATTCACATATATTTTGAGTTAAATATATGAGTTTGTATGCATATATTATATGTATGTATGTATGCAGGAATGAATGTAATATAATATATAGAGTACGCATATATGAATATAATGTATGCAAGTATATAATGTATTCAAATATGTATGTATGTATCTATGTATGTATGTATAGGTGCATGAATGAATGCAAGTATGCATATATGATATGTATGTAGGCATGTATACAATATATGTATCTATACATGATATGTATGTATGCATGTATGTAATGTAAGTATGTATGTATGCATTTCTATAAACTGAGTTAACCTATAATCTTTTACACACATGCATTCATACACCTTTTGACACCGTGTATCCCATGTCACATATACCTACCTATCACTAAATCTGAGAACATTAACATATATCCTTTCACACACATGCCACACACACACACACACACACACACACACACATACACTCACTTACTCTTTTACCTCTCCTTCTCTCTCTCTCTCTCTCTCTCTATATATATATATATATATATATATATATATATATGTATATATGTATGTATGTATGTATGTGCCAATATATATAGCTTTCCTATATATATATCTATGTATATAAATATGTGAATGTGAATAATATATATACATTATATGACTAAGTTTGTGTGTCTTGTTAGCTTATGGTTTAGTTTTATGCTTGGTTTAGCAAGTGACTTAGGCTATGAGTTAGTAGCCATCTTGGATACTTGATTTGTATAGACTTAGTTTGTTTAGACCTAGAATTGACTAACCTAGACTAGTTGACCATTGTTGACCCAACCCTATCTAGTTTGACCACAGTTGACTTGAGTTGACCTAGTTTGACTTTATAGTTGACCATAGTTGACCAAGAGTTGACTTTGACCTAGATTGACTTAGTCTCATGTAGATTGCATTATAATTTTAATTACCATATATATTGAACTCTTTATAACCTGTATTGCTCTAACTAGGACTCTATGACTCCAGTTGGCCATCTTTTCATATCAGTTGTTCAGGGTATCAGGCGAGTACATTCTCTGACCGTTTCATACTTGATAGAATTTACATTTATGCTCTAGATTACTTTACT
Organism: Iris pallida; assembly: GCA_029216955.1. NCBI lineage: Eukaryota > Viridiplantae > Streptophyta > Magnoliopsida > Asparagales > Iridaceae > Iris > Iris pallida. Next base: position 867,009 of record JANAVB010015598.1, on the reverse strand, counting down.
TGATGCTGTCACATTGTTAATACGGATTGGTAATATATGGATCCCTTCATGAGATGTTATCCCCCCTCGGGAGCATCGGGTTACGGTATGTCATGTGTGTTTCACTTTCATCATGTACTCCGGTGCTTTCACCATTCATGTGCACTCTTGTGATTCATGTACTCTCATGTTCACAGAGCCCCCATGTATACATTTATGTGCACCTATTTATGGGCCTTCATGTGATATCATGTGCAATAACATAACTTGTCTGGATCCTTGTGTATTGATTGGGGTACGGGGGAGTATAAATGGTCATGTGAACAATTCCAAAGTAGTGTAATCATGTGCAAACTCTTAGAATACTCATGTGCAAATTCAAGCCGTTCACATGTCTATCTTGTACTCGACATCACTAGCCACTGTTAGCTCTTTACTTGTAGTAGATATTTTTTTACAGTCATCTCTTTTACTTTATATATTCTCCAACGTTTCATGTATCTTATTCTATAGCATATTTACATATCCTGTCATATTATAAACTGCGTGAGATGTATTATGCTCGTTCCTGTCCTGACTGGACTTGTTGAAAATATTACAGGTAACCTGGAGATTCATAGCTAGCCTAGAGGACCAATAGAGCTTGGAGTAGATTACTAGTTTATGGTTTAGTACTCTTTTAGAACTTGTTTTGTAATAAGTGGTGTTTTGAGATTGTTGAGATTTTGGGAGTTTATTTAAGTTGTTGTTGTTTTGAGTTTTATATATTATTGTTAGTATAGTGCCCCGTCCCTACATCGTGCTCTGTTCTCCGTCCACGGGGTGCGCAAGAAAGGAACACTGTCGCTATCGATTCGGTCGGGACCGATAGGTCGGGATCGATCGAGTCGATCGAACGGAAACGATTGAATTAAGATCCATTACCCGTTATGGAATGGCTTCTTCGAAACTAAGTCCCATATTCAGCGGGTTGCGCCTCAAGGATTGACTCTGCGGCTGAGTCGGGAGAGACCTCCTGTTGCTCTGTTTTTCACGCCGCATTGGTTTTGGCTTTGTTTTCTGAATGCATTTTTGTGAATGTTTTCGATGGTTTTCATGGCTTACATTTTAAACTCGCATTTCCTATCGAATTTCTTGAATAATACAGTATTCTAATCGATTGCTTGTGCGATTTCAGGTAATCGCGTAGGCGACGTCTAGCGCGACCAACAAGTTCTTTCGCCTGAAGTAAACTCAAGGTGAGTGGCTGACCCTTCTCTTCTCGAACCCTTCTTAGGTAAATTGATAGTGTTGTTGCGAATGAAAGAATGAATGCAAGGGCACGGACACGATAAAATGATCAGTTTTTAAAGAGAATGTAGGCTATACCTTAACAACTAAAATTTGCTGTTGTACGGTCAAGGACAACTTGTCGACAAGGTGATAGTTTCCTCGAGCGACAACCCGGGGCTACGGGACCGTTTTGTCCTAGGAGGAAACAGGGTATAGTTGTGCTAGATGATAGCACGGGTTAAGCGGGGACTTGCAAATAGGGCTCGCTACCCACGTTAGAAGGACCCCGATTAACGAAGCTATACGTCCACAATGGCTTGTTATGTCAGTGACCAATCACACGTGATATTGTACTTGGTATGAAAATGATAACAATTGACAGGGAAGAACATGGTAAGTTTCATAAGGCGCGGCGCGGTCCGCCGTGGATAAGTTCCAACGTATTTTATATTATGCTTGTCATATGCTTGTTTGAAATCCATTAGGATGGTTAGAAACATTCAAAAACTAAGTCGTGTAAACTCTTCAACCAAATAAGAGCTTGGAACTTAAATAGCCACGCACCAGTATAAAGTGTAATGTACTGATCCTCGCTCTCCATGCAGGTACCCCGAACCACGAAGGGCATGCCGCTTAAAGCTCAAGGCGGCACAAACACTTTTGAAGCCTCGTCCGTGTGTTAAAGGCTTGTTTCTGAATTCCTTTTGAATACCCCACACTCAGTCCAAAAGAAGATGACGACTCGACTCCCCTCGATAGCTGGTGGAAAGTGTTATGTTTTTCTTGTAAAAAGGGATGTAATTTATGGAACGAAAATCTTATTAGCGTTCATTTTGTAATCGAGTCATGTTGTAGCCCGCGCGGCAATGATTGTAATGGGGTCAATATAAATGAAGTTTTTATTATCAATGAAAAGTCTACTTTTATTTCAAATGTGTCAATCAATTTCTCTGCGTACTCTAACTTGATGATGTATTTCAGATAACCTTATGACTCTGCCTTGTGCGATCGCAACTTAGGTTCGCACGACATCACGTCCGGGGCACGACTATCGATTCTACGGAATCGGGGCGTGACATAATGGTATCAAAGCACGGCTTTACATCTTTTGGCCTCGTGTCTAGAGTTTCAAACCTTTGACCTCGCATCGATGAGATAAGTTGTTCCATACAATGAGTCCATAATAATTTGAGACAGATGCGTTTGCCATCGTATTGTAGAAGTGCCGAAACCCACGGCCAAGCAAGAGCAGAGCGCTTCTAGCGGCTCTAGTAGTTTGTGTCGTTCGCGGGCCGGACCTTCTAACAATACCATCAAAAGGATGCTGCGCATAATGGAGGCACAGCGGAACCAGTCCGAGAACTGACATCAATAGATAGAGGCACGACAGGCCCAGTTCGAAGCTCGCTTCGATGCACAAGCTAAGCTGCAACAAAAGCAGCTAGATACTCTGCAGCAGATCGTCCAGACGATTGTGGTCAACGAAAATTCTGCGATTGCGCCTACCGTCACCGCACCTATTGCCACTGTGCCGACGGTCCAACCCATTAAAGTCGACACGGAGGAGCCCGAGCGTCAACTAGCGGCACCAAAAAAGTACAACTGTGAAGTGTCAGAATTCAGGAAAGCGTGCCGCACTTCCTTCAGCGGCACCGAAGGCCCTTCTATAGAAATTGATTGGTTGGAAGAGCTGGAAGATCACTTCAAGCTCCTCGGCATTGAAGAATCAAAGCAAGTCGCCTGCGCACAACTTCAACTACGGTTGAACACGCACGACTGGTAGGCCATGCACAAGTGAGCGATCCGACGCGATAATAACTCAGCACCGATCTCTTGGGCCACGTTCCGTAAAGCCTTTGAAGTCGAGTACCTTCCCTCCGTCGTTCGTCAAGAGAAGGAGAATGAATTCATATAGTTGAGGTAAGGGAACCGGACAGTAGAACAGTATGCCGCAGAATTCAACAAATTGTCCAAATTTACTAGTACATTTCTGCCTACAGAGGAGTGCCGGTGTACGACGGTTCGAATTGGGTCTGCGACGTTCTATCGGTGCGCATGTCGGGGTCCCGGAGTACAAGACCACGGGCGATGCTCTAAATCATGCTCTCCGCCTTGAGAGCCAATATCCTCCTGTTGCTGCAGACTTTGTGCGCAATTCCAATCACAAACGTCCTAGCTATACGGGAGGCAACAACTACACATCAAAGCATCCAAACCATGGCGGCTACCAGGGACACAACCTACGACCCCGCTGTGCCAAGTGCAGCTCCGTTGGACACACCACCGACAAGTGCTTCGTCAGCGAAGGAGGATGCTACTTTTGTAGAGAAAGGGGCCACCGAGCTCAAAATTGCATGGCCAAAAGACAACATCGCAACGTCCCGCCACAACAAAACCTTCAAGAGAATCGAGGACAGGCGCCCTGACCTCCTCAGCCCACTCAACCCAACAACCAAGACCGACGTCCTAATGCTCAAGGGCGCGTCTTTGCCCTGACTCGGGATGAGGCATTCACCTCCGACACAGTTGTGACAGGTATATTGAATTTCAATAATGTACCTGCTCGTGTGTTATTTGATTCAGGTGCTTCACATACTTTTATATCGGCGGAATTCATCACCGAGCACAAATTTTTTATAATGTCGTTAAACCTCGACCTTAGCGTAAGTATGCCTTCGGGCGTGCCACTACTCATAAATTTAGCCTACGGGGGAGGAACCATATGTATTAGGGGTCAAAATATCGGTCTTGATGCGATAGTTCTAGATATGAAGGACTTCGACATCATATTGGGCATGGATTGGCTCGGTCCATACAATGCTACCATCGACTACGCAGGAAAAGGGTCACCTTCCGTATACCTGGAGTGCCCAAATTCTGCTATTCGCGTGGTGAAGCATCGCCGACCTGCTTGGTGATCTTGGCAATTTCTGCTCGGAAGCTGCTTCATTCCGGATACGAAGGCTACGTGGCGTCCGTTCGTGACATGAGATAGGATGGTGCAAACGTGGGTCAGACCGACGTTGTGGCAGAATTCCCAGATGTGTTCCTGGATGAGCTGCCCGACATGCTGCCCGATCGAGAAATAGAGTTCACCATCGATACATTTCTCGACACCCGGCCGATCTCGAAAGCTCCGTACAGAATGGCCCCTGCAGAATTGAAAGAACTAAAGGCACAACTACTGGAATTACTTGACAAAGGGTTCATCCGTTCGAGTGTCTCGCCGTGGGGTACGCCCATTCAATTTGTGAAGAAGAATGATGGATCGATGCGGCTCTGCATCGACTATCGGGAATTGAATAAAGCCACCGTCTGGAACAAATACCCCCTGCCCCGCATCGATGACTTGTTTGACCAGCTCCAAGGTGCAACGGTGTTTTCGAAGATTGATCTGCGATCGGATTACCACCAACTCAAAGTCAAGCTAGATGACGTGTCGAAGTCTACCTTCCGTACTCGCTACGGCTACTACGAGTTCTTGGTAATGTCGTTCGGTCTAACAAATGCCTCTGTCGTCTTCATGGATCTGATGAATCGGGTGTTCCGTCCATTCGTTGACAAATTCATAGTAGTCTTCATCGACGACATCCTCGTCTACTCGAAGGATCAAGCGCGACCTGCAGAGCACCTGCAGACGGTACTCCAAACCCTTCAAGAGAATCAGTTGTATACGAAGATGAGCAAGTACAAATTTTGGCTGAACAGTACCTCATTCCTCAGGCACATCATCTCTGCCATGGGCATCGCAGTCGATCCGAAGAAAGTTGAGACAATTGCTGATTGGAAACGGCTCGCATCAGTTAGCAAAATTTGAAGCTTCCTGGGCTTGGCAGGATACTACCGACGCTTCATGAAGGACTTCGCGAAGTTTGCATCACTGTTGACTCGCCTCACCCAGAAAGGAGTCGCATTCAAGTGGTTAGACGACTGTAAAGCTTCCTTCCAGGAGCTCAAACAACGGCTCGTTTTGGCCTCGATACTTGCCCTTCCTGAAGGGACAAAGGGATTTCAAATCTTCAGCGATGCTTCTGGCCAGGGATTGGGGTGTATGCTCATGCAGCGGGATAAGATGATATCTTTTGCTTTCCGGCAGTTGAAGCCGCACGAGAAGAACTACCCCACGCACGACCTAGAACTAGCGACGATTGTGTTTGCGTTGAAGCTGTGGCGTCACTATCTCTATGGCGTGGTATACAAGATTTATACGGACCACAAAAGCCTCAAGTATCTTTTCACCCAGAAAGAACTGAATTTGCGGCAGAGGCGGTGGCTTGAACTGATAAAAGACTACGACTTATCAATCGACTACACGCCGGGCAAAGGAAATATTATAGTGGATGCGCTGATCCGGATGTACTTAGCTTCGTTATTGTCACGACCCGTACCCGCTTTTCGGACGCAAGCTCGTGAGCAAGCCAGCTACGTATCGAGCGAACTCCAGCCCAACTCGAGTACATATAAGCTGTCTAGAGTAAGGTATCATGTCTAATCTAAACTATATCTCAATCCACAAGAATTATATAAACAAGAATGAACAATTATGGATCATGGTCTGCAGCCCATTAGCATATTATTCGATTAGACTCTAAGAATGATATGAGTCTATAAATAAGCAGAGTATATCATGGTACTGATTATAAAGCATGAGAGGATAATAAAGAAATATCACAAGCAAATACCTGTATCATGCATCGTAATCCTCTACCATCCCGCTCTGCTAACTAACTCCATACAATCGCTAAACCTGAAGAGATCATCAGGTCCTCAGAGGACTAGCAAGATACATAAAACATACCTATCTAACAGTTTAATCATGCAATAATATATACAGGGTATAAAAGGAACTAGACAGGAAACTGATATGTGGCTACTGACAGGTAACTATGAACACGGATACGGGATCAAGTATGCATAAATGAACTGCTGGAAGATCAATGGAATACCAACCCTCACCCCAAATGTGGACTCGCAGGTTAGTTTCAAGACAAGTCACCCTCGCCCCGTATGTGGACTCGCAGGTGCAAAGGACAACCTTCGCCCCGTGTGTGGACTCGCAGGTTGTGGAAAAGACAAAAGAATATCAGTTCACTCACACATACTTGCAGACACGACTCAGTCAAGATACAGGTGAAGACACGGTATAACTCAGTCAGGACACAGGTAAGGACAACTCTAGCATGATCTATAACGTAAACAAGCCTGGTATAACTACACTATCAAGTCATGAAATACTGATATACAAGCAAGACAATAAACTGGTAAACGTGGTATCGTATAAATCTATAACAACTAAGGTAACTAAAGATACATACTATAACAGGTGTACTATAAGCATGAAAATAAACTGTAGAGGGATGCAAGGTTTACTTGCTTGGAGGTAGCACGAAGAACCAATAAGATACCGTCAACTAGTAAGCAATAACGTCCAAGTCATCATAACTGTCTCCGAAAGCTGAAACAGACATTACCAATATTCTCAGAATAGTCAAATTAGCTAGGATTGCTTGTCCTTAAGTCCAATTCTGGATACAGGGGCAAAACGGTAATTTTGTGCAAAAACGGTATCCGCCGTTGGACACGCTTTGCATCGAAAATCGTGCCGGAGTCAATGGTCTCTAAAGTCGTCAAACTATATGTCAACAGGTCCTGTTTTCTGATACGAACCCAACCGTATGTCCAAAGTTGGATTCCGGCGGACCGCCGTTGAATCGGACCGTGGGACCCGCAAAATGGCGGTCCGATTCCACTGTCACAGAATTGGACCAAACTTGGCATATAGGACCAAAAAAATGATACGGTTATGTTGGCATAAGTTTCGTCTCGATCTGACGAGCATGCACGAAGTAATTGAGAAATTTGCACAGAGGTCGATACGATGAATTTTGACAGATACGCATCAAATTCATCACGCACACGTGACCAATTTGAATTCCGTCAAAGCCCACACGTCCACGAAGCCGTTACGCACCTTTCGATGCTTTCGGTTCACGACCATGTCGCCCGGATTGGCGGGACGCACGCTGTATCTAAGGGTTTTATTGAATTTTTAGTTTTCAAAAACGGGTTTTTCCAGGATTTTGGATCAAATATCTCTCTATATATTAGATGAAAAATAAATCTACAAGAATGATACTCATCTCTTATATGTTGTCTTCAAACATGTTTAATTATATTTCAAAAAATCGATTTGGATTGGCAGGTACTTGGCTTCCAATATGGGGTACAAACTGTGAATACAGAATCGTGTGTTCTGTGGTTTTTCTTCGACTTCGTGTCGATTCTATGGACTGGGTGCTAATCTACAGTGGAATCTACTCACTGGGATTCATAGAGGGTTATTTTGTCTATCCGTAGGAACTTATGAAAACAGAAACGATCGAAAATCGGGGGAGAAACCTTACCGCGAAGTGGCCTCGCCGCATGGTTACTACTGTTGTCCTTTTCGCTCTGTTGCGCGCTCGCCCACGCTGTCGGCTGCCGACGGCGGCACAGGGCGGAAGGCGCGCGCGTGGGGGTACGCCAGCTTCGTGGGAGGGTGGCGCGTGGTGGAGGCGCTGGGTTCGTTTAGGGTTTTCGAACGGTTTCTCGCTCTCTCGATAAATTAGACTCCCACCCTCGGGTGTTGCCTCCGCTGCTGTTTGGAGAAAGGTCGGGCCGTTGCTCTGTTTAAAAGGGAAAGAGCTCTCTTTGGGGCTGGGGCTGGCTGGGCCTGGTTGGAATCGGGTTGGGCTCGGCTGCTAAGGGTGGCTAAGGGCCTGTGTTGTTATGGGGTTGGGTGAGTCTTTTGGTTTTATTCCTTTAATTCTTTTCCTTTTTCTTTTTTTATTATACCTATTTCTATTTATTATGACTAATATGCAATATAAATACATACGCACTTATATCTATATATACATGTGCACACATATATATAAAAATATATATATATATATATATATATATATATATATATATATTTATATATACACGTATACGTTTATATATATATATACACCTATATATATATATATTTATATATTTATATATATACAAACACATTTATACTTTTATGTATTTATATATAAATACACCTACACCCATATACAGATATATATTTTATATAAATACGCATACACACATATATTTATTCTTTTGATAAAGAATAAATTAATAATGACTAATAATAATAAATAGTTTATTTTTAATAACCACAATAATAATATTAATAATAATAATAATTCCACTAGTAGTTAAAATAATTTAATAGTAGCTCCTGGATGGACATATCATATACTCCTATTACTGGGCCCCAGAAAATCGTACAAACATTGTAAAACAATATTTAATAATAAAATACCAGTTTTGTACAAATATTCAAATAGTTAAAAATGTACATCAATACTTAAAATAATTTAGGAAATATTTGTACACACATAAAATATAACTACATGGTCGTCCCTGGTCTCACTGCATGCCCACATAGGCTTGGATTCGGTTCGGGCCCAGTTCAGGCTAACTTGGTTCAACCGGATTCCTGCAAAGTCAATAAATCTAATAATAATTAATTAAACTATTTCTAATGGTCATGCTATAACTTGGCCTGGTTTTCCTAGTTAGGACACACCGATGGCTTGGCACTCCCCTACCATGGCTAAATACTAGTCAAAGCACGCCACTGCATTATCCGTGCCATGATTCCTAGTCACCTTGTACTCCAAATCTCAACCATGGCTAAAATCATCTACCGTAATAATTAACTAAATAATCATTTATAAAATCCTAAAAATCCCCATTTAAATCAAATAAATAATAGAAAAGAAAAAAATAATTCAAAATTTCCGGGAAGGGAAGCTACAAATCTACCCACCTTAAAAAATAATTTCGTCCTCGAAATTCCAATTCATAACTATTCCTTAAAAATCAAAGGAAGTCTACTATTACCTTAATCTCCTCAATTTAATTCCTCCTAATATCTTATATTTTCTCCTAACCATTTTTGTATCTACAAACCCTCGAGGACTTCTACCTACCTTTGGTCACACTACTCCCCAAAACTAAAATCTTGTAATCCTCTAGCTAGTTGCTAATAATCCCACCAACAGATATCTAGGGCACATGGCTCTATAGTCCTCATTAGCTATCAAGTAACCAAAAATTAAATAATCAAGCAATATTGTACTATAACTTAAAGAATTTCTAATGAATTCTAGGCAGCACGATCGTTCGTCACCCCGGAATAGGAAGCGACGAGAATCAATGGTACGGAAAGTCAGGAAGTATAATCGAGAGCAAATATAGAGTTTTCAAGGACTTAGAGAATTTCTAGGAAAATTTTTAAAGCAGTGTGGATTGAGATTCCTAAGGGTTTAGTTAGATGCGCAGGCTCGTATCAGTATAGTTACGTAACCGATACGATATGCTCTGACCTGCATGGGCCACCACAAAAACTTGTCACGACCCGCACCCGCTTTTCGGATGCGAGCTCGTGAGCAAGCCAGCTACGTATCGAGCGGACTCCAGCCCGACTCGAGTACGTATAAGCTGTCCGGAGTAAGGTATCATGTCTAAACTAAACTATATCTCAATCCACAAGAATTATATAAACAAGAATGAACAATTATGGGTCATGGTCTGCAGCCCATTAGCATATTATTCGATTAGACTCTAAGAATGATATGTGTCTATAAATAAGCAGAGTATATCATGGTACTGAATATAAAGCACGAGAGGATAATAAAGAAATATCACAAGCAAATACCTATATCATGCATCGCAATCCTCTACCATCCCGCTCTGCTAACTAACTTCATACAATCGCTAAACCTGAAGAGATCATCAGGTCCTCAGAGGACTAGCAAGATACATAAAACATGCCTATCTAACAGTTTAATCATGCAATAATATACAGGGTATAAACAGAAACTAGACAGGAAACTGATATGTAGCTACTGACAGGTAACTATGAACACGGACACGGGATCAAGTATGCATAAATGAACTGCTGGAAGATCAATGGAATACCAACCCTCGCCCCGAATGTGGACTCGCAGGTCAGTTTCAAGACAACTCACCCTCGCCCTGTATGTGGACTCGCAGGTGCAAAGGACAACCCTCGCCCCGTGTGTGGACTCGCAGGTTGTGGAAAAGACAAAGGAATAGCAGTTCACTCACACATTCTTGCAGACACGACTCTGTCAAGATACAGGTGAAGACACGGTACAACTCAGTCAGGACACAGGTAAGGACAACTCTAGCATGGTCCATAACGTAAACAAGCCTGGTATAACTACACCATCAAGTCATGAAATACTGATATACAAGCAAGACAATAAACTGGTAAACACGGTATCATATAAATCTATAACAACTAAGGTAACTAAAGATACATACTACAACAGGTGTACTATAAGCATGAAAATAAACTGTAGAGGGAGGCAAGGTATACTTGCCTGGAGGTAGCACGAAGAACCAATAAGATACCGTCAACTAGTAAGCCATAACGTCCAAGTCATTATAACTGTCTCCGAAAGCTGAAACAGACATTACCAACATTCTCAGAATAGTCCAATTAGCTATGATTGCCTATCCTTAAGTCCAATTCTGGACACAGGGGCAAAACGATAATTTCTGGCAAAAACGGTGTCCGCCGTTGGACCCGCTTTGCACCAAAAATCGTGCCAGAGTCAATGGTCTCTAAAGTTGTCAAACTATATGTTAACAGGTCTGGTTTTCTGATATGAACCCAACCGTATATCCAAAGTTGGATTCCGGCTTGTCGTGCACAAAATCACCCGTTGAATCGGACCGTAGGGCCCGTAAAACGGCGGTCCGGTTCTACTGTCTCAGAATTAGACCAAACTTGGCATATAGGACCATAAAAACAATATGGTTCTGTTGGCGTAAGTTTTGCCTCGATCTGACGAGCGTGCACGAAGTAATTGAGAAATTTGCACAGAGGCAGATACGGTAAATTTCGACGGATACGCATCAAATTCGTCGCGCACACGCGACCAATTTGAATTCCGTCAAAGCCCACACGTCCACGAAGCCGTTACGCACCTTTCGATGCTTTCAGTTCGTGACCACGTCGCTCGGATTAGCGGGACGCACGCCGTATCGAAGGATTTTATTGAATTTTTAGTTTTCGAAAACGGGTTTTTCCAGGATTTTGGAATCAAATATATCTCCATATATTAGATGAAAAATAAATCTACAAGAAGGATACTCATCTCTTATATGTTGTCTTCAAACATGTTTAATTATATTTCGAAAAATCGATTTGGATTGGCAGGTACTTGGCTTCCAATATGGGGTGTAAACCGTGAATACATAATCGTGTGTTCTGTGGTTTTTCTTCGACTTTGCGTCGATTCTATGGACAAGGTGCTAATCTACAGTGGAATCTACTCACTAGGATTCATAGAGGGTTATTTTGTCTATCCTTAGGAACTTACAAAAATAGAAACGATCGAATATCGGGGGAGAAACCATACCGCAAAGTGGCCTCGCCGCATGGTTACTACTGTTGTCCTTTCCGCTCTGTTGCGCGCTCGGCCACGCTGCCGGCGGCCGACGACGGCCCTGGGAGGCGCGCGCGCGCGTGGGGGTGCGCCAGCTTCGTGGGAGGGTGGCACGTGGTGGAGGCGCTGGGTTCATTTAGGGTTTTCGAGCGGTTTCTCGCTCTCTCGATATATCTCCCACCCTAGGGTATTGCCTCCGCTGCTGTTTGGAGAAAGGTCTGGCCGTTGCTCCGTTTAAAAGGAAAAGAGCTCTCTTTGGGGCTGGGGATGGCTGGGCCTGGTTGGAATCGGGTTGGGCTCGGCTGCTAAGGGGGGCTAAGGGCCTGTGTTGTTATGGGGTTGGGTGAGTCTTTTGGTTTTATTCCTTTAATTCTTTTCCTTTTTCTTTTTTTATTATACTTATTTCTATTTATTATAACTAATATGCAATATAAGTACATACGCACTTATATCTATATATACACGTACACACATACGTATGCACACACATATATATATATATATATATATATATATATATATATATATATATATATATATATATATATATATATATATATATATATATATATATTTATATATACACGTATACATTTATATATATATATACACATATATATATATTTATATATTTATATATATACACACACACATTTATTTATATATATACAAACACATTTATACTTTTATGTATTTATATATAAATACACCTACACCCATAAACAGATATATATTTTATATAAATACGCATACACACATATTTTATTCTTTTGATAAAGAATAAATTAATAATGACTAATAATAATAAATAGTTTATTTTCAATAACCACAATAATAATATTATTAATAATAATAATTCTACTAGTAATTAAAATAATTTAATAGTAGCTCCTGGATGGGCATATCATATACTCCAATTACTGGGTCCCAAAAAATCGTACAAACATTGTAAAACAATATTTAATAATAAAATACCATTTTTGTACAAATATTCAAATAGTTAAAAATGTACATCAATACTTAAAATAATTTAGGAAATATTTGTACACACATAAAATATAACTACATGGTCGTCCCTGGTCTCACTGCATGCCCACATAGGCTTGGATTCGGTTCGGGCCCAGTTCGGGCTAACTTGGTTCAACCGGGTTCCTGCAAAGTCAATAAATCTAATAATAATTAATTAAACTATTTCTAATGGTCATGCTATAACTTGGCCTACTTTTCCTAGTTAGGACACACCGATGGCTTGTCACTCCCCTACCATGGCTAAACACTAGTCAAAGCACACCACTGCATTATCCGTGCCATGATTCCTAGTTACCTTGTACTCCAAATCTCAACCATGGCTAAAATCATCTACCGTAATAATTAACTAAATAATCATTTATAAAATCCTAAAAATCCATATTTAAATCAAATAAAAAATAGAAAAGAAAAAAATAATTTAAAATTTTTGGGAAGGGAAGCTACAGTTATGCATCAACGATCGACTGCTGCATGACTTGGAAGGAATGGACATTGAACTCCGAGTTCGTTTCAGAGACGTAAAACTGTCACAACTGCGGCTGGAACCGAGCCTATTGGAGAGAATCAAGTCTGCTTAGAAGGACGACCCATACCTGGAGAAGATACGGAAGCTAATATCGACAGAGAAAGCATCCGACTTTGCAGAGGACGAGTCGGGTGTGTTGCGAGTGAAGGGTCGACTATGCGTTCCGAATGACGCAGAACTTAGAAAGAAGATAATGTCGGAGGCGCATTATACAAAATATTCTTTGCATCCTGGTAGCACCAAGATGTATAAGGACCTTCGCGTTGTCTTTTGGTGGCATGGCATGAAGAGGGACATAGCTCTCTTTGTATCCAAATGTATGGACTGTCAGCAGGTCAAAGCCGAGCACCAGTGACCGGGCGGGGAGATGCAGAACCTTGCCATTCTATAGTAGAAATGGGATCATGTCACTTTGGACTTCGTTGTTGGCTTGCCGAGGACGCTGCGGGGAAACGATGTTATCTGGGTCATCGTCGATCGAGTAACCAAGTCACCGCACTTTATAGCCATTAAAGTTACATGGAGCGTCGACCGCCTTGCTCAGATATACCTTGATGAAATAGTTCGGCTGCACGGGGTCCCAGTATCTATCGTCTCGGATCGGAATGGACGGTTCGTGGCACGCTTCTGGAATAGTCTTCATTTAGCGTTGGGGACCAAGTTGAAGTTTATCTCAGCTTATCATCCTCAGACTGACGGCCAAACAGAACGGGTGAACCAGATTCTCGAAGACATGTTACGACTATGTGCGATCGACTTGAAGTCAAGTTGGGAAGTTCATCTATCGTTGGCCGAGTTTGCATAAAATAATAGCTATCAGTCCAGCATCCAAATGGCACCATATGAAGCTTTGTACGGCCGGAAGTGCAGATCGCCCATTTGCTGGGATAAAGTCGGGGAACGACAGATACTCGTTCCGGAGCTGGTAGAGCAGACCGTGCAGAAGGTCAAGTTAATACGAGAGAGATTGAAGATAGCACAAAGCTGGCAGAAGAGCTATGCCGACACGCACCAACGCCCCCTCGAGTTCTCGGAAGGCGACCATGTACTCCTGAAAGTGATGCCCATGCGTGGAGTTTACAGGTTCGGTGCGAAAGGAAAGTTGAGCCCAAGATTTGTTGGTCCGTTCGAAATATTGAAGCGAGTCGCCCCAGTAGCTTACCAAATTGCCTTGCTGCCTACGTTGTCGGAGGTACACGACGTCTTCCACGTCTCACAATTGCAGAAGTACGTGCACGATCCGAGCCATATGATGGATTTGGGTAAGCTGGATCTGAAGGCGGACTTGTCATACGTCGAAGAGCCGGTGCAAATATTGGAGCGCAAAGATAAACTTCTCCGCAACCGTGCTGTTCCTCTCATCCGCGTCCACTGGAGAAACCATTCGGTCGAGGAGTCGACGTGGGACCGTGAGTCAGAAATGAAGGAAAATTTTCCTTTATTGTTTTCGTAGTGGTAGGTTCCATTTTTAAGTTTCGAGGACAAAACTTTTTCTTAGTTGGTTATGGTGTAGTGCCCCGCCCCTACATCGTGCCCTGTTCTTCGTCCATGGGATGCGCGAAAAAGGAACACTGTCGCTATCGATTCGGTCGGGACCGATAGGTCGGGATCGATCGAGTCGATCAAACGGGAACGGTTGAATTAAGATCCATTCTCCGTTATGGAATGGCTTCTTCGGAACCAAGTCCGATATTCAGCGGGTTGCGCCTCAAGGATTGACTCGACGGCTGAGTCGGGAGAGACCTCCCGTTGCTCTATTTTTTACGCCGCTTGCGTTGGTTTTGGCTTTGTTTTCTGAATACATTTTTGTGAATGTTTTCGATGGTTTTCATGGCTTACATTTCGAACTCGCATTTCCTATCGAACTTCTTGAATAATACAGTGTTCTAATCGGTTGCTTGTGCGATTTCAGGTAATCGCGTAGGCGACGCCTAGCACGACCAACAAGTTCTCTCGCCTGAAGTAAACTCTAGGTGAGTGGCTGACCCTTCTCTTCTAGACCCCTTCTTAGGTAAATCGATAGTGTTGTTGCGAATGAAAGAATGAATGCAAGGGCACGGACACGATAAAATGATCAGTTTTCAAAAAGAATGTAGGCTATACCTTAACAACTAAAATTTGTTGTTGTAAGGTCAAGGACAACTTGTCGACAAGGTGATAGTTTCTTCGAGCAGCAACCCGGGGCCACGGGACCGTTTCGGCCTAGGAGGAAACAGGGTATAGTTGTGCTGGATGATAGCACGGGTTAAGCAGGGACTTGCAAATGGGGCTCGCTACCCGTATTGGAAGGACCCCGATTAACGAAGCTATACGTCCAGGATGGCTTGTTATGTCAGTGACCAATCACATGTGATATTGCATTTGGTATGAAAATGATAACAATTGGCAGGAAAGAACATAGTAAGTTTCATAAGGCGCGGCGCGGTCCGTCGTGGGTAAGTTCTAACGTATTTTATATTATGCTTGTTTAAAATCTATTATGATGGTTAGAAACATTCATAAACTAAGTCATGTAAACACTTCAACCAAATGAGAGCTTGGAACTTAAATAGCCACGCACCAGTACAAAGTGTAATGTACTGATCCTCGCTCTCCACGCAGGTACCCCGAACCATGAAGGGCGTGCCATTTAAAGCTCAAGGCGGCGCAAACACTTTTGAAGCCTCGTCCATGTGTTAAAGGCTTATTTCTGAATTCCTTTTGAAGACCCCGCACTCAGTCCAAAAGAAGATGATGACTCGACTCCCCTTGATAGCAGGTGGAAAGTGTTATATTTTGCCTATAAAAAGGGATGTAATGTATGGAACGACTATCTCATCAGCGTTCGTTTGTTAATCGAGTCATGTTGTAGCCCGTACGGCAATGATTGTAATGGGGCCAATGTAAATGAAGTTTTTATTATCAATGAAAAGTCTACTTCTATTTCAAATGTGTCAATCAATTTCTCTGCGTACTCTAACTTGATGATGTGTTTCGGATAATCTTATGACTATGCCTTGTGCGATCGCAACTTAGGTTCGTACGACATCACGCCCGGGGGACGACTATCAATTCTACGAAATCGGGGCGTGACAGTTAGACTCCCGTGTTATCTTATCGTGCTTAGATTATGATTGAGTATTATCGTATCTTATACCTGTCCTCCATTCGGAGTTGAGATTGTGACAGGTACATTATATAATTGTGTGAGTTGTTGATTAGATAGTGACCTAGAACAGCGTTCTACCGTCGACACTACGGCGTAGGCTGGACGTACCCACTTCTCGTGCCCCTACACTGGGTGCGGATCGTGACACGTTTTTAGTGGTGGCCCATGCAGGTCGAGATTCGTATTTGTGCGAAGTCGTGGTAGTACGACGATTAGTTGTACTGCTACGCACCTGCGATTAGAGATAAGGAATAGGGGTTAGAATGAGAGGATACTCAATCACTGTTAGAATATCTTGAGAGATTCACTACACCAAAATACCTATATTCCAACGGTCTAAACATGTTACAAAAATTAATTCTAACGGGTAAATTTTGTGAGTATATAGGCGTGGGTAATATTACTAACTACCCTTCTAACGGACATGCCCGTTAGTATTTCAAGCTTTCTAACGACTGTAGCCGTTAGTAATTATTTTTCTAACAGCCATATAAATATATGTAGATATGAATACTAACGGGCTATGGCCGTTGGAATATTTTAAAAATATATAAAAAATAATTTTAGAATTTAATACTAACGGGACTGGGTCGTTAGTATTTTTAAAAAAATGGGAAAAAAATTAATTTTAGAATTACTAACACGAGAGTAATTCAAATTATTTGTTTTTCCTATATTTCAATAAAAATGTGCACCTGCCTCACAACTTGCACCTGCAGGTTGCTCCAGTATAGGCAAACTGGATGTCTCATATGCACATTTTAGACCAGAAAGCCAGATGTTTGAACTACTTCTATCAATATAACCTAACATACAATGGCTTTGAACTCACGAAGAAAGACGACGAAAACACAACTAATAAAAGTTAATGCCAGATGACTTGACAAGCTATAGCAGAGTCCACATTTACTATATTAGCAAAACAAAGTCTAATGATAAGCCACAAGCTTGTAAACCTTTAGTCTGCTCTCTATTCTATTTACATTCCCTTCACAGGCTAGCTCAATTAGCTGCTGCTGGTATATTTTCTTGACCTTTAACAAATAAACTGAAAACCCTTGAAATGTTTTACTAGGACTCTATTTACTCTCACTTGCAAAATTTACTAATTAACCAAATCATTTCCACGATGGTTGCTAGACCACCAAGATACCATGGCTTGGCTAAGTTGGGTATTAACTGCTGGAACTCAACATTCAAGGACATTGAGATCATTCGAAGGACTGCACCAGCTGCAACCAGCAGACCAGCCTAGAACGCCAAGAACCACATCCACATTCTCACATGCAAATACCTGCAAGTGTTACTGGGTTGAATCAGAAAACAGCAGCGAACAAAAAAATGTAAATTTAATCAAAGAAAATAAAGGGCAATCAAGACCTACCAGATTCTCATCAGATCCTTCTATATGAAACAACATGACACCCATACCCTTTTTTCTATCAATCTCTGCCTGCTCAACAAAGAAAATTAAAGGAAAATGTCAATGAGGAATATGTGCTACAAAGGTAATTTTAAAAGTTGAAATACTACCCACCACACATGAACATATCATTATTCCAACAGCTGTCAGTGCCGAAGTAACTTCAGCCATTAAACCTGTAATTGGAAATAAGTTAAACAATGCTAAATGCAAAGGAAAATTGAAGCAATAATCAGAGGGGAAAAAACCTCATTCACAAGTTCAATAAATGTTTCTTAATACGTAGAAATCTACCTAAGGATATTAAGTTGTGTAATACAGCTCTAATATCAAAACAGGAGCAGAGGAAGACTTGATTTTTTATGGGAATGTCAACTTGAAGCAATATACAAGTTGATGGTGCCTTCTTATTGCAAGTACTTTATGCCAGACAAGTTTTTCAAAGAACCTGGAAGACCAAAGATGTGAAAACAAAATCTACCTGTTGATCCCTGTTTTAAGCTCATGCAACCAGAAATTAAAATATTTTAGCTACATAAATCAGATGTGATCTGAAATAAAATAAAATCATATATTTTGTTTCTTCACTGGAAACTTGTATCTGGTATGAATTCTTCATTAAAAAAAACTCATTTAGGGATGTAAAATGGAGATGGTCCAAATTTATTTCATGGATGACTACAGCTATAGTATCTAATGGGTTCAGGATAGGAATCTGAATCTTTAACTCATTTCGTCCCTGTATTTGTGTATAATACAGTTGATTGTACTACAAAACACCTCAACGAGACCCAGCTCATGTGAGATATAGGTGCATGGAGTTCAATAAAAATATAAAACAAAATGAAGTTTCATGACATTGACATTAATTTTAAATGATTCTAAGCTTTGAGACACAAAAAGTGCTATGTTTTTTGGAAAGCTGATCAACAAACTAACTGTTACACTTCAGTGCCCTTCAACTAGAGGCACTAAGCAAAACATATTGACCTTCAAAACAAAGACCTCAGTGAAACATTTATGATTTTTTTAATACAGTTAGTGAGTAGCTCTGAAATTTAAAACCAAAAAAGGGAGAACTTTTACCTCTTCGATCTATACACACCACACAAAACCATTGAACTGGATGCCCTTCCAAATTGTGCCAAGAGGAGACTTTGCCAGCTTCCCAAACCAGGTGAAACCTCCTTATACATATGAATGCTAGTATGAAAGCACAGCTTGCTCTCTAAGGAACTAAATCAATTATATACATGGTCAGGTGAGATATTCATACAATATATAAAAAAATTATATACATGGTCAGGTGAGATATTCATACAATATATAAAAAACCAATACTCTAAAAATAATAGCAGATCTGGTCAGTGATATTCATACTTTCATGATCTTGTGTCTGGCACTACGAGTTTTTGCATGTTGCAACCATTGTTGATGCCTCTGAAAAGCAGATTTGCTTGATAATGCCTGAAATTCAATGGACATGTAAAACCCACTTATCTCCAACGAGCCGAATATAAAATGAGAATAGCATAACCAAATAAACAGCCCATGCAAAAACTTCCTTCCAATTCTGTCAAGGGCCGTGTCCTCAATAACACTAACAAAATGAGAATAGCATAAAACCCACTTATCTCCGTATGATAGCCTTTATGATATATCATGGACAACAGTTGTGTTTGCAAGCTCTCCTATGATAGCCTGCCCAGGAGGCTCCTCTGTAGATATATCATTGAGTCACAAAAGAAATTTAAAATGATATAATTATATTTCTCATTCATCCAATAGAAGGAAAATGATTAGTTTAAATCTGGAAATGTGTATTGTCATACCTAGGTATAATTCACAAGGTACAATGTACAACCATAAAAAAAATCAGCAAACAAAAATTGTAGAAATGTGCATAATACTGATACTAAAGAATACTATACTGCAGTTAGATATTCTTCATTAGTTAGATATTATTCAGAATACTGAAACTACAAAAGACTGATACTACATACCTTTACTGATACTACAGACCTTCAAGTCCAGCAGTGAAGTAATAACTTGTGGCCTTCTAACCTGCAATACAAATGAAAATTAGGACATGAAGTTAAAAAAATGTAAGTATTAATAAAACCTTTTTTCTCCTCTTTTATCCGGGCTTGGGACCGGCAATGCAAAGATAAACAATGTGTTGGCAGAGTTAAAAAGGTTTTTTTAAAAATCCAAAATAACAAAGATGACAAGAAAAAAATGTAGACATAATTAGAACCTCCAAAAAAGCATCACATATAGAACTGGTAAACATAATCAAAATAATTAAAAACTTCATAAACATGTAGTTTAAGGTTCAACTACATAAACTAAACAAAACCAACAAAAGACAACTATGTTAAACAAGTTTCAGCCCATAACATACCTGCATAAGCTAACTAGAACTAAAAGTAAGATAGAGATCATCAAACATACTCCAACCAGCAATCTAGCCAAATTAGAAATCCCCCATCGACCAAACCGGCAAAAGTATGATTTCCCCCTTATGGAGGGTCAAATAAAAGAGCATCGGGATCAATCACTTCCTCAACATAAACTTTCTTCTCTCCGTATCCAACTTTCTTGAAATGACACATATTTGATGTAGCATCTGTGATGACATATCATTTTGCCAATTTTTTTCCGAACTTATCACACAAGATAACTTGGGGGTTTCTTGTAGGAGGAGGCAGTGAACAAGGAGAATGAGATACGCCAACCGTGGCGAAAATAATATCGATGTTTTAAGATAAATGAAGATTGCGAGGCACTGAACAAGAGCCAGGGTCACTTACTGGTAAATTTACAACTGTCGGTGACTTTGTTGTAAATTTTGATAATATAGCCTGCATAAGACCCTCAAAATTATCCATGCGCGAGCTAACAAGTAAGATCATTTCATCTTTGAATGATGCTAGTTCTTGAGATAATTTCTTATGTTGTTCAATTTTTGATTTTGCCACTCCCAAATGAGTTAGCTTTTTCCTCGAGATATTGAAACCCATGGCACGAACTCGTCCCTTTTTGTCCTTCCCAAAAACTTCTACCAACTCATCATTGTCCAAATCTTCAAAAGTTCTTTTGTTCTTGTTTCTTTCTTTAGCAGCCAATACATTTTCCTGTAAAATTCTTGATTGAGATGATATTAAAAAACCTTAAGCTAAGAATGTAAAATACATAGAAATTGATAGGTTACTTACATATTTTTCTTTGACACTATCCAATACTTTACCACATTTTTTGTTTGTGTGCTTCTAACCAAGTATCTACCCGCGAAAGAGATATTTCAGAATTTTCTTCATGCTGCAAAAGGAACAATATAAGTTAACTAATTATCTACCTACTAGGATAATCAAACAAAGAAGAAGTCATTAAATAAAGTATAAGTTGAAGTCTCTAAGAGGGTAAAACTTGGAACTTTTGGAGAATATTTGGAGTAAGTCATACAAGATATATATAATCCTAAATATCGAGTTTGAATAGCATAAGAAAGGAAGCAAACCATCATGTATTTCTTTTGGGTATATGTACATCGTCCAAGACAATGAGAAAACTCCAGCTTACTACGATTTTTTACATTTCGCTCGCATTCCTCCTTCTTTTTTTGACCATTCTCATTTTTTACAAACTTTCTCCAAATATCAGGATCAACACCTTTTGGCACCTCAGTAATATTTTTCCTCAGATAATGCTCCCGCAAAGTGTGTTTGTAAGTCCTAAACTTTTTTGACCATGAAGGCTCAAGCAATGGACGAGCCACTCCTGGTGGAACATCAAGCTCATAATCACCCTAATAAAGAAACATTAATCACAATATTAAAGGTAACCAATTTAACAAATTAAGCAAAATATTAGGCATTATGTATAATTTTAAACAGATAGAATATTTCCAAGAAGTTTACCAACCATAAGTGCATTCCAAACGCCATCTTTAAATTTTTTTTGCACTTTGCTAAAGTCGGTGTAGCTAATTAGAATATAGCTTTTTATATAACCTCCGGTGTCGGTGCTCCAATCTTTTGTATATTTCCCCACAATAGTGCCATCAACATGTATTATGATTTCTTTTTCTCCTTTGGGCCTCTACCCTCTGATGATACAGATGATGGCAAATTTGATGCAGGTTGTGATAAATTTGGGGTAGAATTACCTACACTTGATGACATAGTGTCAAACATATGCAAGAAGAACCATAGAAGAGACTTGAACTTAAGGTTTACACTCAAACAGTAAGCTCTAGAAAAGTAATTTTTAATTTGTATAATCTGAAGGCAAATTCAAGGTAAAATATGTAGGCATCGAGCGTTGAAAGATAGATTACCTGAACAAGTGTAGTTAGGACTGCAAACTTAGAACTTGGAATTGGTGGAGAAATATATAGTTGCGTGCGGCCCTGCAAACGTCCAGTAGCAGTAAATGAGAGGAAATATATAGGCATCAAAATGGTACTAGCATCAAAAAGCAGCATGAATTAGCAACAATGCAACATGAATTTAACAAAGAAAAATGTGAGATGCATTAGCAAAATGCAGCATGAATTGATGTTCTAACACTATATGGAGCACAACTTGAAGTTGGAGAAAAATGAGAAATATCTGCAATCACACTTCTGGAACTTTCTTCGTTAGCATCGAATGGATTACCATTAAGCTCTAAATTAGTTTTGTAGCATGATTGTGCATCACAGCAATATGGGAAATGAGATCCCTCATGGTCATCCTTGCAGACAATAACTGACGCAGTATCTAGAAGATATGTTCCCTCAATGCAAACGTAACTCCTGACATACTTGGACACTAATTTCTCACTTATACCTCCAAAGGAACAACAACAAGCCCCAAACAAATTGTCAACAGCCTCTCGCCAATTAACCGATGGCAATTCTACAAAGCATCTGCAAAGGAAAAGCTTGCTCAGTTATTTTTCTGGTAAAATCCCAAATTCACAGGAATCAACTATCAGTCAGTATATAAAATAGTTCCAACTAAATAATTTGTTATAGTTGAACATGTTAAATCCAGCACCCAGATCTAAAAACTAGTTCAACGAAAGTAAGAGCAAGCATATCCTTGTTGAATGAGGAAAAAAGGGATGTGAAGCAATTTATCTTCTTCAACTAAATAGCAGATATTCCAAGTGACCCTCTTTCCATAAAGTGCAAATAAGTGAAACTTATGATGGATCTTTCCCTGTAATGAGATCTAACATTCCAAGTGACCCTCTTTCCAACATCCACTTTGAAATGAGATCTAATAAAATCTTTCAAACAAAATTACTAGCAGAATCAGAAACAATGATAAAGTTAAAACACAAAAGGGTAAGTGTAAGGCCATCATCATATTAAAAGCTGCTTGTGCAGTTGACTCTGCAGGTTGCAGCAACAGTAACTTTAGCAGCTGTTTGTACACAAGGCAGTAGTAACAGCATCCAATAGTAGCATTCAGCATTTGCAACAACTGCTACTAGACAGTGCACAAGAGAGAAAGAAACTGCAGGCAGAAAATTCCTGCATCAGTTCGGATAAACAAATCAATGTAGAAATGTGTTTTCCCTCAAGGAATACCATGGTGTGAATGTTTGTATCATGGAGTTTAGGTGAGTTGCAGTAATTGGTATGATGACAAAGTATTTGAGTAATACAATGTTGCTCCCACAGATACTTTAAATAGTAAACATAAAAATGAATTACAATGCAAAATATATTGCTCTACAATCTAATAGATAAATAAAAAGTGGCAAACTTCATTAATTTTGAAAAAAAAAATCACTACAATAACTCATTAAAAAAATACCTGTAGTAATTAAAGTACAAGAATAAATGGCATAGTCCTCTTGTTGGATAAGTTTCGCCTCTAATTCCAATATCTAAGCAGGAACATATTGTTGCAACAAATTTTCCAAATGAGGTTGGTCTTCAAGAGTAGATTGAACAATTGGTATCTCTAAGTCATCTACTTGACAAGTCAATCTCTTTGGTGAATGTATCACCACCCACCAACCAGGATTTCTAAGATCTTTTGAGTAAAATACTTGACTTGCCTTAGAAGCGAGAATGGCAGGCTCATCTAACTCACTACTGGAACTCTTAAACCTATCAAAATTTACCATCACCAGGTTTGAGTCTGGGCAATGCTTACAACCATTGATCTTGTCCTCCACCCTCACCCAGTTGCAATAAAATACCACCTCCTTAAATATTGTATAGTCAAGCTCAATTATTTATTTGATAACCCCATACCACATGGTCCAAGCATCTTTTAAGTTTTTATCACTTTTTCTTGCTCTAAATGTAGTCCATGCTCTCAAACAAACACCACTATCTTGTGTGACTACACTATCATCATGAGATCTAGTAGAGAATATATAGCCGTTAGCTCGGTACTTTCTGTATGTTTTAACTATATAATTTGGCCCTTGAACTAATCGCCACAACATAGCCTTTGTCTCCGTCTCCCCAGCAATAATCAGCTGTATGCAATGATAATTAATAAATAGAGTTAAAATAAGAAAGTGAACCTAGCTAATGCAAAAAGTAATAAATTAAAAACACACCTTTTCATATAACCAAGGGATGAAAGAAGTCTGAATTTCTATTTTTGTCAATTGAACCCCCTTTCCTTTTCTATGTAAGGTAGATCGGATTGACACTTTATATTCACTGTAATTTGTTCATAATAATTAACTAGCTTATTATGATAAAATCTATATACGGACATCTATGATACATAAAAGAAGACAATATACTTATAATATTCATCGAGTCCATCAACATTGAGGCGAAAGAGGACCCATCGACATATTTTTTGAAATTGTTGAGGTTCAAGCATCACAGATCGTCGAGCAAAGGTCCATCATCAGAGAAATCCCTATTATCATCTAGAAAGGCTTCATGTGTATATTTGTGATTTCCCTCTTTTGGATTTGGCATATACTCCATTGCATATCTAACGGACTCGCCAACAAGATAGGATTTCGCAATGGATCCTTCAACATACCGCTTATTGCTCGGTATATCTTTAAACTCCTTCATATGTCTTTTCGTAAACAATACATATGGAAAATAATAGATTAGATGTTGCAACAATTAAAAAAATATAAAATGAATTAAGATAAAAAAATAAATTACTTATTGTTCAAAGGGATACATCCATCGAGGTGCAGTAGGTCCACACATTAATGCTTCATCAGCTAAATGGACAGTATGGTGAATACTGATATCAAAAAATGTAGATGGAAAATGTTTCTCTAGCACACATAATGCCTCTGCCACCATGTATTTGGCTCGTTGGATATCCTTTCTAACTAGGATTTTTGAGCATAATAAGTTGAAGAACAAGCTTATCTGCTGAATAGCTCTTCGTAAATCTGGGTGTTTCAAAAATGCATGTTGAAGCAATACTGGTAATAAGTACTCTAATATAACATGATAATCATGGGACTTCATAGAGTGCAAGACGGGTGGATTGAGAGTAACAATATTGCTTAAGTTAGACGAAAAGCTAGAAGGGAGCTTTAAGTCTTTCAATATTTTACAAAATTCTCCCTTCTCTTCTTTATCCAAGACAAATGATGCGATTGGTTTTATCTGTTTTCCAGTCTTTTCATCTAGAGCCATCCATTGGTTGTTGTGCAAGCCTAACCGCTCCATATCCAACCTTGCATTTATGGTATCCTTTGTCTTCATCTTGTTATCTAAAATTGTATTAATTAAATGCTCTGCCACATTCTTCTCAATATGCATCACATCCAAGACATCACGAACTTGATGAGAACTCCAGTATTCCAAGTCAAAAAATATTGACCTCTTATACCATGCCTCTTTAGCTTCAACTATATCATCAGTCTTCCGCTTTCGACCTGGAGCTTTCGGAATTTTTCCTGGTATATACTTAATATTACTCAACTTTTCTACAAGTGCATTTCCATTTAAACGAGGAGGAGGAAGTGTATATTTTGATGAGCTAAGCCCCAAATATCTACCACTTCTAAAGGGATGATTCATGCTAAGGAACATGCGGTAGTTTGTGTAAACTTGTTTATTACTACATTCAAGATGGATGGATGGAGTGTTGTCTCCACAAACAGGACAAGCTTTGTATCCATGTGTTACGCACCCAAATAAATTCCCGTATGCTAGAAAATCTTGAATACCCCACATCAACATAGCTTTCAAAGTAAAATATTGACCTTTGTAACTGTCATAAGCTAGGACTCCTTCTTCCTACAGTTGCTTCATCTCCTCCACTTGTGGTTGAAGGAAAACATCAATATCTTGACCAGGTGCCTTTGGCCCAGGTATCAACAAAGACAACAGCCGAAACTCACGTTTCATACAGAATAAAGGTAGAAGATTATAAGGCACCACCATGACAGGCCAACAACTATAACTAGAGGATTGGATACCACGTGGATTAAAACCATCAGTTGCAATTGCAAGCCAAACATTATGCTCTTCTTCAAAAAAAATTGACCACTTATTTCGAAACATTTTCCATTGAGGCGAATCAGATGGATGTCGTAAATAATCCTATGAAGAGATCGTTCAGTGGTGCCAAGTCATTTCACGTGCTATCCATGGTATAGTATATAGTCTAACAAGTCTTGGAATCAAAGAAAAATGTCTTAATATTTTTTTGGGTTCTTTACGAAGGCTTCCTCCCTTTCTCTTGGTCACTGTGTATCTCGGTTCTCCGCATTGAGGACATTCCTCTTTATCTTCATTATCTTTCCAATATAAAACACAATTATTGACACATGCATGAATGAATATGGCTTTCATACCCAAGTCCTTCATCTTACTCTTCATAACTGGATACTTTTTTGGCAATGTATTTCCATTAGGGAGCCACCTTTTCAACATTAATAAAAGTGCCGTCACACTATTTCCCGACCAACCAAACTGCTTCTTTAAGTTGTGCAGCTCCATGATTGCAGAAAGAGTTGTCTCATAACCTTCACATAATGGATACAGCTTCTCAGTTGATAATCTCTTATATTCATTGTACTTCTCATTAACGACGTAAGGTTTTTCTTGAACTCCTGCACCACCACCATCCTCATTATTTAAATGAGGCGCTTCATTAACACCATATAAATCATCGATAAAGTCTTCAATTTCTACTCCTCCCTCATCCTCCATATTTTTGTCATCTATGGTTTCCTCTTCAACTTGTTGCAATGGTGGATCTTGACAAATATTAGGAAATGGATCTTCACCATGTAAAGCCCATAAAGTATATGACTTTTTAATGCCATTCCTGACTAAATGGCTTTCAACAATTTTTTCTTGAAATCTTAATTTATTTTGACATTTAACACACGGGCAAGGTAATGTTGTCAACTCCACAACACTATTTTTAATGGCAAATTCAAGAAAATCTTTAATTTCCTTTGTATATGCAGGGCTCAATCTATCATTTTCATTCATCCACTCTTTGTTAATTGGTTCCGACATACTGCACCATAAAACAAAACCTAAAAAAAATTAGAATACAAGATTTACTGAGATAAATATTAAGCATGAGTTAAAACTTTTAAGGAGAATAATTAAAATATAAACCCGCAAGCCCAGAACGATGATATACGCTCGAGTTTCAACTTTTAAGGAGAAATAGGCATGCACTTGCCGAAGTACTATGTTGTATTCTTTAAGCCATACAACCAGATTGGTTGATGGGATAAAAAACAAATATATTAAGTAACATATAATAAATTGAGCATAGATAAAGCTTAAAAGGTATTCTAACTATTCTTGCACAGCCAAACTAAAACTTTGATTACTCAAATTAAATCCTCAATTTATTTCAAATATGTTAAATAGCAACAAAATTAGCAATAACTATATGAAACAAACCATTTGAAACAAACACAACTGATCCCCAACAAACACAATCGATCAACCTGCTGATATAAGAATAAGGCTCCAAATTACGGAACAGAGTAATTGGACAAACCCTAGATATATAATAATTTTTAAACACCATTTGGCTTAATAACCCATCAATGAAATCAATTTCTTAGCTGTGTGTCATATCCAACGAAATCAATAGCTATAAACAGCAATACTTCACTATTTATTATTACTAATAACATATAGCATAATCAATTGTTTAGCAAGCTAGTAATAACCCAAATGGAAAATCCAAAAGAATCATGCAGCAACAACAAATCTAAATAAAGGCCATAAGGAAATGACCACTACGAAAAGAGTACACATAGAACGATAATCGCATACATAAATTTTGACCCCAAAAATTAGGGTATTTCTCACCTCAAATTACAGGAAAAGCAGAGGGTTTAATGCTGCTGGAACCAAAGAATTACTCTTCACAGTAGACGCCAAGTCGTCGAAGCAGTCAATGACCCTCCTCAAGTGGACGCCGGTTGTCGAAGTTGAGCCGACGACTTGTCGCCTGCCGATTGAGAGAGAGTTTTTGAGCCGACAACCCCCAAAAAATTATGAATGGGTCTGTGAGAGAGAGAGAGGGGGGGGGCAGCAATCAGTGTATATCACAAAGTTTTGGAGAGAAAGGGAAAAGTGGGGGTGCCAAAATTTTTTCGGCTAACACCTATTTAGGGCTGGCTGGATTTTACCATTATTAATGATAAAGAAAAAATATAACTATATTTGTAACAGACTACAGATATTTCTAACGGCCTATTCTTGTTTGTAATTTCTAAAAGGTTACTACTGTTAGAAATTAAAAAATTGGCCTGTTAGTATTTGGACAATTTGGTGTAGTGGTTCCTGGGACGACCCTTGAGAATCTTATTTTAACTTCGATTTGAAATCTCTTTTTCCCTTGATTTGATTTACCCTCACTTCATGTTATTGAATTTGATTTTTGATGGATTATTGTTGAATTTTGAATCTTGATGTTAGTTGTTGAATTTGAGTTTGTATATATATATATATATATATATATATATATATATATATATATATATATATATATATATATTTTAGTTTGTATTTATATATATATATATATATATATATATATATATATATATTTTAGTTTGTATTTATATATATATATATATATATATATATATATAAATACAAACTAAAATATATATATATATATATATACATACATCTTTTTATTAAGGTGTAACCTGATAACATACTTGATAAGGATAGTGAGAAAGGTAAAAGTCTACTTTATTTATGGAGTTTAGAATTTATCGCAGTCATATTTGCTAGCATGACAAGGACGTAGAGCCTGATTTAGATATACTTATCCTAGTTATGAAATCTAGATTTTCTTACAACCATACCGGGTGGCGGGGTAAGAATTCTAGATAACATGACTACAGGGTGTATACCATTGTTATGGACTATGTTGTTTATTGCAGCTATGCTTACTGGCGTGGCAAAATTCTGACAATGTGATTTCAGGAAGATGTGTATGGTATCAGATTTTATCTTAAATGGGTTCATTTCTTTTTAACAGTTGATGAAGAACGGATTTTATTATTATTTCTTTCTTGCCATTATTTCTTGTATTACTATTTAAAAAAACTGTCCTGATTACATCAATCACCTGTCTCGTATCTAATTCTGTCAGCTATAGTTTGAAACCCTTGAATCTTCATATCTTTTCACCTTCGAAAGGTCGAAGAAGTAACATAAATCATCTAACTCAGAAAAGACTTGATTTGTTATCTTATGATAATCTTGCTAGGGGTATAATATGATGGACCTTGATATAGGTTTGGGATAGAGATGCGACTGAATTTGAGGATAAAATCAAGAGAGTTATATTATCAATTTAGGAACAATCATACTTAGAGAAATCTTTTGGGTATGAATAATTCATAGATGTATATCATAACTGATAAGGATATTCGATGTCAACTTAGTTTCGAGAGCTTGGATAAATTTTGGTTATTGATTCTTGAGACATTACACTTTAAGGCTATGATGTTAAATTTAAAAATTTAGTAATAGAGAAGAGATTTTAACTATATGCAATGATGATACGAAATTGAATAAGATATTGTAAGAAATGGCTAGAAACAGAAAGAACGCAAGGATTTTGAGTTATATAAAATATAGAAATTTTATGAAAATTTTAAATTTCAGGAGAATAATATTGAAGGTGTACATTGAAGGAAATATGAAGGTTGAATTTATAATGAAGAATAAGTTTTGTAAGGCCTAGTGGGTTTAGATTTAAATAATACAAGGAGAGTAAATTGAATAAGTTCAAGGATTACATAAATCTTGATTTAGAGGCTTCGGATCTAATTTAGGACAAGGTGGAAGAATTTAGATTTATGATGATTAAGTGGTCAGTTTTGATTCCTAGTAAGAAGGGTATGCTTCATGAATAATGTTTCGAAACTTAGAAATTTAGACTATGGTGATCATGGTAAGGTTAAATCTTTATGACGGAAGGATATAATTTTGATGGTAGTCATATAAATGTTGATTTTTATATTGGGACTTGTGAGATAAAAATATGATTGGCAAATGATAAACTTGATAGTATCAGAGAGAGATGATTAACTTGACTTTCCTATGAAATTTTTTCTCTTGTTTTCCCTTTAAAATGATAAATTTGACTTATTCCATATCTTTGAATCACCTTTTAAAAGTTTTCAATATCATTGAATCCTAGCTCCCTTAATCACGACCAATCGACTTTGATAATCTTTTCTTATCATATTAATATCTTGAGTCGTACTCAATTAAATTAAATTTAATTGTGACCTGAATCTCCATCCTTGTATGCTCGTGCTCAGACTTCGATGACCTTGTCCTCCATATTGCCCAAATCTTGATTACCTAGAATTGATCAACTTAGATCTTATCGAGACTAAATTTTCTTAATATATATTGTGATTGGATTTCAATGCTATTGACTTTCGTTCTTTAAACTTTTGATTTTTCTTTGAATAGTACCCCTTTATAGATAATTACTAGTTATCTTTATTTTATTTTTGATAATTACTAATTTTTATATAGGATGGTAGACTGCCTTACAACCTTGATGATTTGTTGTTTCTGTAACTTTTCCAGTTTAACACCCCAGATTTCTTGTATGTTTTGATACTCTATGACCGTTTTGGTTTAGCATGACTAGTATACCTAGATGAGACTTTCAACTACAACCGTTTGTAGAGCTGTCAAAATAGGCTAAGCTCGTTGGGCCGGCCCGCCCTGTCTGCCAAAAAGGTGGATTGGGCCGAGCATTTAGGAGCCCGCCAAACAGGCGGGCCTAGGCGGGCTGGCCCGCTAGTAGCCCATCCCGCGGTGGGCTAGCCCGCAGGCCAAGTGGGTTAGCCCGCCATCTATTTTTTTTATAAAATTTTTATTTTTTTTATTTAGCACATATATGAGATATGTATTATAAATGATAAAAATTCTCATTTAATGCAAGTAATGACGTATAAAATATTAAATTTGGTCGTTTATTTACATGAATGAAGGTGTTTTAAAGAAATATCTACTATTATAATATTTCTTGTATTTTACTTGTAATTTGATGCATATGAGAGTGAGTAGAAAATATTATATATATGATTTTTTTTCCTTTTAAGAAACTAAAACAATAATTAAAAAATTAAAAAAATTAAGCGGGCCGGCCCGCCTAGCCCTCGGCCCGCCGGTGGATTGGGCCGGGTTGGACTTTTTCCAGCCCGCCAAAATGGTGGGTCGGCCCACCCCGCCTCGCCAAATGGTGGGTTACGGACCGACCCGCCCCGTCGGCCCGTCTTGACAGCTCTAACCGTATGCCATGACCCTATATGCCATTCTTTTAAATTGTATGATTTAGGTAAGTTCTGAGACTTTGATTGTTGGGGACGAGACTCTAGAAGAAGTACGACCATCTTAATTTCGAGGACAAAATTTTCTAAGGAGGGTAGACTTGTAACACCCACTTTTCTAAAATGAGGGTAATTTTGAACTTTTGTAAAAGTTTGTTATTTAATAATAGGATTTATGATTTATGGAAATTTTTAATTTATTTAATACTATTTAAAATTGGTGAATTATAATTTTGATGTGTTAGCTAGTGAACCCTAGAACTGTTGAGCCTAGAGACTAACCATGACCATGGGGACCTAACCATGTGATTAGAATGACTATTTACAACTTTTTAGGCTAAGGGTATTTTGTCATTTGTGACTTTTGAATTATTTAGGATTTTGATTAATTGGTAAATTTTAGATTATTTTTATAATATTTAAATTGATGTATTGTGATTTCGGTCATTTTTCATATTTTAATATTTTAGGAATTTTTATATTTTAATATTGATTTTACGGGATTTGTTTAGTCGGATTTGAGTTTCGTTTCGTTCTGACTTGTGTTAGTGACCCGGGTAGCTTAGACTGTAGACGGGATCCCAAGATTAGTTAGTTATGGCCCACAAACCCCACTAATTAAGTTAGTGAGCTTAGACTAATCCCACTTGTTAGATTGGTTAAGTTAGAGGCTTAAATTTAACCCTTTTGATCCCAAACTAACTTAAAATTAACCAAGAGGACTAGTTGAGGCCTTATTGCGCTTTCCCCTAAGGCCCAAATAGGGTTTAATGGCAGCCACTATAGCTAGGTTAGCCTCCCTTCCTTTTATTTCATTCCATCTTGTCTCTTTTCCTTCACAAAGTATTCTTCCCCAAATTAGAGAGCTTCTCTCTTTGATTTGATATCCAAAACCTTACATCCCTCCACTAAAACTTTCATCCAACCTTCTCATACTACCAAGGGAGGGTGCTAGCAAAGATTTTGAGCAAAGTGCAAGGAGGAGTGTTCTTTTTGGAAGATTTTCGTGTTGGAGCCGTGTCCTTGGGAGTATCATTCAGATTCCACTCCCAATAGGTAAAACCAACCCTCTAAATTGATTTTCTATGCATATTAGTTAGTTTTGAATCCATAGGATCCACCCTCATGCATGTACCCCATTTAGATTCAAATTTGAGGCCATTTGGAGCTCTCTTGAGGATTTTAGATATGTGTCTTGTATCCTACTTGATAGATCCCAAATTAGGATACCCCATTTGTATGTATGTATGATAATAGTTTAAATAGATATTTAAATTCAGTTTTAGAATGGTTAGAGAGTTGATTGATCTTAGTTAAGATAGTTAGAATGAGTTTCATTTGGATACCTATGTTGGTATCCACGTATCTTGGCCTACATGTATTTTTTTGTCCAAAACAACTAAAATTCGTCATAATATTCATCCACATTTTTATTAACCAAAGCAACTTAGAAATGTCATAACTTTTAGCTTAGAACTCCGATTAATCTTCCTTTTTTTTAAAAGAACCGTATCGAAGTTAGCTTTCCAAATATATATATTTTATTAAGCCAAAATCATTCTGGAACTTTCTGTAAAACTATTTGAGTGTCAGCTGTCCGAAAGACAAACGCATTTCAACGTTTTTGCGATTCCGGGAGCTTCCGGACACGAAAATGCGATCCGTTTGAAGTTTCGGAAAACTAACACGAAGGGCTACAACATACTTTAATCCTAGAATTTAGTAAATGTCCAATTGGTACAATATTGGTTTTAAGTAGAAGAGTGACTATACGATATAGACATTTTGTGTAACCTATGAGCCTATGTAGCATGGATATTAAATGAATGTAGAGTATGTAATGCATGATCTGTTAGATGAATGAAATGATATATATATGATATGTATCCTCTTTACATTAATGTATATATATGGTTGAATGCACGCATGTAGGAATGCAATTAATGTAATGTATGTAAGCAATGCATAAATGCATGAACGAAAGAATGATATATAATGTATGCATGAAAGTATATAATGAATGCTAGATATGAATGCATGGTATACATGTAATGATAGTTATGAATGCATAATGTATACATAATGTAATACAATATATAATGATAGCATGTATGGTAATGTAGAATATATGATGCAAGCATGTATGTGCCCACTGTTTTCCCTTTTCCTTACATTTTTCCTTCCCTTCCCTTTCCAGTTTAGTTTTTTCCCCTTTTGTCCCTCTTCTATTTTTACATGTTGTATACAATATATATAATATATAGATGCATGTAAGTATGTAATATGCATGAATGACATGTATGTAATAAAAATAAGTATATGTATACAACTTAATGATATGTGAATGGATATAATGTCTGAACTGAAGTATGCATGTATATGGGATATGAATGAATGATATACATGTGTTAAGGTAATGTAATGTATGTATTCACATATATTTTGAGTTAAATATATGAGTTTATATGCATATATTATATGTATGCATGTATGTAGGAATGAATGTAATATAATGTAGAGTATGCATAAATGAATATAATGTATTCAAATATGTATGTATGCATCTATGTATGTATGTATAGGTGCATAAATGAATGCAAGTATGCATATATGATATGTATGTAGGCATGTATGCAATGTATGTATGTATACATGATATGTATGTATACATGTATGCAATGTAAGTATGTATGTATGCATTTCTATAAACTGAGTTAACCTATAACCTTTTACACACATGCATTCATACACCCTTTGACACCATGTATCCCATGTCACATACACCTACCTATCACTAAATCTGAGAACATTAACATATATCCTTTCACACACATGCCAAACACACATACACACACTCACTTACTCTTTTACCTCTCGTTCTCTCTCTCTCTCTCTCTCTCTCTCTCTCTCTCCCTATATATATATATATATATATATATATATATATATATATGTATATATATATATATATTTTTATATATATATATATATATATATATATATATATATATATATATATATGTATATGAATATGTGAATGTGAATAATATATATACATTATATGACTAAGTTTGTGTGCCTTGTTAGCTTATGGTTTAGTTTTGTGCTTGGTTTAGCAAGTGACTTAGGCTATGAGTTAGCAGCTATCTTGGATACTTGATTTGCATAGACTTAGTTTATTTAGACCTAGAATTGACTAACCTAGACTAGTTGACCATTGTTGACCCAACCCTAGCTAGTTTGACCACAGTTGACTAAAGTTGACCTAGTTTGACTTTATAGTTGGCCAGAGTTGACCAAGAGTTGACTTTGACCTAGATTGACTTAGACTCATGTAGATTGATTTATAATTTCAATTACCATATAAATTGAACTCTTTATAACCTGTGTTGCTCTAAATAGGACTTTGTGACTTCAGTTGGCCATCTTTTCATATCAGCTGTTCAGGGTATCAGGTGAGTACATTCTCTGTCCATTTCATACTTGATAGGATTTACATTTATGATCTAGATTGCTTTACTTGATGCTGTCACGTTGTTAACACGAATTGGTACTATATGGATCCCTTCATGAGATGTCATCCCCCCTCGGGAGCATCGGGTTACGGTATGTCATGTGCGTTTCACTTTCATCATGTACTCCGGTGCTTTCACCATTCATGTGCACTCTTGTGATTCATGTACTCTTATGTTCACAGAGCCCCCATGTATACATTCATGTGCACCCATTTATGGGCCTTCATGTGATATCATGTACAATAACATAACTTGTCTGGATCCTTGTGTATTGATTGGGGTACGAGAGAGTATAAATGGTCATGTGAACAATTCCAAAGTAGTGTAATCATGTGAAAACTCTTAGAATAATCATGTGCAAATTCAAGCCGTTCATATGTCTATCTTGTACTCTACATCACTAGCCATTGTTAGCTCTTTACTTATAGTATATATTTCTTTACAGTCATCTCTTTTACTTTATATATTCTCCAGCGTTTCATGTATCTTACTCTATATCATATTTACATATCCTGTCATATTATGAACTGCGTGAGATATATTGTGCTCGTTTCTGTCCTGACTGGACCTGTTGAAAATATTACAGGTAACCTGGAGATTCACAGCTAGCCTAGAGGACCAGTAGAGCTTGGAGTAGAATATTACTAGTTTATGGTTTAGTACTCTTTTAGAACTTATTTTGTAATAAGTGGTGTTTTGAGATTGTTGAGATTTTGGGAGTTTATTTAAGTTGTTGTTGTTTTGAGTTTTATATATAGTTGTTAGACTCCTGTGTTATCTTATCGTGCTTAGATTGTGATTGAGTATTATCGTATCTTATACCTGTCCTTTATTCGGAGTTGAGATTGTGACAGGTACATTATATAATTGTGTGAGTTGTTGATTAGATAGTGACCAAGAGCAGCGTTCTACCGCCGACACTGCGGCGTTGGCTGGACGTACCCACTTCTCGTGCCCCTACACTGGGTGCGGGTCGTGACATCATTACTATTCTAATATTATTTTATACTATTCATAGTCATACATATATATTTACAATTTCATTTACAAAAATATTTAAATATAATTTAAATCCATCGGAAGGACACGAGCTGTCAGTAAGCAAGGTGTACTTGCCAAGGGGGCTAGGCTAGATAAGCAAGTCTTCGACAATCTGGATCCAAGTTTGCATGCCCATCGAGGTCCTCAGAATAAACAATAAACAATCATTAAAGTTAAATAATAAAATATAGTTAGAAATCACAAAGGATAGTAGGAGACTATACCGTATGGGTCCCGCAAGCAGTGCAGGGATCTGGCACGAAAACCGAGGCATACAAATTAATATAGACACACAAATCAAAATATGCACGTTAATCGAGACATATACGAGATTCAAGAATACATGAATATTGAGACGAATAGGAAACAAAGGTGCACATAAATCGAGTCGTGCACGAAGTTCAAAGGATCATGAAAATCAGGATGGCACACGAACTAATGTCGCACACAAATCGAGGCGTGCACGCATATTGAGATGGTACGAGATTCATAGGAGTATGCAAATCAAGACAAGACATAAACATTACATGCATGCAAATCGATGCAGCATGAATCACGAGGTATGCACATAGGCCAAGACAAAAAAATTGAGACGACGCACAAACTGAGATAGCACGGGGCCTGAGGCGTACCGGTGCCCAAGACAACATATGGATCGAGCTAGCACAAAAAACAAAGAGCACGCACACCGAGATGTACGTGAGTCGAGATGCTCACAGCCTGAGCAGCACTAGTCCCAAAGTGTTCTGCTGCTCGAGCCACGCACAGAATTTGAGGGTTTGCTTCACAAAGAGGCACGAAGAGCGAGGGGCTGGCTTCTCGAGGAGCACGCAAGCCGAGGGCGCATTGCCTGAGGATGACTTACTGCTCGAGCAGTATGGGGCCCGTAGAAGCATGGAAAATATGGGATTCACGTGGTGTAATGCCTGTCGTTCGTATTACGTATTTGGAATACGTATACGTATTTTATCTTGTATTTGCATATCTCCTTGGTTTGGCTTGGCTTGTTTACTCTCGGTTTGGGTTAGCTTGGTTCGGCCGGCCCAATGCTTGGTTCATCATGGACCAAGGTGAACCCCCTACCTACCACCATCCATGATATTTATTTCCCCACCAACCTTCTCTCTCCTCCATAACTCTCATTTATTTCTTCTTCTTCTTCCTTCCTCTCCACAACTCCCCAACCATAGGCAAGTGCAACTTGCTTCCACAAGATAACTCCTTTTGATGGTTTCATTGGCTTCTCCTCATGATTCTAAACCACATTAGAACTTGTCAATTTCCATTTTGAGGCTTTATTTCTTGTAGATCTAGAGTTTTGTTACTTTCATATTTTTGGTGGTTTTGATCTATTTAACTACTTTGTTTTCAAGTTTTGAGAGTTCCATGTTGTAGAGCATTTCATTCTACCCAATTTTGACCTTTGGAAAGTTAGATTCGGACTTGTTTTGACCAAGTTATGAGCATTTGGAGTTTTGGGTTCCATCCTTGGAGCTCTTGCTGTTCTTGCCATTTGGAGAAGACAGTGAACAGTGAGCTAGCTTTTAGCTTATGCCACTGAGCTGTATGCTGCTCTTTAGCGAGCGTACGCTAGCCTTCGTACGCTGCTCTTTAGCGAGCGTACGCTAGCCTTCGTACGCTGCTCTTTAGCGAGCGTACGCTAGCCTTCGTACGCTGCTCTTTAGTGAGCGTACGCTCACCTTGATACGCTGCCTGTTGGCAGCGTGTCTTGAGCGTATGCTAGCTTGAGCGTACGCGTGCCTTAGTACGCTAGCTTAAGCGAGCAAGGCGTACGCTGGCCCCTTTCGTACGCTAGCTCGAGCGTACGCAGTCTTGAGCGTACGCTAGCTTGAGCGTACACTGACCTGTAGCTTGAGTGTGCCCTTGTGTACGTTGACCCTTGCGTACGCTTCCCATTGGAAGTATATGGATGCTTTGGCACGCAGACCTGAGCGTACGCTAGCCTGAGCATAGTCTGGCTTGAGCGTAGCCTGATTTCTCTTGATCTTCTATAGCCCTGTATATTGATATTTTATTAGATAATTGAGCATGACGTGATAGTGACCCGTAGTGGTGTACTCCTGACATAATAACCTGACATGACCTGATAGTGGCCCGTCATGGCGCACTCCTGACTAGTACACTTGACATGATAAACCTGACATGTTATATCTTGATAAGCTGTTGCGACGGCTACTTGACATGATATGACCTGACAAGAATACATTACCTGGACACCGTGGGCGCTTGTGCTTGTATAAATAAACCAGTCCTATCTTGCATCATGTCTAGGAGGGGACTCCTGAGTACCACGGTCAGGAGTACCTACTAAAATGGACTAAGGTTAACAACTAGATTAATACATTAGTCATGATGAGATTTTTCAGCTACAGGCAATCCCGTTACCTGGACGCGCTTGGGATATGTAGCCTGCTGTCGAGTAGGGCACATTTCCAGCACACTGTCATGTGTTGCACCCTTCAAACTGCTTAAGGGTACATGCGTTTCCTGGATGATGTACCCACCTGAATTCAACCTTAATCTTCGACCTGGGTAACCTGGATGGTCTGCAGGGCTTGTGGCTGTGGAATAATCTCACAACATCTTATTAGTAATTAGGCTTGTGACAACCCTAGTTAGTTAAAGTATCAAGCCGTAGTTCTTGCTTGGCCGTGAAGTGATTGGATGGAGTCTAACCAGTCTAGTCTTACCCTGACCCTGTTCCAGACTATTGAATGACCAGA
The DNA here is from genome assembly GCA_029216955.1 of Iris pallida. Taxonomy (NCBI): domain Eukaryota; kingdom Viridiplantae; phylum Streptophyta; class Magnoliopsida; order Asparagales; family Iridaceae; genus Iris; species Iris pallida. Next base: position 828,036 of record JANAVB010015598.1, on the reverse strand, counting down.
ATGTTTGTAATTATTTTACCGATAAATGGTGAGAAACCAAGCTCCGTTCAGACGAAGGGTTACAACCCCGGTCCTTGTTTGGTTTACGGGTTGTAACCTGGCTATCTGAATTGTTCTATGGTTATCTCGTCGTATATCATCCTGATATGTTTCCTTTTATTTCAGTCCTTATTTTATTTATATTTATATTTCTGTGCTGATTGCTGGTTTTAGTTCTTAAGTGAAGCCTCCTTTATGGTACTTGCTCTTTCTGGGGTCTGACCCAGCTGGTTTTGTGTGGCCAGATTTCGGAGCAGCTCCAGAGGATCTACCGACTTCCCAGCCAGATGGTGGCCACTAGACGGAACCCTGGCAACGAGTGGGTTATTTTTGGCTCTCCCGCTCTAGTGTAAAAATATTCTTTTGAGGCGTTTAGCCGACGAGCACCTGTTTAGCTCGATTGCACTTACTTACTGTCTGCCTACGGGCTGTAACATGATTGACAAATCCTAGGGTTGATCATGTATGACTAAACTCTTGCTAGTCCTAACATTTTGTAACGACTAGCTTTATGATCAGCTGAATATGTAATATTTGGGACGCCTTATTATTGTATATTTAATGATCATACATCTTGTGACTCTTACTTACTTGCTTATGATTGAGACACTAGGCTTGTTCATGACCTTAAGAGACTGTTGGCTTGTAGATAAACCCTCAGGTATCCTAGACAGCCGTGACCGTATAGCGAGATGGAATCCATTTCAATATACGTAGCTGGCTATGTCTGCCCCCGTTCTCCAGTATTCTGGTTCTGGGGCGTGACATGGTTTAAGTGGTGGCCCATGCAGGTCTTGTAAATCAAGATATATGAGGGTTTACCGAATAGATGTCTCAATCAGTACTCGCCCTTGATATCTGTTCTTATCCTCTGAATCCCTGGATTCTTGTGCTGATCACCTGCTTGTATCGTTGATCTGTCCTGGTCCTTCCTTATTGTTTTCTATGTCGTCTTCTTCAGCGGCATAGTACCTGACCCGGCCGATCAGCAAGGCGGAGCACCTCCCGTGGACCAGCAGCAACCTGGAGACCAAGCCCAGCATTCCGGAGTAGCCTCCAGAGTCCTGTCTTCTGGCGAAGAGCCACCAGTCCAGCCAGTTCAACCTGTAGAACATGATGACGGCACTTTGGTAGGACTCGTCAGGACCTTGATAGCTTTCCAAGACCGGCGTGGAGATGCCTTGCACCAGGCAGTGACGGATGCTTTGACCCGGGGTGGTCATCAGGGTAATAGCGCTGCCAACAGCTTCAAGCGCTTGAACCCTCCCTTCTTCGACGGTAGTGAAGATGCTATCGCAGCAGATGCATGGCTTCAGGACACAGAAGTGATTCTAGAAGCAGCCAGGACCCCAGAGAACGAGAAGGTGGCCGTTGTGCGCCTGCAGTTGTTAGATCTTGCCCGCAGCTGGTGGGCAGCGCAGGCCATTGGATTAGCAGCCCCCATTGCTTGGGCAGTATTCCGGAAGAGATTCCAGACCAAGTATTTTGATGCTGTAGCTCGGTACGATCTACAGACGAGGTTCACAAATCTGAAGCAAGGAGGCAGGATGGTCGACGGATATGCGGCCGAGTTTTCCAGACTCAGTCGGTTTGCTCCCTCCTTGGTGGCAACCGAGTATGATAGAGCCCAGCGGTTCCAGCAGGGACTTCACCTGGAGATCTTGTTGGCAGTCGAGCAGTTTGAGCATCAGACTTTTGATGCAGTCTTGAGAGCAGCCCGGAGGCATGAATATACCTCCCAGAGGATTGTGGATAGGGCCGGAGGTCGGAAGAGATCTCACGGCCAGATGAATCAGTCTTCAGCACCGGCCCCGGCAGCCAGGGCTTTGACTATTGGAGCTCCGAGGCGAACAGCCTCAGTGACGTCGGTTCAGCATTCAACTCCGACGCACCCTCAGCAGCAGCAGAAGCAGAAGCAATCTTCCGCAGTGGGTTGTTTTCATTGTGGGAAGCCAGGCCATGTGGTGGCAGAGTGCCGTAGGGCGCAGGGATTGTGTCTGGCTTGTGGAGCACCAGACCATAAGGTTGGATCCTGCCCGAATAGGGGTGGTTCATCCTCGTCCAATCTTTCTAGCTCTTCGGTAAGAGGACCCACACCGGTCCAGCAACAGTAGCAGTAGTATCCATTGACGAGGCCCTTGCCGCCTCAGTCCCAGGCATTTCAGCAACAGAGCCCCCAGCAGTATGCGCAAGCCCAGGCCTTGAGTCAGAGTAGGCAGCGAGGGTTTCAGCAGAGAGGACCAGCACCCCGAGGGCACGGTCAGGCTATGGTGATGACCGTGGAGGAAGAGTTGGCACCAGGTGAGGTAGTGGCAGGTACTATTCTCGTCAACTCCTTTCCAGCTTCAGCTTTATTTGATTCTGTTGCATCCCATTCATTTATGTCTGCACGATTCGCGACACGGGTAGGATTGGAGCCCGAGTCATTATCAGTAAGGCTCAATATACTTACTGGTAACGGACTTGTGGGAGTAGATAGAGTATTTTCCTCGTGTCGGATCGTAGTTAGCGGTAGGGAATTCCCCGCTAGATTGATAGAATTCCCGATGGCCGATTATGATGTGGTCTTAGGGATGGATTGGTTGAGGAACCAGTATGCTAGAATAGACTGCCATATTGGTAGGGTTGTTTTTAGCATTCCAGGAGAGCCGGAGTTTTCTTTCTCTCGAGGCGAGGTTGAGCCTTCTCCTCCGATATTGCGGATGGCAGTAGCAGCAGTTCAGTTGCCCAGGATAGTGGATGAGTTCCCAGATGTTTTTTCAGAGGAGCTTCCAGGTATGCCACCGGAGCGGGAGATCGAGTTCACTATAGACTTGATTCCCGGGACAGCCCCAGTGTCAGACAGAGTCTACAGGATGGCGCCATCAGAGTTGGAGATATTGTACAGGATGATTGAAGAACTCAGAACCAAGGGATTCATTCGTGCTAGTGGATCGCCTTGGGGAGCCCCGATGCTTCTTGTGAAAAAGACGCTTCTTGTGAAAAAGAAGGATGGTACGTCCAGGTTATGTGTTGATTATCGTACCTTGAACTCAGTGACAATCAAGAACAGATACCCTCTTCCGAGGATAGATGACATGTTTGATCAACTCAAGGGGGCTTCAGTCTTCTCGAAGATTGATTTGCGCTCAGGTTATCATTAGATCAGAGTCAGAGAGCAGGACATCCCGAAGACAGCTTTTAGATCAAGATATGGGCATTGGGAGTTCCTTGTTATGCCTTTTGGGGCGACTAATGCGCCGGCAGTATTCATGGACCTCATGAATCGTATCTTCATGCCTTACTTGGATCAGTTTGTGATCGTGTTCTTGGATGACATTCTGGTCTACAGCAAGAGTGAGGCAGAGCATGAGCAGCATCTCCGTATAGTTCTTCAGACTCTCAGGGAGCACCAGCTGTATGCCAAGTTCAGTAAATGCGAGTTCTGGCTCGACCACATTTCGTACTTGGGTCATATCATCACCAAAGGAGGAGTAGAAGTAGATCCCCAAAAGATTGTAGCTATTGAGTCATGGCCAGTACCCAGCACCGTTGCAGAAGTTCGCAGTTTCCTTGGATTGGCTGGCTATTACCGACGATTTATTTCAGACTTTGCTCGGATTTCAGCGCCATTGACCCAGTTGACCCGCAAGGATGTGCAGTTTGCTTGGACAGCAGAGTGTCAGAGTTCTTTTGAGCAGTTGAAGCGAGGATTGATAACAGCTCCTATTCTCACGCTTCCAGATGGAACCGGAGGATTTTTAATGTATTGTGATGCTTCAGGCAGAGGTTTAGGATGTGTTCTGATGCAGCAAGGAAAGGTAATAGCTTATGCGTCAGGATAACTTCGTGATCATGAGAAGAATTACCCGACCCATGACTTGGAGCTGGCAGCAGTAGTGTTTGTACTTAAGTTGTGGAGGCACTACTTGTACGGAGATAGGGTGGCAATTTTCACCGACCACACGAGCCTGAAGTATGTTTTCACCCAGAAGGATCTTAACATGCGTCAGAGGAGGTGGCAGGAGCTTCTTGTGGATTATGATGTCAGCTTGCAGTATCATCCTGGGAAGGCCAATGTCGTAGCAGATGCATTGAGCAGGAGAGCCGGAGCTTATTTCCTAACAGCGCAACCAGAGCTGTTAGCAGATCTTCAGAAGATGGGTATTGAAGTTGTTCTCCCTTCCAGTGTGGCGTTGATGGCCAGCATGCAAGTTCAGTCCACTATAGTTGAGAGGATCCGGATGGCACAGTCAGCAGATTCCAAGCTTCAGCGACTTAGAACAGAGTGTGAAGCAGGACGAAGACCAGAGTTATGTATTCATGAGGATGGTACACTTCGACATGGTAAGCGTCTTTGTGTACCCAGTGGAGATATCAGACAGAAGATCATGTCAGAGGCACACAGTTCACAGTATTCCATCCATTCTGGTAGTACGAAGATGTACCGTGATATCCGTCAGTACTTCTGGTGGAATGGCATGAAGCGGGAGATAGCTCGGTTTTTCTCTCGGTGTTTGGTTTGCCAACAGGTTAAGGCCGAACATCAGAGACCGGCTGGACTTCTTCAGCCCTTATCGATTCCAGAATGGAAGTGGAAGCATGTGACCATGGATTTCGTGACTGGATTACCTAGATCCCCAGCTAGTAGAGATGCTATTTGGGTCATTGTGGATAGGCTTACCAAGGTAGCGCACTTTCTCCCGTTTAGAGTTGGTCAGTCGACGGCTCAGCTAGCGGAGATGTACCTCAGGCAGATTGTCAGATTGCACGGAGTGCCAGTCAGTATCACCTCGGACCGAGATTCAAGATTTACGTCGCACTTTTGGCGTAGCTTGCAAGAGAGTTTGGGGACTCATCTCCAGTTCAGTTCAGCATATCACCCGCAGACAGATGGCCAGTCGGAGCGCACGATCCAGACTCTTGAAGACATGTTACGGTCCTGCACACTTGACTTCGGTGGTTCATGGAAAGATCACTTGCACCTGGTAGAATTCTCGTACAACAACAGTTTCCAGGCCAGTATCCAGATGGCACCGTTCGAGGCACTGTATGGTAGGAAGTGCAGATCCCCGCTAGCCTGGGATGATGTTGGAGAGAGACAGATGCTCGGTCCAGAAATGATTGCCCAGATAGTTGAAGTAGTCAGGCGAGTCAGAGATCACCTTCGAGTTGCCCAAGATCGCCAGCGCCATTGGGCCGATTCTCATCGGCGCCCTCTCGAGTTCTCGGTCGGCGATCATGTATTCCTGAGGATTTCGCCTAACCGTGGCGTCATTCGTTTCGGCGTACGGGGCAAGCTTAGTCCTAGGTATATAGGACCGTTTGATATTCTGGAGCGAGTAGGAGATGTATCATATCGTCTCGCTCTTCCACCGTCGCTAAGCGAGGTGCATGACGTGTTCCATGTATCCCAATTACGACGGTACATCCCGGACCCGAGCCACATCCTGGATCATTCGGAATTGGTTGTTGGTACCAACCTTTCGTATGAGGAGAGGCCCGTATCTATATTGGATCGAAGAGAGAAGATCCTCAAGAACAAGACTATCAAGTTAGTCCGAGTTGCTTGGGGTCATCACTCTTTGGGGGAGTCAACATGGGAGCGTGAGGATGATATCCGATCACGATATCCCGACTTGTTTGACTCGTAAGGTATAATGTCTTTCTTATGCCTCATGCCATCAATTCCTTGCTTGCATGATTGATTGATTGCCTAGTATAATTGCCTGTGAATAGTGTAGCTTGTTCTTGTCCCTCTAGTCTCTTGATTAAATTCCGAGGACGGAATTCTTTTAAGGTGGGTAGAGTTGTAATGTCTGTCGTTCGTATTACGTATTTGGAATACGTATACGTATTTTATCTTGTATTTGCATATCTCCTTGGTTTGGCTTGGCTTGTTTACTCTCGGTTTGGGTTGGCTTGGTTCGGCCGGCCCAATGCTTGGTTCATCATGGACCAAGGTGAACCCCCTACCTACCACCACCCATGATATTTATTTCCCCACCAACCTTCTCTCTCCTCCATAACTCTCATTTATTTTTTCTTCTTCTTCTTCCTTCCTCTCCACAACTCCCCAACCATAGGCAAGTGCAACTTGCTTCCACAAGATAACTCCTTTTGATGGTTTCATTGGCTTCTCCTCATGATTCTAAACCACATTAGAACTTGTCAATTTCCATTTTGAGGCTTTATTTCTTGTAGATCTAGAGTTTTGTTACTTTCGGATTTTTGGTGGTTTTGATCTATTTAACTTCTTTGTTTTCAAGTTTTGATAGTTCCATGTTGTAGAGCATTTCATTCTACCCAATTTTGACATTTGGAAAGTTGGATTCGGACTTGTTTTGACCAAGTTATGAGCATTTGGAGTTTTGGGTTCCATCCTTGGAGCTCTTGCTGTTCTTGCCATTTGGAGAAGACAGTGAACAGTGAGCTAGCTTTTAGCTTATGCCGCTGAGCTGTACGCTGCTCTTTAGCGAGCGTACGCTAGCCTTCGTACGCTGCTCTTTAGCGAGCGTACGCTAGCCTTCGTACGCTGCTCTTTAGTGAGCGTACGCTCACCTTGATACGCTGCCTGTTGGCAGCGTGTCTTGAGCGTACGCTAGCTTGAGCGTACGCGTGCCTTGGTACGCTAGCTTAAGCGAGCAAGGCGTACGCTGGCCCCTTTCGTACGCTAGCTCGAGCGTACGCAGTCTTGAGCGTACGCTAGCTTGAGCGTACGCTGACCTGTAGCTTGAGTGTGCCCTTGTGTACGCTGACCCTTGCGTACGCTTCCCATTGGAAGTATATGGATCCTTTGGTACGCAGACCTGAGCGTACGCTAGCCTGAGCATAGCCTGGCTTGAGCGTAGCCTGATTTCTCTTGATCTTCTATAGCCCTGTATATTGATATTTTATTAGATATTTAACGTCCATTTTATATCCTTACGCCTTTTGTCCTGAACTTGATAATCAAGAATTTACTTAATATGTTTGGAATTGATAATTGAGCATGACGTGATAGTGACCCGTAGTGGTGTACTCCTGACATAATAACCTGACATGACCTGATAGTGGCCCGTCGTGGCACACTCCTGACTAGTACACTTGACATGATAAACCTGACATGTTATATCTTGATAAGCTGTTGCGACGGCTACTTGACATGATATGACCTGACAAGAATACATTACCTGGACACCGTGGGCGCTTGTGCTTGTATAAATAAATCAGTCCTGTCTTGCATCATGTCTAGGAGGGGACTCCTGAGTACCACGGTCAGGAGTACCTACTAAAATGGACTTAGGTTAATAACTAGATTAATACATTAGTCATGATAAGATTTTCCAGCTACAGGCAATCCCGTTACCTGGGCGCGCTTGGGATCTGTAGCCTGCCGTCGAGTAGGGCACATTTCCAGCACACTGTCATGTGTTGCACCCTTCAAACTGTTTAAGGGTACATGCATTTCCTGGATGATGTACCCACCTGAATTCAACCTTAATCTTCGACCTGGGTAACCTGGATGGTCTGCAGGGCTTGTGGCTGTGGAATAATCTCACAACATCTTGTTAGTAATTAGGCTTGTGACAACCCTAGTTAGTTAAAGTATCAAGCCGTAGTTCTTACTTGGCCGTGAAGTGATTGGATGGAGTCTAACCAGTCTAGTCTTACCCTGACCCTGTTCCAGACTATTGAATGATCAGAATGCTTGTAATTATTTTACCGATAAATGGTAAGAAACCAAGCTCCGTTCAGACGAAGGGTTACAACCCCGGTCCTTGTTTGGTTTACGGGTTGTAACCTGGCTATCTGAATAGTTCCATGGTTATCTCGTCGTATATCATCCTGATATGTTTTCTTTTATTTCAGTCCTTATTTTATTTATATTTATATTCCTGTGCTGATTGCTGGTTTTAGTTCTTAAGTGAAGCCTCCTTTGTGGCACTTGCTCTTTCTGGGGTCTGACCCAGCTGGTTTTGTGTGGCCAGATTTCGGAGCAGCTCCAGAGGATCTACCGACTTCCCAGCCAGATGGTGGCCACTAGACGGAACCCTGGCAACGAGTGGGTTATTTTTGGCTCTCCCGCTCTAGTGTAAAAATATTCTTTTGAGGCGTTTAGCCGACGAGCACCTGTTTAGCTCGATTGCACTTACTTACTGTCTGCCTACGGGCTGTAACATGATTGACAAATCCTAGGGTTGATCATGTATGACTAAACTCTTGCTAGTCCTAACATTTTGTAACGACTAGCTTTATGATCAGCTGAATATGTAATATTTGGGACGCCTTATTATTGTATATTTAATGATCATACATCTTGTGACTCTTACTTACTTGCTTATGATTGAGACACTAGGCTTGTTCATGACCTTAAGAGACTGTTGGCTTGTAGATAAACCCTCATGTATCCTAGACAGCCGTGACCGTATAGCGAGATGGAATCCATTTCAATATACGTAGCTGGCTATGTCTGCCCCCGTTCTCCAGTATTCTGGTTCTGGGGCGTGACACGTGGATCACAATTTTTTGCATATGTAGTTTGGGACAAATAGGTCCGCATAAAGGGGAGCCGCATGTCAGATTCAACACCCTATACGGCCCGTCGACAACCAGACTGATTCAAGCCACATAAGAAAGATAGGCGGCCAAGTGGATCAGTTTGTCTGATAAGGCTGATAAGTTCTGTCAAAACTGACAAAAATGACAGCTCTGACACTCTAACCAAAAGATAAGACGTGAGACGTTGCCAAAAGCAGGGTTCATACGCTTTTATGCGGCCAGAAGGAGTGTTACCCAAGCCGCATGAACCTTATACGTCTCAAACATATGCGGCCCAAAGTCTCGGAACTTCATGCGGCCAAGGTGACTGTAAACAAAGCCGCATGAGCTTTATGCGGCCCAAAATACAGAATCTATGCGGCTCAAAAGTACTTAAGCTATATGCGGATTGCGACTTAAGCCGCATGAGTCTCATGCGGCCCCACATGGTCGAAAACTGAGAGACTCATACGGCTCAAAATGATTCCTATCCTGCGATAGGACACGTGGTAGGCTGACCAAGTCTCAACCACCCAGATTTGCTGTAACAAAATCCCAACAAATCAACAGCTGGCGGCGAAAGAGCGGGTCTTCGCGTGCTGATTAGCCACATGAACGCAGGCCATCTATGCGGCTCAAAATACACACCATTATAAATAGCAGGGTGCCACACCCCTGCAAAAGGCTGCCAACCTTTGAAAGACAATTACTTCAAGAGCTAAAGACTATGTCAGATAGTCCACGGAGTAAGGCAGAGTTGATATACTTTTTCGAGCCTCCACCGTCACCCCCCAGAATAAAAAACTAAACAATTGTACTTAGATTGCTTCCTAGGATTTCTCTCTAGGCTTTTCTTTGTACAAGCGAGTTTGCAATCAATTTCAGTATTTTTGTAATACCTGTCTTTGATTTTTTAATGGCAAACACGATGTCGACTCTGCTGGGGACATCCTTCTCCTCTGATGAGAAGCTGGTGACGCAATCTGACGTGTCCAAGCTCGGCTCTACGTAGCAAATGATTGTGGTTCGTTTTGACCAACAAGCCTTCGAAGAAATGCTCTCTGAAGGGAGCGCCAGCCCGTCACAGAAGCGAGCCAACCCGAATAGAACTCGCAGTACGTCGACGCACAAAACTGTTGCCCCCGACCAAGTTCTCGGAGATGCTCCTTCTGCAGCCCAAGACGGTGACCCAAGCTCTCTTGTGGCTTTGCTTCCGACCGCAGAGGACCCCACTGTCCCCAAATCCAGCAGAGAAAAATACTACGATGCTGAGTTTTTAGGGGCACAAGAGAAATCTATACAGACAATGAAGAAGCCGCACAAGAGAGATAGACAGTCTGTCCATGCGGCAGCCAACTCTGGCCGCAGGTAGACAACTCATGTGGCCGCCAACTCTGGCCACAGAAAGACGGTCCATGCGGCAGCCAACTCTGGCCATAGGAAGACGGTCCATGCGGCAGCCAACTCTGGCCGCAGGAAGATAGCCTATGCGGCAGCCAGCTCTACCCGCAAGAAGATAGCCCATGCGGCAGCCAATCCTGGCCTCAGACAGGATGTCTCATACGGTCCTGTCAGAAGCTCTATGTTCGATCGTCTCTCATGCGGGCCCGACTCCATGCAGCCCACTGAGAATGTGGGATGTATCAATTTGGACTCTTTTTACTATGCACCTTTGGGTGCTAAGTCAAATAAGTCTAGGGCAGTGCGGGCCCAGCCAGCCCAGTCAACTGTCCAAGTCACCGACTGTCAGCGGGCCCTGTTGACCGTTATACGGGCTCCTGATGGAAAGTTGTACAGAACCACCCGCGTCCAGTCCCCCAGGGCTAACGGACAGGGTGGGTCTTTAAAGTCTCCTTCAACGATCTAGAGCAAGTGCTTTTACCAGCCTCGGATCAGGGAGCAAACATGATACCTAAGCACCTATGCGCTCGGGATACCCGAGTCCACAAGTTTGATGCAAAGGTAGATCAGCTTGCTACCGACTTGCATGAGGTGATTACTCACAAATGTAAGGTGGCAACATTGGCATACGATGAGTCCCTCTCAGGACATCGTTGACCCAAGTCATCATCAACTGCAGCTACGACAAATCGGTAGCACCTGAAGATCGGCAGTCAGTTTTTCAACGACTACAGCAGCCATCCCCTGTCCGACAATAACTCAAGAAACAGGTGCAAATTCCAGGAGACGAGGAGTTTCCTTTCGCCTCCTGTAATTCAAATCAGAAGGTTCCTCCTGGCAAGGGAGGAAAAAAGACAGGCTTTTCCAGCCCGACAATCTCGGCCAGTATTACGAGGAAACTCTCATCTGGAGGGTTGCCGCCGACAAACACAGGAGGTGTCTATTTAGGCACTCGATCCAAAAAAAAGCTTCTAGCATCCAGGGATGCACCTTCGGCCTCCTTGAGAGTAGACGAAGCTGGGGGTAGCAGTCCCCTCAATATATGCGACAGCCCGGTGTACCAAGAGCACACACAGGGGGTAGAGATCCCCCAGAACTACACAACAGACTTGGACTTCTCTAAAGACCACCACCCTCGCCAAGATGATGCGGCTTCCTGCACAGGGAGTAGCACCCCTTTCGAGTCCGAGGAAGATGACATTTCGACATTCCCCAACGATTTCACTGTACAAGGGTACGGCACAGAGAGCACCTCTGCTACGATCCCTTCCACCTCTACCCATGTGAGGATAGTCTTTATGGCTGACGATGATCATGAAGCACCTTCTGACCGACAACGTCTAGAAGTACTTGAGGCCATGCTCTTGTCCTTGGTCAAGTCTGTAGACGAAATCAAAGCCGCCTTGCCAACTCAACCAGCAAGGATGTCCGGACAAACAAGCTTGGGACCCATATTCAACACGGACTCCAACACAACTGCCCCTCCTTTGGGAGATGATCCTTTAGGAGCATCCGTTCCTTCAGCTGCGAACGAAGCCAAGGAGACGAGGAGGGAAGTCCAGGAGCTTCGAGCAATGTTCAATGCCCGAGACTCCTCTCGGGACCTCAGAATACGGCAGCCGTATCCCGTTGCATGGAGAGATGTGCCTTTTCCACCATGATACAAGACGTTTCATATTGATTCATATGACTAAAAGACCTCTGCTAGTCGGTATATGACTTACTTTGAGGTCACAACCGACCACTTGTCGCATAGTGACGCCATCCTCACGCGATTATTCATCGGAGCACTGGAGGGGATCGCGTTCGACTGGTACCGCAACCTTCTCGACAACTACATCCATTCTTTTGATGGCTTCAAGCGCATGTTCCTGGAGAGATTCTACAAATAGGGCATGATGTGATGATGTCATCTCTCATGGATGTCGTTCAGGGAGAGAGGGAGCTAACAAGAAACTATATCGAGCGGTTCCGCCAAACCGCAATGAGTTTACCCCAAGGAAATCTCGAGAGCTCCTTGATTGAAATCTGCCAGAAGAAGTTGCTCCCCGCAATCAGCCTCTGGATGGGTGACGATCAGTTCAGGGATTGGACGACCTTCATCATAAGTGCCACCAATACGGAGGCAAAATTAAAAAAGGCTCGTCAGTTGGGATTACACATCCCAGATGGAGAAGATAAAGGCAAACGTCCTGGTTCCACCTCCAGTAACAACAACAGTGGCGACACCTCCAACCGGGACAATAAAGGCAAACATGCCATGGTCACTGATGCGACCCAGAAGCCCGAACAAAAACAGGCGAAAGGTCAGTAGCTCAAGGTGAATTACTCATTTGAAGATAGTCATGTCAAACCTATCTTCGATATGCTCTTATAAGGGGGTAGGATCCAGCTCCCTCCACCAAGGCGCGAGCCCCGAGCGGCAGAAATGGAGGACCTAAAATATTGTCACTTCTACCGCTATGTCCATCATTCCACTCATGACTGTTTCTAATTAAAGCGGTATATCCAGAGTCTTATCGACTCCAAAGCTCTGTCGATAGACTTTGAAGAGGTTACCGTGGCGACGAACATGGTGTCAATTCAGTTCAGCAACTTCCGTCCAACGAGCACTCCAGACGGGGTAATACCTGTCCCTCGGGCAACGATGGAGGTTACCAATCTTCCACCCGTCCGGAACCAGACATCCGGATTGGTACCTCTCACCACATCGCGAGGAGAGATCATGTGGGTGCATCCGGACTTAGTGTCCGAAGTTACCCAGGAGGTGTCTTCTTCTACCAACAAGAAAAAAAGGGCAGAAAGTCTAGATCCTGCCATACAATTTTAGCCGAAGCTGAGGAAGCGGCAGCCGTTGTTACCCGGTCTGGAGCACAAGTCCAGCCCACACAGGACAGTTCAGTCGAAGATCCTCAGCCGGCAACGTTGTCTCCCTCTGATGTTCCAAGGCCATCTCAGCCTCCACTGGCGGATAAGTCCAAGCCAAAGGAAACCCGCTTCGACAGGCCACTCTGTAACGACGTACCTCAGGGGCTGGAGAGACCTTACAACCTTGACATATTAGCACAATTGGCTAATACGTCGGCAAAGTTGTCGTTATACGAGCTCCTAAGGCTCTCCAAAGATCTTCGTGTCGCATTGAGCGAAGCACTCCAAAATGCTGATGCCTACTTAGCCCAGGTCAAGCCTCCAGGGGAAGACCCGTCAGCAGATCTACAGGGCAGCAATGGCACAGATGCAATGCCCAACATCATATTTACTCTAAAAGACATCTTGATCAAGTCCAACTTGCATGATTGCCCCTTGTACTACACTGGATACATAGGCGACATCAAGGTGGATCGAATGTATATCGATCCTGGCTCATCAATAAGCATCATCCCGAAAAGCTTGCTCCAACTTCTTGGCATCCCTATACACCGGCTAGCAGCGACCAATACTGCCATTAGCAGTTTCAACTCGGGAAGGAGCTATCCCCTAGGGAAGATCCGATTGAAATGTCAGATCGGTGACCTGAAGACGGAGGTTACCTACTATGTCATAGATGTAGACACATCCTACAACATCCTCTTGGGCCGTCTGTGGATACATGACTATATGATCGTGCCATCCACCCTCCACCAGTGCTTCAAGTATGTCATTAGGCACGGTTTCGTGAAGACTGAATTTGCCGACATCGATCCCTTCAAAGGGGTTGAGTCTTATTATTCTTCAGAAGTTTGTCTATATGAAGAATCCAAGAAGTACATCACTGACAAACTGAAGACCATCACAGGGCCGGAGGAACCCTTGATAATTCATCTCTAGGCCCGTAAACCAGGCAAAGCCGTACCCCTTGTCGCAACTGTGCATAAAGAGGTGTCCGGTTCTCTCGTCCAAGCTGCGCAGTCGAAACCAATGGTCATTAGATTACCAAATCCAAGAGCCAAAGTCCGTCATAGGGCCGATGGTGATCCGATTGTCAAAATCTACTCAAAGGCAACCGAAAGACACAAAGTCCCTTGCCGAGCCAATTGTCATCCGTCTTCCCAAGACGAGCCGGCAACCAAGTGCCGATCCGACACACTCAGGCAAGCCAATATCACAAGCTCAACCCTTGGTGGTCAAGTTGCCCAAGACAGCATCCCGACCTTTGGGCTCACAGGGGGTAGCCGAAGAGGACGTAGAACTCGCCAAGTACCTGGTGGTACAGACAAATAGTCCCTCTCCTGATGATGTAATCCCGTTGACAGAGTTCCTTATCTCATCAATAAGAGGCTGCCGATTAGATCAATATATATATATATATATATATATATATATATAAAATATATATATATATATATATACAAATATATATACACATACTACCTAGAGTGTTGAGTTATGTACATCAGGTACCTCTGAACTTACACTCTGTTTCCCCCCGAGGGGACTCGCATTGTATCACTCCGAGTGACAAATCATGTACATTAATACCTCTGAACTTTCGCTTTAATGTTTTGTCATATATCACCTCTGTTGGGTTTCATTTCAAAATTCGTTACCCGCACCACCAGTGCGCAGAAGGGTAATGGGTCCATAAAACTTATCCTAATCTATTACTCGCACCATCGGTGCACAAAAAGGGTAATAGGTCCACAAAACTCCCCAACAAGAGAAACAACCACGTCCATATTACCTCTGAGTTGTTTTTCCGTCCATCACAAACAAACCACCCAATACATAGAACTTCCACGTTGATACCACCTCTGAGTTGTTCTGTGTACCCCCATTCAGGCCTACTCCAACCACGTCCTCATTACCTCTGAGTAGGGAGGCTCTACTTTAGACCCATATTTACTACGTCCTCATTACCTCTGAGTAAATATGTTGGTTTTCTATCCACTTATTATCAGTTCTCGCATCGCCAGTACACAAAAAGGGTAATAAGTCCATAAAAGTTATCCTAATCTATTACTCGCACCATCGGTGTACCAGGGAGTAGTAGGTCCACAAAATATGATTCAAATCTATTTGCTCGTATTTTTAAATGCTCAAAAGGGCAATAGGTCCACAAAAAGTCCTCCAGGAGGATAATCTTTTTTTAAATGCTATATTAAAACCTCTAGTACAAACTTCTCAGAGTGGGAGTGAATGTATTACACTCACAAGACTACAAAAAAAAGAGAGGGAAGAGAGGAAGGAAATTCACTATTCATCAGCAACACATAGCTTGATGAGAATGCCCTCCAGCTGCGCAATTGAATGCTCAATTCTCATTCTGCCTCGGCGTTCAGCTTCCTGGGATAGCTTTTCGGCATCCTTAAGATGAGCATGAGCCTGCCAATTTTCTTATAATTTCTTCAGTGCTTCCTCTAGAGCAACAGAGGTTCGTATGACTTCAGCACTCTCCTTGCGAAGCTTCTCTCTCTCCTCACGAGTGGCTTGGAGCTCAGTCCCCAGAGATGCCAGCCTTGCCTGGAGCTGGAGGAGCTGCTCATTAGTTTCAACCATAGCAAGATTGGTGGTTTCCTCACGAGTCAAGCAAATCTCACCCTCTCGGCTCAGCCTGTAATATTTAAGAGACAGCTTATGGAGGTCCTTCTACAAGGTGGGCTTTTCCTGTACGACCTTCACCTTTTCTACGGCTGTTATAAGGAAAGCATGCTCCTGCTCCATCGCAGCAGATACATCAACTTGCCGTAATTTCTGTAACTCGGTTATGTACTGATCAGCCTCTGCCAGCTTGTGCTCCAGGAGGACGGACGCCCCTTCTCCACCTGGAAGCATCTTCAATAGTTCAATCTGAACGCAGGCGCAATGACGGGCTACGGCAAACGATGTTCCCCTCCTCAAAGTAGCTTCAACCCCCCGTTTCAAATGGCGGTAAAAGCTCTCGACTATGTCCCTTGACGACTCGTCTAAATTCTCCAGAGAGGACGGTGTCGAAGGGATAGCACCTAGGGAAACGGAAGGCGTCTGGAAAGGAGGCACACTTGAGCTTGATGATCCTGTTAGAAGGAAAACAAACTCCAAGCGACGAGATTCCCGCACAGCAGCAATCTTCTCTTCCGAAGCCCGAAGGAGCTGAAGGCTAGGCAGAGCAGAAAGTTCAATCGATCCCGTATTCACCAAAGAGGTTGAAGGAGTCGGGACGTCTGAGCTCAATACGGTGGAAGGCCCCTCAACTCGAGCCGGAAGGGGAGAAGGAATGCTTCTTGCTTGTACCAGGTCACCCTCTGGATCCTCTTCTATTTCCTCCTCTGCGGCCACATCCACCACCGATAGTGGAGAGGCAGGTCCTGTAGATCCAGAACAACCAGCAATCAGCTTGACACGAAGAAGATGGAGTTGAAGAAAAAAAAATCTTCTCATTAGTAAGAAAGCGATATAGCTTACCAGAGGTGAAAGGCAAAGGCTGAGGCTCAGCTGGAGTTGTCTCATCTCCTTCCGTCGCTTCTACAACTCCAGTGAGGTCAGCGGCGGCACCCGAACCATCAATGTCTGTCTTTTTTGCCCTGCTGTTCCGGGTATAGACGTAATGATATCAGCGCCAGCTTGTGAGGACCCCGCAACTCCAGGGTTGGGAACCAAAAAGGAAACCGCAGGGGCAACATCTAGTGATAAAAGGTTTGCTTCTTTCGATGCCTGCAAATAAGAGCCTTCAGATAACATCCCAAGGACAACATTCGGGCTTGTCATGAAAGAATTACCTCCATGTTGACTTCGGTACCACTACCCGTTTCTGCGACACCAAGCCCACGGAACCTAGCCGCAACTCGCTTCTGGGAACGAGGTCTATCAATGATAAGAGGCTCAGGCCTCCTTCGTGTACACGGGGGATTCGACACAGGGGAAGGCACATGCATAGCCAAAGGACTTGCAGAGGGCTGGAGATCATCAGAGTTATCTTCCTCCTCCTCCGTGCTATCAGAGTCAGAATCGGAAGATTTCCTCTTTCCCTTCCTCATCCTTTTACGGGAATCCCTCGGTCTCTCCTCCAATTTCGTACCAACAATAAAACTGGTACGGGGATCAAAGTCGTTGGGAGGCACATTCACAGATACATGACGAAGGGCCGCCATATATGCGATATGCCCCGAAGTCTCGGTGCCAGGTAGGATGAAGCTGGCCTGGTATGGATCGCCAAATAATAGTGTCAGGCCCGGATACCATCCAAGACGCTCCCCTCGAAACCCGGCAAGGGTTAGGGCTATCCAAATATAGTTGGCTATACCCGAATTGTCGAGAATACCGGCTAGGTAGGTATGTCTCTAGGTATACAATATTGCGGTTGCGGTACACCAGATGGGAGGGACGAATACTCTGCAACCAGCAAAATAATTTTTCAAACAAAGTCTGGGGCACAGCAACACTATCAAGGTGAACGCGTCACATCTCCTCCTCAGTGAAAGACGGAACTGACATAAAAAAGAGTATCTATACACCCACACGAGAGCGGCTCGACAATCGGGAAAGCTGGTACAGTTCCAGGGCATATCGCAATAGTGGTAGATGAAGGCATCATTACTTGTCGCATTGCCCTCCGAACCCGGTCACATCAGAGAGGGGTAATGCATCAACAACCATCCCATTAAATAATGATACGACAATTCGATTCTGTTGAAGGGTTTTGGAAGATCACGAGCGATGACTTTCAACGTAAAAGTACGAAGACCCCTATGGATGCTGCATACCATAGCAGGAAGCAAAGCCAAGTTGCCCCCAAAGACCAGCTTTACCGCCGAAAGGATTAGGTTGCGGCTAATCCTCTCAATCACACCAGAGCCCGCTGAAACAACGCAAACCCTCAACCATATCATCAGATTTCCGGCTAAGATGGCCTTAGCAGATAGAGGCTTAGTATCGTGATAAAAATAGCTAAAAGTATCGCTCAGGCTCCCAAATCTGTCACCAGCAGCATGGGACCTCTTAGTGCTTTGCACCTGAGCATCCACTTGCTCCAGAGATTAGGGACTCCTAACAGCAACTCGACCGGACGCGCTAAGGCTAAATAGATAGCCAATCCAAGCCTTGATATGAGAAAGGTTCCCTTCCGAACTATCGTCCTTTTTCTTGGATATTTGTTGACAAGTGCTATGGTGGCATAGCACTTCCTGATATACAGCCAGGAATCTGGGATACCGTCGCTCTAGTTCCTCAAATTCTTTGTTTGTCGGGGTATACTCCTCATAAGCTTCATCGCCCCAGGGCAATTTGGACACACCGTGCATCACATGAAAAGCAAGCCCCATCTCTCCACCTAGAGTAAAGAAGGTCCCCGTCCGGCAGTTGTACATCTCAAGCAATGCCATAAATAATTTTGGGTTCATAAACAAGCCGTAGCAGGAACCCCTAATGGCGTAATAGAGGCCAATCCATCGTAGGATGTCCTCATACTCCGCCAGGATCCAAGAAGTCAGATTAACCCATGGAGGGGAACGATGCTGCCAGTTCAGTAATGACAATCTCCCTGCAGGGTATGAGCCTTTGTGAGCAATCAGATTCAAAAAGGTATCAGCCTCAGAGAATAGCATATTAGGCTTCAGTTCATTGATGAGACTGCCAGGAGCCAGCCCAATGACGGAGTAGCTTATTGTTTCCTTTACTGCGACCACAGACCTTGTGGGGTTATTAAAACGGATATGGCCTACAAAGATCCTCCATTGATCCAGAGTTAGAGAATCTAACATCTTCCTCTCAAAAGGTACCATGTTGAAACCGGATAGGGGGAAGTGGCACTCCATTAAGGGTATGTGAATTGCTTCCCCCTGAAAATAGAAGTCCCAGCTCTCAAACGTCTCTATGATGCTCGGGTCTGAAATAGTCAGGGCATCCCGGAATAGAAAGATAGGCTTCAGATGAATGTCATTCAGTTGTCCGGAGTTCATCATGCTAAGTAAGAAAAAGAAGGACTGGCTTCTGATCTCCCTCAGCCGGTCTTCAGGCTGATTTCGAGTGATCTGAGTCGACACATGTTCGACTATCTGGTCAAAACTCATACCCAATGCAGATTGGGCATATCCTATCAGGAGCTCCCCGATGGAGCTACGGAAAAGTTCACTACAAAGGACAAAAGAAGATATAAGGTTAGAAGAGGTTCATCCTTCAGCTATGCGGCTTAGCCACACAGAACTTATGCGGCCTAGTTATGAGGGATGCGTGGACGGCCTAAAGAACATGAGACGTATGCGGCTCGGTCATACAGTGCTCATGCGGCCTAGTCATAAAGATACTTAGGCAGTTCAGTCATGAAGTGTTCATGCGGCTCAGTCGTGAGGCACCTATGAGGCATTTATGCGGCTCATTCATGAAGTGCTCATACGGCTCAGTCATGAGGCGCTTAGGGGGGTTCATGCGGCTCAATCATGAAGTGTTCATGCAGCACAGTCATGAGGCACTTATGCTGCCTAGTCATGAAGTGCTCATACGGTTCAGTCATGAGGCACTTAGGGGATTCATGCGGCGCAGTCATAAAGTGCTCATACGGCGCAGTCATGAAGTGCTCATGCGGCTCAGTCATGAAGTGTTCATACGGCTCAGTCATGAGGCACTTAGGGGGTTCATGCGACTCAGTCATGAAATGCTCATGCGGCTTAGTCATGAAGTACTCATGCGGCTCAAAATATGAGACACCCATGCGGCTCAATCAGGAGGCACTTATGCGGCACAGTTATGCAATATTCATACAGATCAGTCCTGGGTCACTTATGCGATTCAGATTCGAATGTGCAGCGCTTATGCGACTCAGCCCATGCGGCCCTATCATACAAAACACGTACGGTCCAACTGAGATAGAGCATGCATCGACCAGGCTTAAAAGCACAGAAAGCGATATAGCATAGGCCCGCACATAAAATATACGATATGGCCATCCAAAATTTCAGTCGTTGTCTTCCTAATGTCCTTACCTTTGATAAGGGTGCACGTCGAAATAAATGGAAGGAGAGCTCGCCGCTCTCGACAGAGAGGCAAGTCCCTTTCCTCTTGCCGCAGCACCAGTCGACTTGGAAGCTTTTGGAGCCATTGAGATAGAAAGATGAAGACGAAAGAGAAGAAGGTGAAAGAGAAAAATCTATCTTCAAATGACCCCTATTTACAGAGTTTTTAAAGAAGTGTCGCTTCGATTCTCGAAATCATTAAAGATAATGATGACGTTTGGGGATTTTATCCCTAGTAACTGTCGGCTTTATCTCGAAAAGAGAACCCAAATCCGAAATCGAATCAAGAAATTAAATGCAGTAGTGACAGCTGGCAGGCTGATGGGGTCTCTCTGCGACTCAAGATCCCTCTGCGGCTCGAAGTTTTCCTGCGGCTCATGATTTCCCTGCGGCTTGACATATTTTTATGCTTCTTATTCAAAGTATTCCAAATTTGCAATTTGAAAACTTTGAAGGGGGTCTTGTAGAAGCATGGAAAATATAGGATTCACGCGGATCATAATTTGTCGCATATGTACTTTGGGCCAAATAAGTCCGTATAAAGGGGAGCCGCAAGACAGATTCAACACCCTATGCGGCCCGTCGACAACCAGACTGATTCAAGCTGCAGAAGAAAGATATGCGGCCAAGTGGATCAGTTCGTCTGATAAAGCTGACAAGTTCTGTCAAAACTGACAATAATGACAGCTTTGACACTCTGATAAAAAGATAAGACGTGAGACGTTACCAAAAGCAGGGTTCATACGCTTTCATGCGGCCAGAAGGAGTGTTACCCAAGCCGCATGAACCTTATGCGGCTCAAACATATGCGGTCCAAAGTCTTCGAACTTCATACGGCCAAGGGTGACTGTAAACCAAGCCGCATGAGCTTTATGCGGCCCAAAATACAGAATCTATGCGGCTCAAAAGTCCTTAAGCTATATGCGGATTGCGACTTAAGCCGCATGAGTCTCATGCGGCCCCACTTGGTCGAAAAATGAGAGGCTCATGCGGCTCAAAATGATTCCTATCCTGCGATAGAACACGTGGTAGGCTGACCAAGTCTCAACCACCCAAATTTGATGTAACAAAATCCCAACAAATCAACAACTGGGGGCCAAAGAGTGGGTCTTTACGTGTTGATTAGCCACGTAACCGTAGGCCATCTATGCGGCTCAAAATACACACCATTATAAATAGCAGGGTGCCACACCCCTGCAAAAGGCTGGTAACCTTCGAAAGACAATTTCTTCAAGAGCTAAAGACTACGTCAGATAGTCCACGGAGTAAGGCAGAGTTGATACACTTTTCCGAGCCTCCACCGTGACCCCCCAGAATCAAAAACTAAACAATTGTACTTAGATTGTTTCCTAGGATTTCTCTCTAGGCTTTTCTTTGTACAAGCGAGTTTGCAATCGATTTCAGTATATCTGTAATACCTGTCTTTGATTTTTTTAATGGCAAACACGATTCAAGGGCATCCCGCTGCTCGAGGCGGTGTTATCCGCGCTAGTAGCCGAGGAAGAAGAGAAGAGGCGGAGGGGGAGGAGTTGTCGGCTGAGTGAAGGGAAGAGAGGAGAGAGAGAGAGAGAGAGAGAGAGAGAGAGAGAGTTAGGGTGGGGAGGGGCGTAGTTTATAGGAATAATAATAAAAATAATATTAATAGTAATAAAGATACTAATAATACAAATAATCGTAATAATCATAAAAATGGAGATAACAATATGAACAACAACAATAATAATAACAAACAATACCGAGCATAATTTAATAGCAGCAACAATAACCAAGTGTCAGGCCTCAACAATCAAGGCCAATCAAAATCTAGAAATAGTAATAAAATTTTAAACAAATACGAAATTTAAAAATTATCGAAATACAAAATACAATCATATACATATTTTGAAAAAATAGGGATGTGGTAGTTCACGAACAACATTGAGTCGAATAATATGGTCGAACTCGGTTCGAACACCCCTTCGAACAGAAAAAATTGATCAAGCTCGGTACTGACCAGCCCACGAACGAGCTTCGAACCGAATTTCGAACCGAGCTTCGACCGATCCGAACATGAGCTCCACACGAGCCGTTTGAATCATCAGTTTTGCTATGTTTTACAGAAGTATGAGTTTTTGCTATGACACTGGAAAGTAATGTAGGTAGTTACAACTTCATAACAAATTGCACTAGAAACAAGTCTAATTTGACCTTCAATTTCAATGTCAAGTCAGACAAAGTTTGTTGTTCGAATCAACACTACCCATTGCACACACACACACACAAAACTTTTGTTGACATGTAATTAAGTTGGGATTTTGCAACAAGATCTGAAAATTCCTTAAATATCTCCATAACTTAATTAATGGGAAATCGAATTTATATTCATAATAAATAAGCTTAAAATTAGAAGTTTGAGCACAAGATCAAATTCTTGTACAATCCAGGGTGCTATATGAAATATGAACAGAGAGATATTAAGGACTCCGGGAAGTAACAAAAGAATAGCAGGACATACTATTTTATTCCGTGGCATCAAAGTATACTGTACATGATTTTTTTTTTTCCAAAAAGAAAAAAGTTGAAAAATAATTATGCACATGATGTGAACGTTTTTGGCTGCACCCATCAGTAGGAGACGGAAGACTGGACAATAGTGTTGGAAGAGTGGGATTGAACGGTAGTGTAGAGCCAAACAACATTCTGAAAGTGCACATTAGATGCGTACACTTTTGGAGATGAGCAAAACAGTAATTGATGGGTGGACATGGCTGCAATAGATGCTTCCTTTTGGCCCTGTCAGTATTTGCTTGCTTAAGAGGGCTTCTCTTGACCCTACATCTAGATGCCACATGGATAAGGAGATAATGGAAAAGGATAAACAGATTATTCCATGGTTTTGGCTTATCTTTAAATCTCCAACCATTCTATTTTCCTTAATAAATTTGATTAATCTGTTGGTGGTGAGATAGATGTTGCCTTCATTTCTATCGAATGGCTAGTATGAATATGTTAGGTACGGTAATTTGAATTCTCATTCAATTACAGGAAAATGGTGTTGGAAATAAATACAAAAATATATTCGTGAAGAATTGTACCTCCGACCAATCAATCACGTCGATGGCTGGCTTTAGGAAACAAAAATCAAAATACAAATTATAAGACAAAAATTTACGTAAAAAAAATTCTAACTTGATAAATGTCACATCCTCACGTCCCTCTTTTAGAATATGAAAGATTGAACCATGCGGCACTAACCAACTATGTACTGGGAAGACGCTAGCATAATTCAATACATGTAAGTTAATGTGGGGTAATTTAACTGCAACTCCTACGATTTGCCCATCAATTATATACCTCGGTGTACAGAAATAAAGTAACAAGAATGAATATAAAGTTAATCATCCCAAAATGCATATGTTCGAAGTTTAATGAAGAATAACATGATCTTTTAAACACTACACTCTAAGAGTAGATTAACCATGGGTAGCACAAGTCATTCCTCATGAAAATAAAGTACAAAAGTTTCTCTAAGGAAGATGAAAGATAATTGATCTCGGATGAATGCACACATGCCTCGTGTACAATCACCTCAATCTGTCTCTTCATAATGCTGAAGATCTTTGCTCCTTGATGCCCACTTTCCCGAATCCTAAATACAAAGATCTAGTCCGTTATTCTAGGAAAGAGCGAGTGTCAAGGTAGACGCAATCCAAACAATACATGATACAAATATAACAGAAATGAAAGCAGTGTGAGGTTAAAGTAAGACAAAACTATGTACAATAATGAATTAGTGAACACAATACGAGACTCACCGATGCTAAGGTAGTAAGTCATGACATTACACATCAATCAAGCAAAGATCAAGACTCAATTGAAGATGACTAATGCCAGATGGTCCCATATTCGCCCTCACCAGCTCTATGATATATAGACCGTATAGTCATGCTACTATAACTATATCTGCAAGATAAAACACGTATAACACATGTCATAGCCCACTGGTTCTCACAAAGTTAGAAGTCCTAATAATATAAACATGGTATTGTGGAACTAATATCACAATATATCACACCCGTAAGGTGACATGATATATCGACCCATGAGTACAAAACCTACTCACTGGATAATGTGAGGAGAGTCTAAGTAGTACCGATGTGTGAAACTCCAATACCAACTATAGGTACTAGTCCACATCAAATAGTCAAGCTATATGATAATATGTCCACTAGGATGCCTCCCCGTACCTATCATCTCCGACTTCAATATAGAGTTTAAGGGTATTAGAAGTAACAATAGTGGCTAATATATATCACGATATACTACACCCTTAAGGTGACATGATATGTCGACCCATGAGTATGACCTACTTAGTAGATAATCTGAGGAGAATCTAAGTAGTATCGATATAGAAAACTGCATCCAACCCACCGCACCAAGTATAGGTTCCAGTTCGCATCATATAGTGGAGCTCCATGATAACATATCCTCTAGGGTGCCTTTCCGTACCCATCATCTATGACTTCAATGTAGAGTGTGTGGGTACTAGAAGTAACAATAGTGTCTATGTATCATGAATAATGTAATTGTGTATCCAAAATCATAGATCATGTATGAGTATTATTTAATCATGTTGCGGTCAAGTTATAGCATGCATCACATAATTCTAGTTCCATCAATAGAAGCTCCTATGTGACACTCATTATCTCCCCTATACCCCAACAATATACACACAAGCATGACTCTACCATGGAATATACCTCAAGCTCATGTTATCAAGCCCCAGAACCAAAATTCTAGAGAGCGGGAGTGGACATAGGCCATCTACGCCACAAGAAGTACTCTAGTATCTCGTATAGCAGTCACGATTGTCTTAAGACAAGTGGGGGGGACCAATCTATTAAGTTACAGCGTCATCTTAGGGTCAAAAAAGTCATATTATCTCAATCCACACAAGCAAATGATCAACAAGAATATATCATATAAGAAAAGCAGTAAGGCATGTATATGCTATATAATGCATGATAGTGAAGACTAGCATCTAACAATATAAAGCTAGAAGAACATGCAATAATATTCGTAGTTATAACTAGCCATGGTCTTACAATCAAGCCATCATCGGACAGAGAGAAGTGGCTCCCAAATACGACTAACACTTTCTCCAGGCTAAACATCATATAAGATCTATAAGATGTACAAGTGAAAGAAGAAGAAAACTCCACTTTCCCTTATGTGTCACAAAATTATCAGAATACAGGCCATACCATAAAAGTCCGGGTAGGATCTTCTGTCTCCGCAATGAGTCTACTCATACAAAAATAGCAGGGTCAACCCCAAATAGAAAGTACCAAAAGAAAAACTCAAAAAGAAGGCATAAAAACCAACATAAATATAAATGCACTAAAACCATATTACCTGGACAAAGATCTGTAAACTATTTGTAGAGAAGTAACCATGCCTCTACCAAAACAAGGACAAGAGGATGTCATATGTCTCCAAGATTGTACTAAGTCTCTAAGTCAGCTACACAAACACAAAATATAACCATACCATTGGTTCAATTATTTTCCAGTATTTGGGTTCATTTTGAACTCTATATGTTTCTAACTTACGCATTTTATTGGTTCAAAAGAACGAGTATAGCAAAGTTATACTTATTGTTAAAGTAGCTAATGTAAGAAGAATTTTTTTTAGTACTTTATGCATTTCCTGTTTGATTATAACTATGTGAATTCTATGTAAGTTGTTCCAAAAAAGGGTTTTAACCCAAAGTAATTCTATATATATCTGCTCTGGCTTGTTATATTTCTATATTGTGTAAAATTGTTGGAGCTCGAAATACAAAAAAAACATTGCCAAAAATTCTGCGAATTTCGAAAGAACCAAATTTCAAAAACAATAATTTTAATCATATTAAATGCTAACTTATGTGGTCATATATTATTTAGAGATAGACCTTATATAACCTTGAATATACATAGGGGTCAAACTATCATAGTTTTGGACTTGTAAGATAGACACATGCAAGCAAAATAAATATAAAATTCTTTTTACTCGTCTAGTTCAGTAGATGAAATATTAAGCTCAGTTGTATCCTCGTACTACGTGATATTTATTATAGTTATCGAGATGCATACCCTATCTTGTTCTAGTAGATGAGCTGTAACCTCGTACTACGTGATATTTGGCACGTATCAAGATATATACATGTATTATTCTAACGTTTGGAAATTTCCTACTGAATAATATTCTTGTATTAACGTGATACCTACGATACATAGATCGAGATACTTACTTGAGTCAGGAAAGAAATTTTTAAAAAGATAATAGAACTAGAAATTATTTGTAACTGTAGAATATGTAGGAACGAAATAGTAAAGCGTAATACTCTAGAGGGGGGGTGAATAGAGTTGGCAGCGGAATAATGCTAAATAAAAATGTTAGCAGCACAATCACAGAATATTAATCACAACTGAAATAATGTAAAGGCAGAGTTAAGAGAGCAAACGCAAAGACAGCGATGTATACTGGTATCCCTCTGTTGAGGACTAATCCAGTCGGTAGAACTCTTGCTACCAGTTGAATCCACTATTGGAAAAACCGCAAGTTTTCTTACGAAGTCCTTGCAACTTCTACAATACGAGCTTTGATACGAAGAACTCGTCCAACTTCAAATGTGAAGAGGTATTCTTCAATCAAGCCTTCTGATTACAATCTCTCAGAAACTTCTAGACCGTACCGCACTGGCAAATTGACTAGATGATTGTAACTGGCTTGGGATCTGAAATTGTAAGCTCTAGAAAACTCTTTGGAAGACTGAAAGCTTTAGATAGAGAGAAGATTGAAAGTGAATGAGTGAGTTGAAATGATCGAAATCCTTCTCTATTTATAGGAGTTCCAAAGGCAAACTTCTGTCAGAATTTGGGCAGAATTAGGGCAGAACTCTTTGAGCAAATCTCGGTCAAATCCGCAACTGCAGGAGGACCAAGTTCCAGAGTTTCAAAATCACAACGGCCACTAACCGAACTCTGGCCGAACTCTGGCCGAACTCTGGCCGAGTTCTGTCAGGGCTAGGTTAGGGTTTTAAAAAATGGGTTTTGGTGATTTTTGAAAACCTTTTTGAAAACCTTTTTGTAAACATTTTGATAGGTCATTTTAAAAATATTTTGAACTATTTTGGGGATAGCCTATTTGCCAGTATGACTCGGTGTACAACAAATTCCTATACTCAGATAAAATGAAAAATTATATTGCATAGGAAATACAGACTCGAGTAGGCAAACAGATCTTCAGTCTTGAACGGAGTGGATAGCCAATCTTGCTTATGTCCAAGTTACCGAAATGTCCCAACTAGCTTTGTATATCCAGACAGAGTTTGATCAGTTATTAAAATCAGGTTGACCATATGACCAATGGGCCAATAATCTCCCCCATTTTGATAATTGACAAACTATGAATGATATAACATTAAGCTTGTTCAAAAAGAATCAAAACGTGAAATTGTTCAAGTCCTATATTTAAACTCAAAAAAAAATGTTAGATCTTTAATTTTCTCCCCATTTGTCACTTAGCAAAATAATTGCACAAGAGAAGGCTCCCCCGCATTTAATGCAGAAGGCTCCCCCGCAATTAATGCATAAGGAACAAATAGTGAGAAAACATAATAAATAAAACATAAAGAGTAAATATACAGCACCATAGGCATGTAAAGTATCTACAAATTATTATCACATGCATGCTATTGTCTCTAAAGAATATTATCACAGGCATGCTATTGTTGCAGAAACATAAAAGAAAACTCAGGCATGTTATTTCACAGGCAGTTTGTAATGAAGAAGCAGTATAAAGAGATAGTGCTAAAACAAAGTGCTGAAATAAACTGGAATGTCATAAATGAAACACCATAAGCATGTCCATGAAAAAGTACTGAAACAAAGTGCTGATAAAAATCAAAAGTACTGATAAAAAGAAAAACTGATAAAAAACTTGGAATGTTGGAGCATTTCCAAGTATACAATAGAACATCACTAAAAGATCAAATCACATCTCCTCATCACTATCCTCGTCATCATCATCATCAGCAGCTCGGCCAGCATGACCAGAAGTACCAGCACCAGAAGTACCAGCGCCAGAAGGATGAGTAGGGGCACCAGCATAGAACTCACCAACGTAGTCACGAGGTGCACGATACCAAGCATAGGCGTTACCTGGCTGGAAGTAGGCATGGACAGCCTCATCCTCACAGCGGTAACCCGAAAAAGCTGGATCTCGAGGGATGGAACCGGCAGAATGACCAGTCTGGGCAAAACGCAGATCAGCCAAGGAGTTTGCCATCGCCTGGTAACGGGTGACGTCGCGGAACTCACGCTCGCGAGCCATGTCCGTCAACGAGACGTGCAAAGCAAATAAGTGCTGATGTATGCCCTCAAATGTCATAGCATACTGATGAGGTGGTGGAGGAGGTGCAGTAGGAGGAGCAGTAGGTGGAGCTAAAGCAGTCCGGCTGCGACGAGATAGCTGAAGAAACTTGGGCTCAGAGTCCTGAGTACAAGTCGATAGATCGATATCAAATCGCTGAAAGATACGAAGGAGAATCATCGCGTAAGAGAGATTTCGATCTCTAGCACGACATCGTCCCATCATTTGAATGATAGTCTTAGGGGTGGAAAAAGGAATCCCCTTAAGAATATGGTACATGGCGGACAGCTCAAGTGAGGTCACATCATCTTTGGAAGTGGATTTGGGAAGGATAGTAGAGTAGATGATGCGATGCAATTCGTAGTTGAACAAGTTCAGGTTGTTAGCCTTGAACTTTCCAGAGCGTACTCTGTCAGGAGCACAGAGTTCCGCTTTGAAACTAGTGAGTGTCGTGCCTTCGGGAAACTCGAATTCCGTGATGTCTACTAGCGGTTCACCTTCATTGGGAATACCAAGAATCTCCGCTAGGAGGGCATCATCGAACTCGATGTCGATGCCTCCAACACGTGTGCTCACAACAAAAGTGTTAACTACGAGATTGCAATAGAATAAACGAATGGCATTAGTAGCTATCGGGAAACATAGTTTAACAAATAGGTGTAACCCTAATGCCTCAAAGAAGTGACGATGATCGGGAAATACCGTCCATTTGATCGGAGCGCCGCCGCATATGGATCGGGTGGAAAAGTCACCGTACCATAATAGGGCTTGATCGAGGGTTTGAAAGAAGAACCCATCGAAAGCGCCGTCGATCGTTTGGATCGGCGAAAATAGTGAATCCGTGTGAGGATTCGAAGACGACCCTTCCTCACTAGGAGTGGTCTTCTTCCTCTTAGATGGATTAAATCTAGGTGCCATTGGAATAAAAAGCACAAATTGAAAGGTAGAAAGAGAGGGAGTTATACCTCACAAAAATAGGATATATTGTAGAGAATGTCGATCTTCGCACGATTCCAAATTTTGGAGAGATTTCACCAAGTAGATTGGAAGGAAAGGATTGGTGAAAAGCTAGGGTTTGAAGACTCGGGACGGCTGCTGCTGCTGTTTGAATTGGTTTGGAAGTAATAAAAGAGAGGAAGCTCTCGGGTTCTGGATATATACACAGATACCCTCAACCGAACTCGGGCCGAATTCGGTCAGAGCTCTGGCCGAATTCGCCTAGGGTTCTTCAAAGTTGATTTTTGTCACTTCTTTTTCATTGTCTTATTTCAAATATTTAATTCAAAGATTAGTTATTTTAGCCTTCAAATAACATAATTAATAATATTTTATGAATTAAATGTCTTTACACAGCGACTGTCTTAGATTAGCTGTAGGAGTACTGTCCCAGCTGGCGGAGGTTCACCGGGGAACTCTTAAATACCGCTTCGCTTCAACCGTAGTTGTGGTGACAGACAGACTCTTTATTGGCTTGTCTCTAACACAGTTTTTGCGTATTAAGATATAATCATAAAACAAAATCAATTAATATTATTGACGTCCAAAATTCCTAATTCTCGACGTAAATAATTGAAACGATCTTCCGCTAGAGGTTTAGTGAAGATGTCAGCTAATTGATTTTCAGTATCTATGTACACAAGGTTTATATCTCCATTTTGATGATGATCTCTAAGAAAATGATGTCTAATCTCGATATGTTTAGTACGAGAGTGACATACTGGATTCTTAGTCAAATTAATAGTGCTTGTGTTATCACAGAAAATGGGAATATGTGAGTAAAATAAATCATAGTCTTCTAGGATTTGTTTCATCCACAAAATCTAAGCACAACAACGTCCTGCGGCGATGTACTCAGCCTCTGTTGTTGATAGGGCTACAGAATTTTGCTTTTTACTAAACCAAGAGACTAAAGCTTTGCCTAAGAAATGACATGTGCCACTTGTACTTTTTCTATCAACTTTGCATCCAGCAAAATCTGCATCCGAATAACCAATAAGGTCAAAGAACTTAGTTTTGGGATACCACAAGCCAACAGAAGAAGTGCCTTTAAGGTATCGGAAGATACGCTTAACTGCGGACAGATGTGATTCCTTTGGGTTAGCTGGAAAACGTGCACACAGGCAAACACTAAATATTATATCTGGACGACTAGCAGTTAAATAAAGTAAACTACTAATCATACCTCGATACTTACGTGTGTCGACTGGCTTGCCTTGTTCATCTGAATCAAGCTTTGTTGAAGTTGCCATCGGAGTGCCAATAGGTTTGACATTGTCCAGATCGAACTTCTTTAGCAAGTCTTTTGTGTACTTGGCTTGATTTATGAATGTCCCATTATCGGTTTGTTTGATTTGCAATCCGAAAAAGAATTTCAGCTCTCCCATCATGCTCATTTCAAACTCATTCTGCATAGACTTAGAAAATTCTTGACAAAAAGATTCATCAGTGGATCCAAATATGATATCATCAACATAGATTTGAATTAAAAGCAGCTTGCCATTAAAAGATTTAATAAAAAGTGTAGTGTCAACCTTTCCTTTTGAAAAACCGTTGTCAAGTAGAAAAGAGCTTAGACGATCATACCAAGCATGAGGGGCTTGTTTCAAACCATATAGAGCTTTCTTCAACTTGAAAACATGGTCAGGATTTTTGAAATCCGTGAAACCCGGAGGTTGTGCTACAAAAACTTCTTCTTTTATAAAATCATTTAGAAAAGCACTCTTGACATCCATTTGAAAAAGTTTGAAATCATGAAAACATGCAAATGCACATAACATGCGAATGGATTCTAATCTCGCAACTGGGGCATAAGTCTCATCGTAGTCGATACCCTCTTCTTGATTGTATCCTTGAGCTACGAGTCGAGCCTTATTACGAGTCACTAAACCATTCTCATTCAGTTTGTTTCGGAATACCCAACGGGTGCCAATAACCGGATGATCAACAGGCCTGGGAACAAGTTTCCAAACTTGATTCCGTTCAAATTGGTTTAATTTCTCTTGCATAGCATCTATCCAAAAACTAACACTACATGCTTCATCAATAGTTTTAGGTTCTAACTGTGAAATAAAAGCAACACTAGAAACAATATCTCTACAGGATGTACGAGTACTTACTCCCTTGGTAATATCACCAATTACTAAATCCTTTGGATGATTTGCTGTAAATTTCAACCTTTTTGCTTCATTCTGAAGGTAGCTGGTTCCTGGATCTTCTCTAGGAGGTTCAGCTAGTGCAGAGCTTGGTTGAGAATCAGCTGGAGTTGAGCTTGGTACAGATGTATCTTCGTCATTGTCATCAATCGTCATTTGATTTAATTCATCAAAGGTGACATTGATTGACTCTTCGATAATCATGGTACGTTTGTTGAAGACTCTGTATCCTTTGCTCTTGGCCGCATAACCTAAAAATATACCTTCATCGGCCTTTTCATCAAATTTTTCCAAATTGTCTTTTGTGTTAAGAATAAAACATTTACAACCAAAAATTCTAAAGTAAGAAACTAAAGGAATTCTATCAAACCATAACTCAAATGGAGTCTTCTTCGATTTGGGTCGAATTAGAACTCTATTGAGCACAAAGCAAGCTGTGTTGACAGCTTCAGCCCAGAAATATTTGGGTAGACTAAACTGGTTTAACATCACTCTGGCCATTTCGGTTAGAGTTCTGTTCTTACGTTCCACAATCCCATTTTGTTGTGGAGTCCTAGGGCAGGAGAACTCATGAATAAAGCCGTGTGTCACAAAAATGCTCAAAAATAGCATTCTCGAATTCGCCACCATGATCGCTTCTAATGCGAGTGATCATATAACCTTTTTCATTCTGAACTTTCTTGCAAAAGGCGACAAATTTGGATAATGCATCATTCTTGCGTGTCAAGAAATATACCCACGTGTATCTAGAGAAATCATCTACAATTACAAAAGCATAAAGTTTACCTCCGAGGCTAGCAACTCTGCTAGGACCAAATAAGTCCGTATGAAGTAATTGTAGAGGTCTAGTAGTACATACTGCGTTTACTGATTTGAATGTGGATCTGGTTGATTTGTTCCTTTCACATTGGCTGCATACCGAATCCTTCTTGAATGTAATGTCCGATAAACCGCGTACTAACTTCTTTGTGGATAATCTTGATATTGTATCTATATTAGCGTAACCGAGTCTCATATGCCACAGATGACTCTCATCACTCTTGGCCATTAAGCATCTACCTGAAATGTTAGTTTCTTTTAACAAATAGAAAACATATATATTGTCTTCCCTGAAACCTTCAAAGATAGTACTACCGGTTGAGCTATCAACTATAGTACATTTGTCTTTGCCAAAGTTGATGCCATAACCATGATCAGCTAGATGACTTATGCTGAGTAGGTTATGTTTCAACTCGGTAACCAGACAGACATCCTTAATTACAGGATATGGAGACTTACCAACATCACCGATACCAATAATATACCCTTTCTAATTATTATCGAAGGAGACATAGCCTTTCTTCTTTTTCTTCGACAGTATTGCAAATAGGGTAGCATCACCGGTCATATGCCGTGATCAACCGCTGTCGAGGATCCATTTGTTTCTAGCATGTGAAGGGTGTTCCACCTACAAAACATTTTACAGATGAAACCTTTGGTACCCATTTCTTGTAGGGTCCTGAATTGTTAGCTTTAGATATCCAAGTATAAATATTTAGATCTACAAGCTTTCTCATTCTACATGCAGATGATATATGACCAATGAGGCCACAATAATGACATTGTGCATGTCGAGTGTTGAAAGCTGAGTGGTGTGTATGGTTGGTAGGTTTGGGTTTTCTAGTGTAGAAGAAAGCATACCTATAATCTTGTTTGGGCTTGACCTTTTGGGGTAAAGGTTTGATAGGGTTAGGTCTGACAGTGTTTGGCTTGGGAATGTTCCGATTTCTCGGTAAGTGACACGTGTTAGGGTAGGAAGCAGCAAGCTCAGGCTGTTTTCCTAGCCTAATTTCCAATCTTTTGGAAGTGTCATACAACTTAGTATAATCAGAAGTAAGTAATTCCATTCTGATTTGTGCACATTGAAGACTTTTCTTCTCTATAGAAAGTTCTTCCTTGAGTTGGTCAATAATTTTGTCTTTCTCTTCAGATGACTTGGTAGTCTCGTGTAATAAGAGCTTTATTGAAGAAAGCTCACCAGACTCACTAACATTATTCCTAACCTCAGCTAGTAGGTCGGTAAGTCTACCTATTTTACCTTTGTACTCTTTGAGTACCTTCTTAGAGGTCTGATACTTACTACACAGTTTCCTGTAATCAGTCATCAGGTCACTGAAGGCATCTCCTAATTGCTCAAAGGTGAAGTCATCATAAGTTTCTACAGGTTCAGTAGGTACCTGATCGGTTGCCATGAAGCATACATTTGTAGCGTCCTCTGAGTGTTCGTCTTCTGAGTCGCTGGCTTCACTTTCATGCCATATGCTGGTGTTGGCATATTTCCGAGAAGTTGATCTTTTCAGGTTCCCTTTATCATACCTGTTGTTCTTCTTGCTCGATGATGAGTTTGTGGGACAATCCTTCTTCATGTGTCCCTTCTTCTTGCAGCCATAACAGACATCATCTTCTTGGTACCAGTTGTTGCTGTTGTTCTCTTTGACTCTCTTCTCATGTCTCATGAATCTTTTGAACTTCCTTGCTAGGAGAGCTTGATCTTCAGCGTCAGATCCACTGCTGTCTGAGTCATCTTCAGCAGCTTTTCTGTGCTGAGCCTTGAGGGCGATAGTCTTCTCCTTTGGTGCAGGCTCTTCAAAATCTTGTAGCTCCAGTTCATGAGTGAGTAGCTTACCCATGAGTACTTCGAGGGACATAGTTGTGAGGTCGTTCCCTTCAATGATTGCAGTAGCCTTTGGAATCCAGTTCTTGGTGAGAGCTCGCAGGAGTTTGCGAATCTTTTCATGGTTACTATAATCTTTGCCTAGGGAGGACAAAGGATTTACAATATCCAAGAATCTCTCGAACATTTGTGTAACTGTTTCGTTGGGCTTCATTTTGAACGCCTCGTACTCTTGAGTAAGTCTGCTGACTTTAGATTCCTTGACTTGAGTCGTGCCTTCATGTGTGACTTCGAGTAGCTTCCATACTTCATTGGCCGTTGTGCAGATAGACACCCTGTTAAATTCAGTTCTGTCTAAAGCACAAAAGAGAGCATTAATGGCACGTGCGTCAAGACTGGCCCTTTTCTTTTCTTTCTCTGTATATCTGCTATGGGGTTTTTCAACTAAAACTCCATCAACATTTATACGAGGTGGCTTTTGATAGCCATCAAGAACAATGGACCAAAAATCAAAATCAAGAGATTTCAAGAAGAAACTCATCCGTGTTTTCCAATATATATAATTTGTACCATCAAACAGTGGGGGTCTGTTTGTGGCCTGGCCTTCACTTGTGAATTTCACAGTTGCCATGTGTTGTGCTGTGATCTATATAACAGTTAATTAAAAAGAATAAATAATTGCACTGTTACCTTTGCTTTACCTGTAACACCCGCTCTGATACCAATTGTAGGAACGAAATAGTAAAGCGTAATACTCTAGAGGGGGGGTGAATAGAGTTGGCAGCGGAATAATGCTAAATAAAAATGTTAGCAGCACAATCACAGAATATTAATCACAACTGAAATAATGTAAAGGTAGAGTTAAGAGAGCAAACGCAAAGACAGCGATGTATACTGGTATCCCTCTGTTGAGGACTAATCCAGTCGGTAGAACTCTTGCTACCAGTTGAATCCACTATTGGAAAAACTGCAAGTTTTTTTACGAAGTCCTTGCAACTTCTACAATGCGAGCTTTGATACGAAGAACTCGTCCAACTTCAAATGTGAAGAGGTATTCTTCAATCAAGCCTTCTGATTACAATCTCTCAGAAACTTCTAGACCGTACCGCACTGGCAAATTGACTAGAGGATTGTAACTGGCTTGGGATCTGAAATTGTAAGCTCTAGAAAACTCTTTGGAAGACTGAAAGCTTTAGATAGAGAGAAGATTGAAAGTGAATGAGTGAGTTGAAATGATCGAAATCCTTCTCTATTTATAGGAGTTCCAAAGGCAGACTTCTGTCAGAATTCGGACAGAACTCTTTGAGCAAATCTCGGTCAAATCCGCAACTGCAGGAGGACCAAGTTCCAGAGTTTCAAAATCACAACGGCCACTAACCGAACTCTGGCCGAACTCTGGCCGAACTCTGGCCGAGTTCTGTCAGGGCTAGGTTAGGGTTTTAAAAAATGGGTTTTGGTGATTTTTGAAAACCTTTTTGTAAACATTTTGATAGGTCATTTTTAAAACATTTTGAACTATTTTGGGGATAGCCTATTTGCCAGTATGACTCGGTGTACAACAAATTCCTATACTCAAATAAAATAAAAAATTACATTGCATAGGAAATACAGGCTCGAGTAGGCAAACAGATCTTCAGTCTTGAACGGAGTGGATAGCCAATCTTGCTTATGTCCAAGTAACCGAAATGTCCCAACTAGCTTTGTATATCCAGATAGAGTTTGATTAGTTATTAAAATCAGGTTGACCATATGACCAATGGGCCAACAGAATAGTGCATTGGACGAATAGTAAAATGGATCATAATATAAATAACAAATGGTGATCAGTGTTTACTCCTTCGCAAGGCCTTGCTTTGTGAGAGTATAAGTGCTTAGCTCACTTTTTCTAACCTGTATATATATATGCCTATTTGAATTAGAAATTTGACTACGTATAAAATTATATGTTTCATTCCAGCCTCACTACTTGAGTGTCCAGACTCTAAGCACTATGCCATACTGCTACAACCTGATCCCGGATAAATTGAATTATAACCCAAAAACTAGTCAGATGTGAGACTCAAAGATTATTCTCCAAGTTGCATCATTATATAGGCAAAATTGTATTATGATTGTGGTAGTGACTGTTAGGCTGTATGAATAGCTTGGACACTAAGAAATTACTAGAATTAGGATCACACTAGAGTTTATTTCGAGTTAGCACTATAATATGTTATTGTAGAGCCTAAAAATTAAGTTGTGCCCTGAATATACTGATCAGTGATCAAATTGTGCCCCAAGAATTAGGTTGCGCCACTGATATGAAGCTCAGAGAACAGACTGTGCCACTGATCAGATTGTGCCTGATATCAGACTACGCCCAGTCTTTTTGTGCCAAAACCTATGTGGCATCTGACACTTAATGGTCATCATTACCTGACAACACTGACGACTGACACAACAGTGAACGAGGAAAATCTCTTCGAATCTCGTGAAATGTACTGCTCAAGGGAAGGTAGTGGACAGCTGTCTTGTACGCTTCGTGAGTTATGCCCAGGCGCAATCTAAACAAAATCCTTAGTTGTGCCTGGGTGAAACCTGAACGACTCTTGCTTAGAAGCTGCCAGGTGTGTAGGCACAACCCAAATCAATCGCAGTTTGACTTATTGACTGAAGCTCGCGCAACCTGATAAAGTTAAGACAACTTACATTCTAAAGCAGGATGACGTGACACACATGCCACTAATCTCTCAAGACGTGTCTACTATCCTGTACACGACCACGCGCATCTCAATCATACGATGCCACGTGTCTAAATACAGTTAGTACACGATTGACAACTGAATAAAAGTTGGTGCAACAGGAGGTTAGCGCAACTCATTGTGGTGCAATCCAGCTTCATGTACCATCAGAATAACTGCTAAAATAGTTATTTTAAGAACTCTATAAATAGAGTTTCTAATCATCATCAGACACAGACAGAGATCAAGAACTCTAGAAAAATTGCTGTTGCATTCTCCAGAGGCTACAGTCTTCAAGTTCACATAGTCCAAGGGATAAAGTGATCGTCTTCTGATCAGATTCCTAAAGTTGTACTTCTCCAGAATTTATTGTACTTTGTACTCTTTTACAAGTTTGGAATAAACAAATTTTGTTTTTGTAAACAAAATGGCGACTCTGCTGGGGACGACTTTCTCCTCCGACGAGAAAGTGACAACTCAATGTGATATTGCGTCGATCGATAAGACGCAGAAGACTCTGGTTGTTTAAGTCAACCAGACAGCCTACAAGAATATGATCAACACCAAGAGCAACAAACGCACGATGGCTGTCGTCAAGAACAGGACTGTGTGGACTCCTAAATCTTCCACAGTCGCTGTTGCCCAGGCACAACTTGAGTGCTCAATGACCAAGGCACAATCCGCCTCAGTGGCTCCAGTACAGCCTGTTTCTGTTGCTAGGGCACAATATGCTCACTCTGCTGCCCATGCGCAGTCTAATACTATCTTTGCTGCCAAGGCACAGTCAGTTCAAGCTACTGTCGAGGCACAGTCTACCAATGTTGCTGCCAAGACGCCACCAGTAGTCCGTAGGACTATGGCACAACCCAAGCAATCGGCAACCCAGGCGCAATCTGCTACTCTGGCACAATTTAAGGAAACTAGTCTTTTGGCTATTCTCTCTTCCAATTCTCAAGTTCTGGACTTGGAGAATTCATGTCCTAGTGCCAACCCTAGACAAAACAAAGGAAAAAGTTCTTTGATATTTCCTTAATTGGCACAATCTATGCCTAAAATGGTCACACCACAGAATAAAGGAAAACGCTTCTTAGCTAACCCTATTCAAAATAAAGGAAAGCACCCTTTGGTCTTTCCTCAAACTTCCCTGGTCTATGACTCAAAGGAAGACGTATCAGATTCTATTCCTATAAACAGAGGTCCTCGGATCTCTGATACCGAAAAGAATACTGATCAGAGAGGTATATTACCTACCCCTATGGGGTCTGGTCAAGATCTTCCTACCTTGCAAATTTTAAGATCCATGCAAGGAAAATAGAAGGTATCTCAAACAGAGACACCAGGAGCAGAATTTTCAGATTTACGCGCTTATCTCAATAGGCTTCAACCAATATCAACTTTGGCAAAACGTAAGAACCCTATGCCAAAGGTCAATCTGCACCAAAAGCCAAAGTTTGAAAAGAAAGACCCATCTACCTATGCTAATGAGTTGAGTACATCTTTGTACACTTAAGGAACTAAACACCTGAAGAATAGGAGACATGTTCCTAACATCATTAAGGAATATGTTCCTCCGACTTCTTCTCATTCTGTGGTTGTAACTGATCTCCGGCAACGTCTTACACAAAGACGAGCAACTACGAGAATGTTTTCCTCACCTCCAAATCGTGCTTCAAATTGCCACTGCCTACATGAAGTTGTCATTAATTGTTGTTGCCAATCGGCTCGACGATCTGTCTTCGATCGTCTGAACTATGCTTCAACTCCTGAACATATAATAGAAGATGAAGAAGAGCTATTATATGCTTCTGTTAAAATGAATTCTCAAGGCACTGGGGTGGGAAACGTCCAAGACGTAATGCATCCCGTAATCCCAGTCAGCAATACTTAGATCGGATCCATGCATCCAGTGAAGGTGTCTTTCAATATACTAGATCGAGAAATCGATATTTGAACCAAGGTGTCTTTAATCAAGAAGATCTCACAATCACCCATGTAGGAGAGAACTCTATTTCAGAGTTTGATACGGATAGTAAAAGTTCTGAACAAACTATCTCATCAACAGCTGCAAGAGAAGTAACGGATACCATTACAGAAGATCAAGATGCCTCTACGTCAACCAACCAAGAGCAATGAATTATTGCATTAGAAGACAAATTGAAAACCATGGCAGAAATGGTTGCAAGCATGCATACCATAATGGTGGCTCAACATACAGTGCCTCCGATTGTAAACTCTGTTACAAATCCTAAGCTTATAGCATCTTTTGTACCTGTTAGTCTGGGGTACCAGCCCCTCAGGTTGCTTCCGTGCCAATTCAAGCTGATCCAAGTCAGTCTGGTGCTGGAGGTGGTAATTACCATGCTGTTCCTCCTCCTAACATTTTTAAACAGCCTACCAATTCCCAAACATTAGGGAATGCTAATAAAGCTGTAAAATTCTTACGCACTCAGTTTGTGGCCTTCAAGCAGAAGGATGGCCAACAAAGACTGGGCATAAAGCAACCATATCCTACAAAGTGGAAGGAAGTTCCATTTCCTCCTAAATATATGCTTTCAACCATTATGCTGTTTGATGGCAGCACTTCTCCAAGTCAGTACATCAATCATTTTGAGGTGATGACTGATCAATTACAGCCAAATGATGCTCTCATTACCAGAGTGTTCATCGGTTGTTTAGCCGGTACAATATATGACTGGTATCGTAGCCTGTCTTATGGTTGTATCATTTTTTTTGCTGGTTTCAAGCAAATGTTTTTGGAACAATTTTATGAGGAAGTCAATGACATGACGATGTCTGCCCTAATTTAAAATTAAACAGAGGCACACTGAATCCACAGAGAGTTTCATTGAAAGATTCTGTCGAGAGGCACTCAAAATGTCTTTAGGTACTCCATCTGCTGTAACAATAGACACTTACAAATCAAACTTGTTGTCTATTATCAGTATGTGGACGGGATCTACATAATTCCAAGATTGGCCTTCTTTTATTGTTAATGCAAAGGCGACAGAAGTTAGTGCCGAAAAGTTCAAGCAGTTAGGAGTCCAGATGACTCATCCTAACCAAGATGAACATTCTACACCCGGGGGTAGTAATCGCCAGAATAACTGCAAGAGTAAAGAAACATTGGCCATCAATCTTAAAGGCAATGAGTCTTTGGCTGTCAATGTTACTCAGACGACATCCACCCCATCAGCACCACTGCAAAAGTCAACTCGTCCAAAAGAAGAGTATTCTTTCGATGAAGATGATACTTTAAGCATCTTCGATTGCTTGATCAAAAGCAATAAGTTTCAGCTTCCAAAAGCAAAGCGACTAGAAGAAGTTGGTAAAACTGATCACCCTAAATGCTGTGTTTATTACAGATTCATAGGGCATCCAACCAGAGCATGTTATGTGCTCAAGGGCAAAATCCAGGAGTTGGTCAACTCTAGAGAAATTACTTTACAGCAGGACGAGAAAACGGTGACTGCTAATGTGGTTTCTCTCCAATTTGGTGATTTTCCACCACAACTCGTACAAGATGGCGTTGTCCCTATTCCAAGGACTACTCTGGACATTGTGAATATTCCACCTCCTCAAAATGAAGGTCTTGTTCCGCTATCAACTGACAGAGGAGAGATTATGAGGATTCATCCAGATCTGGTGGCAGAATTTGAAATGCCTTCCTCTTCTAAGCAAAAGAAGCATTCCAAGTCTAAATCCAAGAACTACAACATGGTATCCTTTGAACCAATAACAGAAGAAGAAATTCTAATGGACACTAGATCTGGGAAACCCTATCTTCGGGAATATTCTGAAAATCAAGAAAACCCTGCTCCATCCCCGGATGCTCTTCCTCCATCATCTTCTCCTGCTGAAGATACACCATCTACATCCTTACCCGTGGTCGAGCCATCTCCTTCTAAACCAACATCAGCAGACAAGGGAAAGCAATATGTTCGCTTTGATAAAGCATTGAAGAAGTCATCATTTCTTGGACATGAAAAGCCTTATAATTTTGACATATTGGCTCAATTGGCCAGTAAGATTGTCAATCTTTGAACTTTTACGTCTCTCAAAAGAAACTCGTGAGATGTTTAGTGAAGCCTTGATGCAGGCTGACGCTTGTTTGACTTTTCTCAAGAAGCCCAAAAAGAAGCCAGTCAGCTGTGCACATTGTCATAGTGTATTCGAACTAATGCCCAATATCACTTTTACACAAGATGAAATTTTGTTAGAAGACAATCGTCATAATCGTCCTCTATATTTCACGGGGTTTGTAGACACCATAAAAGTCGACCACATTCTGATTGATCTCGGGTCTGCACTTAGCATCATGTCGAAGTCCTTACTGGATGCTTTAAAAATCCCAGTACACAATCTTTCTACAACTATCACTACCATCCTGGAATTCAATCAAGGAAGAAGTGAACCTTTGGGGAAAATACGCCTAAAACTTCAAATTGCAATCTTCGTACAAAGGTAACTTTTTATGTTATTGACAATCATGGCTCATACAATACTTTGTTGGGAAGGCCATTCCTCCATGAACACAATATTGTACCCTCTACGCTCCACCAATGTTTCAAATATGTGGATGGTAATGGAGAAGTCCAAAAAGAGGTTACTGATCTGAATCCTTTCAAAGGAGTTGAAGCATACTGCAACGATTCTCGTATGTACAAAGAATAATTCATGAAAGTGGTACTAGCAATGGACACAGATGAAGAACAGAAGAGTAAACCTAATGATACTTTGGTAATTCCGGTCAAAGGATGTACCTCCTGTCCTCAGTCTTCCAAACCTCTGACTATCTATCTACCTTCCCATGAGAAGCGACCTAAAGGTGATAGTCATGAACAAAGAGAGCTCACCTCTTCTGAGCCGCTTGTAATCGACCTTCGTCGTAAGAAGCTCCCTCCTCCTTTTCGTTCTTCTTCTCCCCCTCTTGTCATCAATCTGACTAAGCCAGCTAATGCTAAAGTCCCTGTTGTAAATGATGGTGTAAAAATTAATAAAGCATCTTCTTTACAGTATACTGATGTCTTTTACTATACTCAGTGTTATCTGGATATGCTAGATAACTTTAAACCACTTACAATAGAAGTCGTATCATCTCGATGAAACATGGTATCACTGGATTCAATACAAGAGTCGTACTTCTTAGTACCGTCTCGAAAGAAAAACAAA
Source organism: Iris pallida (assembly GCA_029216955.1). Lineage (NCBI taxonomy): Eukaryota > Viridiplantae > Streptophyta > Magnoliopsida > Asparagales > Iridaceae > Iris > Iris pallida. The sequence goes on along the minus strand of JANAVB010015598.1, from coordinate 786,104 downwards.
AAGCCTATATTCTTCAACAAAAGAGAAGAACCAAAAATCATGCTCTATAATGATAATAGAGATGATACAGGAAGGCTACAATTACGATGCTATAGTCCACAATCTAAAGCCATCATCCATAAAATGGGCTATAATTTCAGAACAGGTCTCAACAGTGGTAAAGAAAGACGAACCCCTCTTCGTATTGTTGTTCCAAAAGAAAAATCACAACAATACCACAATAAAATGAAACGAGGACTAGGTTATACGTTACCACTTCCAACTCTAGAACCTTCTGAATCTGATAAAGAAGAACGTTCAAACTCTTCTGATTCTATCTCATGGAATTCTGATACCAGCATCGGTCATGTTCATAAGGTGATAGTATCTTCTAACATGGTATCTGCCAAATTCTCAGAAGATAACAAAATTGACATTGAAGAAGCTATTGAAATGGACCCTTGGGCACAAAAGATGGACAATCGGTGGGAACTTCATTTTGAACAACGAGAACCACCTACTGAGGATCAACTGGTCCAAATCGATATTGGAGAGAAAGGTGCATCACGACCAATCTTCATTAGCAAAAATCTCCCAGAGGATGATAATCAAGAATTAATTCACCTTATTCGTGAATACATTGACGTCTTCGCCTGGAGTTACGAAGATATGCCAGGATTAGATCCTCAAATTGCAACTCACAAGCATAATATTTTGCCGAATGCCAAACCGGTCAAACAACAACAACGGCGATTCAAGCCTGAAATGATGGATGCAATTGATGATGAAGTCAAAAATCTTATAGCTTACAGTTTTATCAGAGAAGAACAACATCCTGACTGGATGGCCAATGTCGTTCCAGTCCTGAAGAAGACCGGAAAGGTTCAAGTTTGTATAGACTTTCGGGATCTCAATGATGCTTGCCCTAAAGACGAATTCCCTCTCCCAATTACTGATGTTATGATCGACAATACATGTGGATTCGAACGAATTTCTTTCAAGGATGGGTTTTCTGGATATAATAAAATCGGGATGAATCCTGAAGATGAGAAACATACTTCATTTCATACTCCTCGAGGTGTGTACTGTTATACGGTCATGCCGTTTGGTCTTAAGAACGCAGGTGCAACTTACCAGCGGGCTATGAGTACTATTTTTCGCGATCATCTGCGAAAGACTGTCGAATGCTATGTTGACGATATTGCTGTCAAAAGTCGTCTCAAAGAATATCACATTCAAGATTTAAGAACTATCTTCAATCTAATGAGCCGGCATCTTTTTTTTTTGGAAAATTGAAGTGATATCAGTTCATTCACTTTCTTTGACTTACCATTCATTGGACATTTATTGTCTCTTATTTAAATAAGTTGAATTCACATCCTTTACACCTCTGAACATTGATTATTTATATCAGCAACTTGTCATGTCCTTATTACCCCTGATAAAGTTGTCAATTGAAATAACAGTATTGCTAAATTTTATATTCTGCCACGTCCACATTACCTCTGAGCAGATATAATGAATATTTTTATTTTCCAAAATCTTGAAATATATCACGTCCAGTACCTCTGAATATATTTTCTATTCTATTGCTTATATCTATAACAAATATGCAACAAGTAATAGAACCACATAAAACGTTTTTACTATTTCTTTTCTGCAAAAGAAGAAAAAGAGTACATTGAAAAAAGAAACAACAGCATTTGCCCATTTTTCACTCTGAAGGATAGATGATAAGTTCTGCAATTTGTTTCTTCAGAACTTGAATTCTTTCATCACGAGAATCTAGCACTCTCTGCCTAGCTTCAATTCGTCCTAATTCAGGATCGAAAGGTTGTAGAGAAGCAGTTCGGCATTTTAGCTCTTCATTCTGAAGACGTTAGAATTCCTTCTTTCGATCCTTCAAAATATCCACCTGATCAACAGCAGATTGGTACAATTGATTTTCTTGTTCTATGTTCTGCTCAGTATTTTGGAGTTCTGCCTGAAGTCGAGCAATTTCGGCTTTTAGATCAGCAGCCTTTTTCTCTTCTTCTATAGACTTAGTCTTGTGACTCTCAGCAACAACAGTTACGTCAGAGATTTGAACATCTAGCTCAGAGGACTGTCTAGTGAAAGCCAGCAGGAATGTTTCAAAATCAGCTTTACTAATTTCTGCTTCTTGAACCATGGTTTCATATTCCGTGTTTACTAGTGGCGCGATATCTCCTCCTTTGAGCTCCTTGTAAGCCTTAATTGAACTATCTAGTTCATCCAAAATATGTTCCAAAAATGAAGCTTAAGCTTCGTCTCCTTGACTACGGATGCCTTCAATCAAGAATGTAGTAGGAGTTCTAACGGTACTGAAAGGGACATCTTCTCTCTCCATAACTCTATGAACTAGAGGCTCCAAAGACGTAAAGAAGATCTTGTGAAAGAGATCACCACAAATTTATTAGCTGCCAGGGCTCCTGGAGTAGCTACTATGTTTAAAGAAGTCTTCACAGCTTTAGCAGGTGGGGGTACTTCATCTGGAGCACTAATATGAGAAGAGCTTCCTTCCCCGGCTACAGTCCCCATGGGTGCTGTTACAAAGTACATATGTTATGACTCATAATGCTGAAGATGCAATAACAAATCATTCATAGTGGGGAAACTTACTTGGGCTGAGTACATTATGAGGAGTCTCAATCGCCTTAGTTGTCTCAGACTGAAGTTTGGACAGAGTCTCTGTAGACATGGTGGCCTGACTACTCCCTGCTTCTGATTCAGTCGGAGGTGGTAGAGTTACTGGAGTTTCATTCATTTCAGTTGCCACCTTAGGTACTTCGGATGGCTTAGTGGTTGTGGGTTCATTAACTCCAGGAGGATTGACAGGTTCCTTATCATGAACCACATCCTCCTCGTCTTCAACAAGCGAAGGATTTTTATCAATTGGGATTTCTTGTGATGATGATACATTCGCTAAAGTTTGTTTTTCTTTAGCATTGTTGTCCCAATCCTCATCATAAGTTTTATTATTAAAATCACAACCATTCAATGCATCAACCACTGCTTCTCCTAAATGAGTAGATATTTGAGCTTGAGAAGTATCTTGTGGAGGTAGATCTTGTTTTGGAGAGAAAGCTTTTGGATTCATAGTAGTTGGAGAGGGAACTGTTATCCCTGCTGCGGCATGTACATTGACAGAAACATTTACTGTCACGATGGTAGGGGAAGGACGGACATCTATTTAGGTAACCAAGGAAAAGCAATTTAGATATATATATATATATATATATATATATATATATATATATATATATATATATATATATATATAAAAATATATATATATATATATATATATATATATATATATATATATATATATGGTAAAAGTTAATATAGGAGGATATTTCACAGCTTTGATATTACCTTCTTGAGATGGTTCCTCTTCAGCAATGTCCAACCTTCTTCTAACCTCTTTAAGTATCGGTGTGCATGGCCATGCAACAGCTCCGGTACGATTACCTTCTGGATCAATCAAGGAAGCATAAGTACCTCCTTCTGTAATCTTCTCTTGTTTCTGAATAGAAGAAAGAGTAATGTCCTTCTCTCCAGAGGATGAACTGAGAAGCAACTGTTTTGATTGAGAACGAGTTGTTCTCGTGGTTACTGGTTCATTGATAACCAGTGATGTTCTATTCTTCTTCTCCGGAGCCTTTGGATAATTAGGAAGATTATCCCGTTGAGGAGAGACTGTCGTTTCCTTAGTCTTTCTCTTTTTCAGACCTTTGACAGGGGATTTGTCTTTCCGTATTTTTATAGATATATCTAAAGGATCTTGAACCGGGTCAGCAAAATTTATTAAAATTGATGATTCGAGAGGTACATCAGCAGGGTCCCTGTCTTCTACGTCTCGGAAAGACTGAAGAGAGCGTTTTCCTTGTTTAATTCTCCTTTCAGTAGCAAAGCTATGTGAGGGATGGAAGTTTTCAGCAAATGTGTTCGCTGAAGTGTAAAAGTTTGCATATGAATATAACATACGTGGGCCTTGGGGAAGTTTGTAAGGCATAGAAAAAATAGCCTTTGTGCCCTGAGCATTGTAATAATTCCAAGCTCTAGCCCCATCAATGAGATAGCCTATGGCTTGGAGGCAAGTGGTCGCATTTCCCACATAAAGTTGATCATACCCGAATTGTCGTGCAAATCGACTCGGCAAATACGGCTCCAAATAGCATTCTTTCTCAAATCTATAAACCAAGTGGGACGGTCGGATTATTTTAAGCCAGGAAAAGATGTTTGGATTTAAACGAAGTATTTCTTCGGGTAAATCCATGATCTGTGGAGGCATGGTATCATACCCTATAGGAGGTCCAACACACTGAAAGAACCATCCTGATCTACGGTTCAGGGCAAATCGGCATTCCGTAAGAGTAGTGTATTTCCAGTGGGCATTAGCAAAATGCCTAATGAAATCTCCATCAGTAGGTCCCATATCCGGGTCCATCAAGCAAGGATGGTGTAGTAATAACCATCAAAATAAATAAGTGAATGGCATTTCTGTACGGGGAAAATCCGATCGATTATCATTTTCTTTCAGCATAGTGTCCATAAAGAACGCAATCCTGCGTTCAGGCGACAGGTCATGGCTGAAAGCAGATCCATCTTGTATCCAAATACAAGACGTATCACAGCGAACAGGACACCCCGATGAAACCTGTCAACTGCACTGGCCTTCGAAACTACAAAGCGTCGTTGCCATAAAGATAGAAAGCCTGCCAACTGGGCTTCTGGAGACATAGGTATGTTACCCTGTCTAAGATAACTTTGAAGAACGTCGCCAGATTTGAACTGACCCAAGTCCTCAGTCAGGGTGACATCCCCATGATTATGCTTCTCCATCAATAATTGTATATCACTTCTATCAAAAGGTTCAAAGAAACGAGGCGTACATGCTTGACTGTCCAGTGTCCTGTCCTTCCACACATGACCCAGGAATAGATATGGCATCCATTTTACGATATAGCAAGTACCCGCAGTAGCACTTTCGTAGTAGAGTGAGCAGATTTTATAGTGGCACAGCAGCTCTTGGAAAACTGTGATCATCTGGGGATTCTCCTTTGCTAGAGCATCTAACTCATCATTTGTGGGTACATATTCTTCATATGGGTTGTCACCCATCAGCAGATGAGAGATATATTCCATCTCGTTAAGAGAAAACCCCATTTCTCCATGAGGTATCTTGAAGGTCCCAGTGCTTTTGTTATATCTCTCTATTAAAGCCAAGAACATATGAGGGTTTGGATGAATGACATATACCGTAGTACAGATGGGATTATAGAGGCCCAGATCAACGAGCCTGTTTTTGAATTCCTCCAAAATCCATATGGACAAGCTACTCCAACGTTTCATTCCAGGGTTTACCAGGCCTGTCATTCGCATAGCGCGGTCTGGATATCTTCCTTCAGCTTTTGCAAATGTATTTGCAAAAATAGATACTCTGACGGGAAGGAGCAGAGAAGAGTCCTCGGGAAGAATACAGCTCGGTCTTAAACCTCTCAAGTGTGTGCTATATTTTTTAGAAGTGCTGTAAAAAGGTCTTTGTTCTGTGGACCCACATTATAACAGATTCGGCCGACTCTTGCTTGTTGGAGAGGAGTCAGATCCCATGACATCCTCCTAGGATAGCTAGCAAAAGTATACTGGGATAATGCCATAGACCTGGATATTTCTGTTAGATGTATGGTGTTGTTTCCCTTTAAGAAATATCTCGTCTCTTTTCTTGCCTTAGGTTGGGAAGACTTCTTGATAGCATCTCCAAATAAAAAGGCAGGTTTCTTATGGACTGTAGTATCCAAGCTCTGTAGAGGTTCACCGTTCATTAAGATCAAAAGGTTTTGATTGTCCTGATCTATGAGCAGACTTCTTCGTGCCTCAGGACCATCGTAATGAGGAAAAGTGACGTGAGACAAATTCTCTCTATATTCTGGGACATTAAATGTTGAAGCAAACTTTTCTGCATCCGGGTCTTCCCTGAGATTAACTGCAGAGAGATGCATAAACAAAAATTAGAAACAAAAATGAAAATGTATGATTTCTTGAATCACACAGATTTTCTGAGTTGTGACACGAGATATATTGCGCGAGACTTAAGTTACGCGATATATTGAGTTGTGCGACAACCCAAGTTGTGCCACATGCCATGTTGTGCGAAACTCAAGTTGCGCAACACCTCAGGTTGCGCCATATTTTTTTACTGTGCACAACAGTATTCGTAAAAACGAACACCGTAGAAGGAAAGGGCGACCATACCCTAAGAAGGGGTGGCGCAAAGTTTATGATGTACCACACTCTAAAAATAGGGGCACAAATCAATTATTGATGACATCATAAATCGAATCGGCTCACCCTTAATCACCTTCCATTGCTGGATTAGCTATCTCTCGATGAGACGAAGGCGGCACATATTGTTGTACATGGGTAGACGGAACATGAGTTGAAGAAGTGGCGATGGCCTTTCCCTTGTCAGCAGTAGTCCTTTTTGGGGCCATGTCGTCAAGAAGATGGTCGGAGAAGAAGGTTGCAAAAGTTATAGAAATTTTCTCAGAAGATTAAAAGTGAAAGTAAAGAATCACAGTGGAGTAAACAGGGATTATTTATAGCCAGAAAATCAGAATCCTAACATTCATCCTGAATCGTGCATAATAAATCTAAATTGGTCATAACAGATTGTACGAGTCCGACGCAACTTGACTTAGTCAAAACGTTTCTAGATTCAAAGTATTCCAAAACTTTGTAATGTTTTTAAGTTTTGAAAACTTTGAAGGGGGTCTTGTAGAGCCTAAAAATTAAGTTGCGCCCTGAATATACTGATCAGTGATCAAATTGCTCCCCAAGAATTAGGTTGCGCCACTGATATGAAGCTCAGAGAACAGACTATGCCACTGATCAGATTGCACCTGATATCAGACTGTGCCCAGTCTTTTTGCACCCAAACCTATGTGGCATCTGACACTTAATGGCCATCATTACCTGACAACAAAGACGACTGACACAACAGTGAACGAGAAAAATCACTTCGAATCCCGTGAATTGTGCCGCTCAAAGGAAGGTAATGGACAGCTGTCCTGTACGCTTCGTGAGTTGCGCCCAGGCACAATCTAAACAAAATCCTTAGTTGCGCCGGGGCGCAACCTGAACGACTCTTGCTCAAAAGCTGCCACGTGTGTAGGCGCAGCCCAAATCAAGCGCAGTTTGACTTATTGACTGAAGCTCGCGCAACCTGATAAAGTTGAGACAACTTACATTCTAAAGAATGACGTGGCGCACATGCCACTAATCTCTCAAGATGTGTCTACTATCCTGTATACGACCACACGCATCTCAATCATACGATGTCACGCGTCTAAATACAGTTAGTACACGATTGACAACTGAATGAAAGTTGGCACAATATGAGGTTAGCGTAACTCAATGTGGCACAATCCAGCTTCGTGCACCATCAGAATAACTGCTAAAACAGTTATTTCAAGAACTCTATAAATAGAGTTTCCAATCATCATCAGACACAGACAGAGATCAAGAACTCTAGCAAAATTGCTGTTGTATTCTCCAGATGCTACAGTCTTCAAGTTCACATAGTCCAAGGGATAAAGTGATCGTCTTCTGATCAGATTCCTAAATTTGTACTTCCCCAGAATTCATTGTACTTTGTACTCTTTTACAAGTTTGGAATAAACAAATTTTGTTTTTGCAAACCGTTATTAGTTTTTTTTACTTTATCTTCCTATATAAGCTCATATTATGATTTTTCAATCATATACTATTTTATTTCATTTCTTTTATCATTCTTGAACAGAGGACTTGCATGGCTTTGATGACCTAGTATCTGTTCACTAGATGAAGATATAACACAAGAGTATACGCTTCCTTTGTATAAAATAGTTTTTTTTATAAAAATAATAATGGCCGAGGGTAGGGAATCATTATTTATTTTTCTTAGTTGTATCTTCTGTGTATTTTGAAGGTAACTAGAGGGGGTGAATAGAGTACATAAAAAAACCCTATAAAAGCTAAGGCAAATAATAATTAACAACTAAAAATAACTAGCAATTATGCAAGCCAATATTGTTATGACCCGCACCCGGTATAGGGGCGCGAGTACGTGGGTACGTCCAGTCTACGCCGCAACATCATTTTTAGAACGCTGTATAGGTCAATGACATTAACTAACATATCTCATGAGTATATAAGTCACAACCTGCCAAAGATATTGTTGGCCCATTGGTCATAGTCAAACCTAATTTGATAATCAACATAGACTTTGGTCAATACGCAAATAATATACTACAGGTACAAAACAAGAACTTCTACATCCAACAAGCTACTACTCGTCGTCTTCATCGTACAAAACTACAGATGTAGATCAAGAATTATTTATTCTGTATTTTTTTTTATTTAGTTTAGAAAAAATATAAGGTTGATCGGAATGGCAACTGGCTTTTTATACTCCACATTCTAAGCCTACATATATCAATCCCATATCCAATACCCATACAAAAAGCCCAACATAATTGAGCAGATATTCATATGAGAACTCTACCCGAGTTTAGCCCGAGTTCGGCCCCGAGTTTCGCTAGTCTATTTCTAGTACGTTTTGGTCCTCTTGAATATCTATAACCACTTTTCAAATTACAAAATTTATGGACCCGGACTGTTGCCGAGTTCTGTCCTAAAAAATAATATAAACAGAGAAGAACTTCTCATCCCAAATAATCCATTCATTCTTCTATTCTCTCTTTATTAAAAGCATTCCAGAGCTATTCACTTTATATCTAGCCTTTAATGACTCCTATCCAATCCAAGTTCCATTCCGTTTTAATCTAGATTTTGGTTGTTCGATTTGTAAAGAAGGTCTCCAAAAACGTTCCAGTTTTCAAAGTTTGCCTAAGTTGAAGTTACGAGTCCTTCGGACTAAAACTCGTGTTATAAGGAGCTACAAGCGTTCGGTTAAAACTTGTGCCATAGTGTATTAACATCGAGGAAGAGTACTCAAGACTGGACTAGTCCTCTCAGAGGAAAACTAGTATACATCATTGTGTCATGAGTTTGATTTTTTGATGCACCTTACTCTTTGCATTTAAATTTTATAGTTTGCTCATTAATCTATACCTGTGATACTGCTTAGAATATATTTAATTGGTGATTATCTTTCCACTGCACATATGCACTCTATTCATCCCCTTCTAGAGGTGCTCAACGTTCCTATAATTGGTATCAAAGCATATTTTATACAAATATAATACTCTAGAGATTATATATAAGGTAGCCATGAAATCTATATTCACAAGTAAAAGGAAATCCACAAATACTCCTACTATTTGATGGAACTAACTATACCTATTGGAAAACATGAATGCATTTCTTTTTATAATCACTTGACTTCGATCTTTGGTCGAAAGTTATAGACGACCACAAAAAGCTACTAAGAATAGTAATTGATGGTAATCTTGTGGACAAGCCGCATGATAGATATACAAATTCAGAGAAATCACACGCCAATCTTGAAGCAAGAGCATTCAATGCACCATTCTGTGCTATTGGTAAGACTGAGTTGAATAGAGTATCTACATGTACCACTTCGTACGAGATCTGAAAACTTTTTGAGGTAACTCATGAAGAAACTTCACAAGTGAAGGAATCTAAGATCAGTAGACTAACAAAAAAATATGAGGCTGTCAAGATAAATCCAAATGAGTCAATCACACAAATGTTAACACGTTTCCAAGATATAAATAATTTTCTATCTTCTCTTGGTAAAGATTACAGTAACTATGAAAAGATCAGGAATGTGCTCTGAAGACTGACCAAGAATTAGAATCTGAAGGCAACAACAATCATTAAAAGAAACGATCTCACCACAATGTTACTAGAGACGCTGATGGGTAAACTCATGACTCATGAGCTTGACCTACAAGACTTTGAAGAGGCAAACCCAAAAGAAAAATCTATCGCCTTCAAAGTACAAGCTAAACGATTCTTCAGTGAAGACACTAACGATGAAGAGTCAGATCAAAAACTTTAAAAAAGTTCTTGAGGTTTGAGAAATCAAATCAAAAGAAGAAAGACGTGCAAGAAAGCAATGAAGAAGAAACGATATGCTATGGATACAAAAAGATCGGGCATATAAAGAAGGACTGCCCAATAGTAAAAAAAATAGTCTATGAACGATCAAATCGAAAGTCAGCAACTGGTCATAAGTATGCAAATACAAGCATATGGCATGAAAGTGAGGCCAGTGAATTAGAAGACAAAGAAAGACACAATAGTTCTACAAATGTCTGCTTAATGGCATTTTATCAGATATCAGACAATCCTCTATATGATGATTTTACTTTTTATGAACTATCTGATGGTTTTAGCGATTTACTTGACGAACACAAAGGTGTATTAGACAAGTATAAGTAATCTAGACAAGAGATAAAAGCATACACAGCAGAAGTGGTTAGACTGTCTAACTTGTTACAAGAAATAAAGGAGACATCTACCATAGTAACACGGAAGAATTGGCTAATATTAAGTCTTCATGAAGCCCAATGTACGGTTGATCAGAGAGAGGAATATATAAAAGTGCTTCTTCTATATGATTCTGAGAAAAGATTAAGAATAGACACTGAACAAAGCCTGAAAGACATGGTTGAGAAATATGTAGCAGCTTGTTCAATCTCTAAAATGTAGAGATAAAATTAGGCAAACAGGTTGTTCATATTACACTGCCTAAGATCTATCCTGCCACACAGTATATACGAAATAGGACACGATCAAAGAAAGCACGCAAGCCATATGTTCCACACAATCATACTTTCACTTACAAGTATCCACGGAAGAGACAAAAGACCATATCTGCACAAAACTAAAGGACATTCACTTTAGAATTATCTGCACATACTGTGGTCAACACGGGCACATATCACAGTATTGTAGGATCAGAAAGCTAGTAGACATAAATAAATATACCTGGAAACGCAAAGCTAAATATGTTGGACCCTCAAAGAAATGGGCACTAAAGGTCACATATACTCGTCTTGTAGGTGGGCCAACCCTCTCATGCTAGAAGTAAATGGATCCTTGTTAGCGGATGTTTGCGCACATGACATGTGACATATCTTTATTTGCGACACTATCGATAAAAAAAAGAAAGAGATGTCTCATTCAGAAATAATTTAAGAGGTAAAATTATAGGTAATGGTACTATTGGTATGTCCCCTATCCAAAAATAAAAGATGTTTGTCTCATAACCGAATTAAAATATAACATGTTCAACATTAGTCATCTTGCTGATAATGGTTATGGTATTAATTTTGTTAAAAACAAATATTACGATATGGCCACTGGTTCCAGTTTATTAAAGAATCAGGGAGGATAACATTTGTATGTTATTTATAGAAAGTACTAACAACGTAGGTAAGTGCCTAGTAGTCAACATGAAAGTTGGTTATGACATATTAGGTTACGACAAGCAAACATGGATACTATTTCAAGTCTATCAATGAAGAAATTGGTGAAAGGACTACCAGAAATATTATTCAAGAGAGACATGATATGTGCTGACTATGAGAAAAACAAGACAACTAAATCATCTTTTAAATCCATCAACGTTGTAAGTACCTCTAAACCAATATAGTTGATTCATATAGATTTATTTGGACCTAGTAGAGCCGCCAGCCTTGGCGATAAGCTCTATGATTTTGTAATTGTTGATGATTTCTCTCGATATACATAAGTTTTTTTATCAAGCAGAAGCGATGCACTTTTTGAATTTGATATTTTCTAAAAAAAAGGTTCAAAACGAAAAGGTTTCATGATTACTCGTATCCGAAGTGATCATAGAGGCAAATTCATAAATTCTAATTTTAAAAAGTTTTGCGATACAAATAGCTTTCTCATGAGTTTTCTTGTCCTACAACTCCTCAAAAGAATGGTGTTGTGGAGCGGAAGAATAGAACTCTAAGCGATAAGGCTAGAGTCATGCTAAACTAGCATAATCTTCCAAAATACTTTTGGACCGAAGCTGTAAGTACAACTTATCATGTTTTGAATAGGGTGCTGATTCGACCTATATCGAAAAAGAAAACTTATGAATTATGATTTAATCACATTCCAAACATTTTTTATTTCAATGTTTTCGGATATCGTTATTTTATCATGAACACCAAGGATAACTTGGGTAAGTTCGACTCTAAGGCAGACGAAAGAATATTACTTAGTTATGCTGCCAAGAGTAAGGGATATAGAGTCTTTAATAAAAAAATCTATGATTTTTGAAGAATCGATTAATGTTTCATTTGATGAGCTCAATAGTGATATAACAAGTGACCGCGATGATGAAAACGCAAGGAAAACACCCAAGGCAACTGAAGATGCTACTATTGATAAAGATTATTTGGAGAGTCTACCAAAGAAGATAAAATTCATGCCAGACCATCCAGAGACTCTTGTCATAGGTGATGTATCAAAGAAAGTAGGTAAACATTCTTCAAATAGAGATATAGCTGCAAATGTTGCATTCATATCTCAAGTAGAACCTAAATCAGTAGATGCATTTTGAATGAATTTTGAATTCATGCCATGCAAGAGGAACTTAACCAGTTTGAGAGAAACCAAGTTTGGAAACTTGTTCCTAAACCTATTGGTCAATATATAATTGGTAACAAATGGGTATTCCGAAATAAATTTAGAGAGGATGGACAAGTTTTTCTTAACAAAGCTCGTCTAGTGGCTCAAGGTTATAATCAAGAAGAAGTGATTGATTATGATGAGACATATGCTTCTGTTGCTAGACTAGAATCCATTCACATACTTTGTGCATTTGCATATTTTCATGATTTTAAACTTTTTCAAATAGACGTGAAAAGTGCATTTTTAAATAATTTTATAAAAGAAGAAGTTTTTGTAAAACAACTCCTTGGTTTTGAAGATGTCAAATTTTCTGATCATGTTTTCAAGTTACGAAAGGCATTCTATGGACTCAAACAAGCCCCTCGAGCTTGATATTATCGCCTAAGTTCCTTCCTACTTGAAAATTATTTTTCAAAAGGAAGAGTTGATACAATTTTATTTATCAAGTCTTCAAATGATGACATTCTGTTAGTGCAAAATTATGTTGATGAATTCGTATTCGGTTCTACCAACGAACAATTATGTCAAGAATTTGCTAGGTGTTTGCAGAGTGAGTTTGAAATGAGTATGATGGGAGAGCTAAACTACTTCCTGGGACTACAAATCAAACAAAACACTCAGGGAACCTTTATCAATCAAGCCAAGTACACGAAGGACTTGCTGAATTCGACAACGCAAAGCCTATCGGGACTCCTATGGCTGCATCAACTAAACTTGATCTTGATAAAAGTGGCAAACTAGTGACCAGCATAAGTATCGAGGTATGATCGATAGTTTATTATATTTAATGGCTACTCGACCTGATATTATGTTTAGCATTTGTGTACGTACTAGATATCAAGCTAACCCTAAGGAATCACACATATGCGCAGTTGAGCGTATCTTTCGATACCTTAAGGGTACTTCTACTGTCGACTTATGGTATCCAAAATGACATCTTTTGATCGGATTGGATATTCTGATACTATTTTGCTGGATGCAAAATAGACCATAAAAGTACCAACGGTATGTGTCTTTTTCTAGGTAAAGCTCTAGTCTCTTGGTTTAGCAAGAAATAAAATTTTGTTGCATTATCAACGACTGAAGTCGAGTATATCGCTGCAGGCCGTTATTCTACAGATGAAGAAAACTTTAGAAGACTACAATCTACACTACACAAATATTCCCATTTATTGTGACAATACTAGCACAATAAATTTGACAAAGAACCCTGTATGTCACTCATGTACTAAATACATCGAAATATGTCATCACTTCTTACGTGATCACCAATAACACGGGGTTAGGTGGATATTTTTACAAAACCATTAGCTGAAGACCGATTCAACTTATTCGTCGAGAGTTAGATATTCTTGAATTTTTGGAAACAGAATGCTTTATGTTTAGGAAATTGTTTAGACTATATTCAAATGATTTATTATAAGTCAGAGTTATTTTGGGTACAAGCCGAAAGGGACCTTCTGTCATACATGTATAAATAGCCTGAAGTGAACGGTGTACTAGTCCTCGGATTACCGCTGTCACACCCCGCTCCCAGAATATGGTGAGCCAATACGTAACATCATCTCCAAGCTACGCACCATAAGAATACTTCTGTACCCGTATTTGCGATTGTCGCCTATAACATTCTAGGATAGAAAATATAAGTAATACTAAACACACTTCATTTCTAGAAACTATAACTACTATACATAAATTATTTTCTAAAAGTGCATTTATACAAGTTATTACAACAAGACCATTAATTTACATATGTTGTCAACTACAAAATGCTATTTGCTGCATCCTTGAAAAGCCACTCAAAGTCGGTCCTCAACCTCGTCCACATCATATAGAGGTAGCATCTCGCCTGAAACTTCATCTTCTCCTAGTGAACAATACTAGGTCATTAGAACGATAGCAAGTCCTCGGTCAAGAACGATAATAAAATAAAAAATATGATTATGAGAAAAAATAGTTAGTTGGAGATTTCTTCCTTTTAGATAAAAGTTGATTTATTTAAATTCTAGAAAAATGTTATTGTGTAAATTTGAAATAATACTCTATCTAGGTCCTATTCTAGTGATCTCTGAATGTTTAATCAATCAACACAACTAAGTCACTACCACAATCACAAGCAATTTCCTATATGATGATGCTGCAATTTTAGAGAATAATCCCGCGACCAAGGATCAGGTGGTGTTTCGGTGGTACGGTGCTTAGAATCCGGCCCCTCACATTTGTGAGTAAAATACTTGAAATTTATAAACTCTTAAATTCTTGTTTAGATTCAAGAATTTCTAGAATTCGAAATCTCTCTTGGTGAGCTAAGCCTCACCCCTAACATCGTATGGCCTTATGATGCGGAAAACTCTTACTGATAAGGTTTTTTGTTATTATATTGCAGTAATTTTGGATGTGATCCAATTGTTCTCTCCCATCCAATGCACTAACCTAATCTACAAATATTCCTATTCTATTTATCTTGTATTATCTCTGCTCTGCATTTCATCTCAAACCTTAATATGCCAATATGTATTTTATTCAAAATTTCAAGAATCAAGTATTGCTTTCAAGGTTATATTCTATTCCAATTTTGGGATGATTATGAAATATGAATGTTTACAAATTTAGGAAGAACTTGCTTCCAATTATACAGAGCAGAAAACATTGAAACTTAAATTGAGTTTCTCTTGCGTGACTGGTGTCCATGTCCTACGCGTCCTAGAATCTTACTATTCATCCCCAACGCGTCCCCAACGCATTTTTATATATGGGTTATCGGGAGCTCGTCACTAACTAAAATATTGTATCCTAAAATTTAGGGTTTAGTATAACGATATTTCCCGGATATCGAAACTTGGATAACTCTCGAATTTCTTAAAAATTTTGGTCGAGTCTCATTTGTATTTCGAGCTCCCAAAATTTTACAATAGATAAAATTTATATCAAATTTCTAGGTACGTCGACCCCTTCGGTGGAGCAACCCTCAATACCGGTACCACGTAATATATATATATATAATCCCGGGTACGTCGACGCTTCGGTCGAGCAACTCTCAACACCGGAACCACGTATTTATGTATATGTGCAATTTAATAAAATTTTCTTACCTTAGCAAGCAAGCAAGCAATTTATCTATTTTTGCCATTTGCCCTTTTCATACTATTGAATCTGAGGATGAAACTTTTGTAACTGAACCCTATACTTGCTAATTGAGTCTCTAAATCAAATTTGTTAGGAAAGTAATAATACTCAAACAAGATTCGAATTCATAAATAAAAGGATAAATTACCAACTAAATAGTAATGGAAAATTATTGGTCATTAGAATGGAACAATTAATAACTTTAAAGAAAAATGGAAATTACCCAAAACTTGAGAACAAATTCTCTTGGTTATGTGATGGAATCAATTTTCTTGGTTCAAGTTCAACTCGAAACAATTAGGATGGTCCATTTGTACATGCCAACAGGCTGATGAGAAGCCCACTATGTCGAATCAAATTGGTTTAAAAATTATTGGATCCTAATGCGAGTCCAGGTACGTAATTCATGTCAACATACATATATAGGCAATTTCCTATGTTTCTAAGTGAATTTCACTGCTCTTGATTTAGGATATCTATGTCCTAACCATATATATACTATAAACAATACATGTCTATAAGTATATTGGTTAAATCCTTATGGTAGTCTCATATGACTCAATCTGAAATGGTTACAAAATTATACTGTACTCAGTAACGAACATAAGAATTACCATATATAATTGGATTTATCAATACAACCTCATATATCTATACCTTTGACTCCTATATATATATATATATATATATATATATATATAGTGTTCTAGCCATATATATAACGTTCTAGCCATATATATAACGTTCTAGCCATATATATATATAATTACCATACTATCATTCCCAAATCGGTGTGTCCGTTTGTGTCCTAATTTCGAGTCGATGTCATGATACTTTAGTACAAACAATTTCTAATTAGGCTTCTATTCTAACATTTTGTGAACATGGATTCCAAATCTAAGAGTACTCAAATTAGTAATTTACTAAACTAAAAGATTATCAAATTGATGAAGCAATTGAGTAACATATAAAATTGAACAATGGGAATGAGGACTTGCCTTTTTTTTGAAGTAGACCTAGGATTGATCTCAAGTTAACTTCCAATTTCTGGATCCAACAACAATTCAAGAATGAATATATATATATATATATATATATATATATATATATATATATATATATATATATATATATCAAAACTTTGACCTAGGTTAACTTGAAGAAGAAAAGGGGAAAGAAAATAGGGTTACCTATGTTTGGGAAGTGAGGAAGAAGGAGGAGGAGATGGTGGTGGTGTCGGCGGAGCGTGGCTATCGGTGGTGACGACGGCGGCCACAGCAGCAGCCAGCAACAGCAGCAGCAGCAGCCGCAACAACAACAGCAGCAACAAGGAGAGGAGAGGGAGGAAAAGGGGAAGAAGAGGAGGAGAAATGAAGGAAATAGAGGGAGAATAGGTGAAAAATATAGGAGCTCCCTCTCCATGCCAATTGCCATGTGGCATGGGTGGATGCCACCTTTTCTAAATTGATGACACCTAGCCATATGAGGTGGCAAACCTATTCATGCAATTGCAAAAATTTTCTAGGGTCCCTAGGAAAAATTATGTAAAATTATTTAATAAAATCATTATTGTTATTATTATTATCATTATTGATTATATAATTATTTGGAAAGAAATAATTAGGGCATAACAACCGCTAGTTAGGATCCGTCCCCTACAGCTAACCCAACGTAATGAAGAGTTATTGAAACAAATGAATATTAGTTCTATACAAATTTTAGTCATAAATCAAAAACTGTTTTCAAAATACAAGTGTACCGAACTCTAGCGAATTCGGGCCAAGTTCGGTGAACCCCTGATAGAATCGACCTTTAGCTGCTGGCCTACTTTATATACACCACTTCATCTTCTTCTTCTTCTTCCATAAACATAACACCAAAAACTTAAAAACCCTAACCCTAGCTCTATTGTTCTCCCAAATCTCTTCGTGTTAGGCCCTAAAACATCGATGTAAGGGTTTTTTTCTCTTCCACTCTACGCCACTATTTTTGGTAATTCATACCATTTTCTTGTCAAATTTAGTGGCTCCTAGATTTTTAAAGAAAAAAGAGAAGATGGTGCTTCTATATCAAGCTCGCTTGAAAGTCTATTAGCCCACTTTTACCATACGATGAGGATAACTTTGATTCTATGTTGTTCGTAGACTTGAAACCTCCAACCGTTTGGTTTTACGCTTTCACAAACATCCTATATGTCCGGGCACTCTATTAATTTACTATTTTCTTAGAATTTTGCTTGACTTTTCAAATCTTAACCTACGCAAATTTATAGGAATTTCTAATCCGATATACGACAAAGTCGTTCGGATGTTTTATTGTAACTTATAATATTCGCATGTACAATGTATTTCTCAGTCTATCGAACTGAAAGCATTGATGATGACGACTTAAGCGAATGGCTCCAGGTTCCCAACACTGGAGATGCTCTAGTCGATATCACCAAAGTCCAATTTGGTCCCACTCAAGACTTAGACACTTTCAAGGATGCGATGTGTGCTCCGAACCCTAGACCCAGGGATGGCTCATGTCACGTTACTTGAAGCAACATTTCTGTGAGCTTCATAGTATTATCATTGTATCTATTTTGTCAAAATGGAATCTACTGATGAGATCACGTATTTGGAGATGTCCACCAGTATCATATTTATTTGGGATTCCCTTCAGTCTTCCCAAAACTATGATGTCAGCCATATACATCTGCAGAAGGAAAGACGTAACCTCATATATCCTATAGTCTTTCTAACATCTTTCAGAGGTACAACATCCCCTTGGATTCCTGTCCTATCGATGGTACGCTATCTGAGCTTCATAAGTATAGAAAGTTTTTGTCCCTATTCCTCCTGCAGTTGGTGCCAAAGGTATTCCACCTACCCAGGCTCCACAGCCTGCACCATCCCCTCCTGTGATGTCCCCTACCCGCACCATCGATCAGCTTTATGACCATTTGAGGCTCACTGCATTCTCGAGGACGAGCGCTATTAGGCGGAGCACATACGTCAACGAGACACTAACTACCATCTGACATACCAGTTCCAGACTCTATGGAATAGTATTACTGACATTCAGTAGATCCAGGATCATCATCCTGCTGGTCCTACTCCAATTCTTCGCTATCCGGACTTTGATGGACCGGGTTCGAGGATCGTAGGCTCGACCCGACTGCAGCATAGATTGATCCCAGTCGTTCTGTTGACACTGGCGATGATGCGAGTTGATGAGCGTATAAGCTTTTGGTTATGTATCTAATGATGATGATGATCATGTAGCACTTTCTAGTAGATTTTATTTTATACACTAGTTATGGTTAAGTCTCTTTTAGAATTTTGTTTTCATGAGTTTATGTACTTGCATGCTTATGCTATTGAGTTTTAGTAATTTCTACCGTATTCTACTTATGCAGTTAGACATATTGTTGGCCATGTTATTTTACTATTTTTTTTGGTATGATCTTGTCTTCTTTCTTATGTTGTTTGTGCTCACAATTTACGGAAGAGCTTTCATTTTGAATAATAACAAAGGGGATAATAGGAAATACCAAACAAAGGTCAAACAAATACGCAAAGTATCAAACGAGAGGTATAAATTTTTTAAGTTATTTTTTATATTAGTTGGTATAACTCAATGTTTGTCAATTATCAAAATGGGGAAGATTGTTGGCCCATTTTCATAGTCACACTTCATTTTGATAATCAACATAGACTTTGGTCGATACACAATTAATATACTATAGGTACAAAATAAGAACGTTTACATTCAACAAGCTACCACTCGTCGTCTTCGTCGTACAAGAACTACATATGCAGATCAAGAATGTTTTTCTATTTTATTATGTATTTTTCCTTTTTATTGAGTCTAAAAAAATAAGGTTGATCAGATTAGCAATTTGCTTTCTATACTTCACATTTAAGCCTACCTATATACTCAATTATATATCAAAACCTAAACCTCATCCTATATCAATCCCATATCCAATACACATACAAAAAGCCTAACATAATTTGAGCGATATTCATGTGAGAACTCTACCCTAGTTCGGTCCGAACTTTGTTCGAGTTCTGTTAGTCTGTTTCATAATGTTTTGGTCCTCATGAATATCTGTAACCACTTTTAACATTACAAAATTTATGGACCCGAACTCATGGCGAGTTTTGCCCTAAAAAAAATATAAATAGAGGAGAACTTTTCGTTCCAAATAATTCATTCATTCCCCTCTTCTCTCTTATTTAAAAGCATTCAAGTGCTATTCACTTTATATCTAGCCCTTGACGACTTCTAGCCAAGCCAAATGCCATTATGTTTCAATCTAGAGTTTGGTTGTTCTAGTTGTAAAGAAGGCTCCAAAAATGTTCCATTTTTCAAAGTTTGCCTAAGTTGAAGTTGCGAGTCATTCGAACTAAAACTCGAGTTGTAAGGAGCTGCAAGTGCTCGGTTAAAGCTTGTGCTATATTAGATTAACATCGAGCAAGAGTACTCGAGACTGGACTAGTCCTCTCAGAGGAAACCAGTATACATCGATGTGTCATGAGTTTGCTTTTCTGATGCTCTTTACTTTTTGTATTTAAATTTATAGTTTGCTCATTACTCTATACTGTGATACTGCTTAGATTTTTTAATTGGTGATTATCTTTCTACTGCACACAAGCACTCTATTTATCCTCCTCTAGAGGTGCTCAACATTCCTAGAGATATCACATCTCCAAAAAGAGGACAATAATGTCTATTATTCATACTGCACAAATAATTATAAGAAAAAATAATGGCAATAAACCAAGGAGTCTAATAGCATAACATAACTCAAATCCATAATAAAGTCTAGAGTCTAACTATCTTAACATCTATATATGTCTCAAATAATAATAACATCCCAAAGTCATGTAAGCTGGAGACAAATCCAGTAATAATAACTAACTAGCTAAGTCACTACTGGTGGTACCTGCTCAACGGATACTGGCTCTAAAGGAATATTGATCATGACTAATCATGCACTCATATTTTCTCACAATTTGGACCCCTTCACATCGAATATGGTTATTAGACAAATCGGATATGTCAGATCATCGCATACAACTAGGCAAGATACCTTGCCATATTTAATGCTTATACTTATTTTACATCTTTATTTTTAGTTACTGCATATTTACTCTTGTTTATTTCTAATTCATCTAGTTGCATCTCTGTTACTGTTCATGATTTACTTTACTGTGCTTCTAGTTATACATGATGCAAATGCTAGTCTATTTTCATTCATGTCTTTGAATTATGCATATGGACCTAGAGTTAAACCTCTTACTAGTAAGCATTTCATAAACTTTGATGGATGTGCCACGAGATGTGTGTGACTTATGAGTAGCATATAGAGGTAACTTACGTATTTGTGATCACCTGTGTACATGTGTTAGGTCTAACAGCCAAATAGATGCATGCTAGGAGACTTGGCAGTTAGTAGAGGTACAATATCATGGATGTAACATAGATAGGTGCATAGGATAGGGAGAAACAGTTCCTAACGTATAGGCCATGTATGCACTTATCCATTGTAACCTGTGAGCTCCGTCGGAGATGCAGGTAAGATTCTCCTACTGTTATTGATTCCATCTGACATTCACGAAGCATTACGAACGTAGGCCCTGGTGTCCAGAGAGGAGACTATGCCAATCCATATAGCCAAGTGCCCATGCATTGAAGATTTGTTCTAAACTACATGATCACAGTAGAATGGTTAGGTAACCTTAGTTGATGTCATATTACACTCGTTCTAGTCATGGCATAGGGCAGTTTACATCACGGAATAGTGTGCCACTTATTATCCTTGTTTTGGTGTAGGGGTGGTTCACTGTTTCAATGATGGGATACTGGACCATGTCATGGTTTGGAACATTTTACTTTTACATATGACTTTGTGACATATTTTATATTCAGTTCTTATGGCATGTTTTTCAGTCTTGTTACGTCCTTCTGGGACTTGGTGATCTTCTAGGTGTGTATGTGCTTGACTTTATGCAGGAGTTTCTGCCAGGATTGTGATCTTCTCCTTCCTATCGAAGATGACATGCTCTTAGATCACGCTTGCTGTGTATCATTTATTTTGCTATTTCCTCCCTTCTAGCTAAATGCTTGGTTGTGGATTTGTCTCCATCCAGAAACTTGTATAATGCCATTTCATAATTGATTTTTATTATATCTTTATTCTCATATTTGTGGATAAGATTTAGTGAGCCGTGATTATACAACATTTACAGCTTTGTGTATTTTTATACGGCTGACATGTACGTTTCCTAGTCCTACGTATTTTGGGACTGGAGAATTATAAGTAAGCTAGAGACAAATCCAGTAATAATAACTAACTAGGTAAGTCACAACTGGTCGGGCCTCGTCAACGGGCACTGGCTCCAAAGGAGCTCCTAGAAAAACTTCTCGTCTACTAGGTCCATAAAGATGGGATAAAATTTCTCAAGATCCTCTGAAAAATATTATCCAGTCAGGATTGGAGCGAAGCACAAATCTCTGAAAGCAGTTCCAAATACATGGCAGAGAATATACGACAAGTAATGGAAATGAATACATGATGAATATATGATCAATGAATCGGTAATATAACTGGAATAAACATGTACACATAGGGAACAGTTTGTAAGAAATAACATAGAGGCATGATGTGAACAATGAGCAATATGTAAGAGCCCAAGCTAATTTGTATTTAAGTATAAGTTCGTTATGTGATCGTCTTGGGAATGCACAAAGCTACTAAGATAAAACTCAATTATAGGTGAGATGTATAATTGGTATGCACATGGGCTATACTAAAGGTTGATCACATAACGAACTTGTATTTCCCCTTTTCCTCCAACCGATACTCATGGATCTGAATCACGACATGTCACGATATAATATCACTATACGATCTAATCACGAGTAGAATGAGCACACAGTAATAAACTAGAGGGTAACATTTCCTAATTAATATCCAATAATACCAATCTGTATACCACCGTATTGGAGATCAAGTAAAACATTTCGAGAACATGTGATATAGTTACTATCAAGTAAATAAAAACTAACAGAGAAATGTACTCGCTTGTGTCCTAAACAATGGGTGTGGATCAATGTCCAAAGTGGAGTCACAAGGACCTAAATATAAAATATCAATATCAATTGGTGTTTTAGGTGTGATAAACATTGATATCTAAATTGAAATATAGTTTCTAGCTCAATTCTAGGTTATGGAAGTCAAACTAGGCCAAATTACCTAAAAAGTTGACTTTAGGGTCAATTAGTCAACACTAGTCAAAACTAGGTCATACTTAGGTTTCTAGGTGCTACTACATAGGAATAGGGATATTAGGTCCCTACATGCATATGGACTCGTATGGCCCAATACCCTAATATTTACCCTTTACTTATATCCATATATCCCTACCTATATCCCATATATGCATATACACTATATATATACCAATATACCCTATACTCTATACCTTAATGTATGATACCTTATCTTAATCATTTACCTATTGAGCTCATACTAGATATCAATATCCTTCTATCCCTTTACCTATATCACTGCCTCTATACATAACCTTATCTTATTTAGAGTTCTATCTATAGAAATAAATAAAAATATCTATATAATATATATTATATATTAATATATATATATATGTATATATATATATAGAGAGAGAGAGAGAGAGATACCCATTGCCTACCAACTACTAAGCATTACCTTAACCTTAGGCCCATCTAAGTATCTTAGCATTTGAATCAAACTAATTATCTAACATCTTTACCCTTAACCTATTACCTACCAGTGCATACTACATTCATCCCATATGCAGCACTTCTTTATGCCGTTGCTGCTACTGCACTATGTTGCAATTGCACTTGCTTGCTGTTGTTGCTGTAGCATATTCCTATTTTACACCCATTCATGGATACCTTTCTCTCACACACACACACACACTGTTGTTGGTATGCTGGAAATACTGCTGTTGTTGCTCCTTCTTGAGCAAGCAAGCTGTTATTTTCCTCCATTGAAACTACCCCTGCTGCCTGCTGGTTCTTAAGCGCATCAGCAAATGCTTGCTACTACTGCAGTCAAAACCCAACAGCAAACTGCTGCTTTTTGAGCAAGCCGAAATCTGCTGCTTCTAGGCAGCATGCTTCTACTTGCTACTGTCCTACAAAAGATCGTAAAATGTTGTTGT
The DNA here is from genome assembly GCA_029216955.1 of Iris pallida. Classification (NCBI taxonomy): domain Eukaryota; kingdom Viridiplantae; phylum Streptophyta; class Magnoliopsida; order Asparagales; family Iridaceae; genus Iris; species Iris pallida. Next base: position 762,153 of record JANAVB010015598.1, on the reverse strand, counting down.
ACATAGCAGCATCCAACAGTTGTTGTTGTACTCCATAGCATTGCATTCCCCCTCTCTATCATATATACCTATGCATAATAGACATATATATGTATATATATATATATATATATATATATATCTATATATATATAGATATATAATATATATATTTTATGTACATATAATAGATGACTTAAAGCACATCCAACGGATGTGAACATGGGGATGCAAAAAATTGTTGGAATGCCTATCCTTCCTCTATATATATATATATATATATATATATATATATATATATATATATATATATATATATATATATATATATATATATATATTGGACACCTCTATATAATATATATAATAATATATATATATATATGAGGATGTCCAATACATATATAATATATATTATATATATATATTATATATATTATATATATATATATATATACCATTAAGAAGGGACACCCTCTGATCCCCCTTGGTGGCATGCCTCCAAGCACCATTAAGAAGTGGACACCCTCAATATATATATATATATATATATATATATATATCTATAGATATATATATAATATATATTTGAGGGTGTCCACTTCTTAATGGTGCTTAGAGACATGCCACCAAGGGGGATCGGAGGGCTATCGGAGGGTGTCCACTTCTTAATGGTATATATATATATATATATATATTATATATAATACCACTTCTTAATGGTATATATATATATATATACCACTTCTTAATGGTATATATATATATATATATACCATTAAGAAGTGGTATATAATATATATATATATATATATACATATATATATATATATATATATGAGGGTGTCCAATATTATTAATATATATATATATATATATATATTATATATATATATATATTTATTTATTTATTATTTTATATATATATATAATATATATATATATATAATATAATTAAAAATATATATATATATATATATATATATATATATATATATATATATATTATATATATATATATATATATATATATATATGTATATAAAAATATATATATATATATATATATATATATATATATATATATCTATAGATATATATATATATATATATATTTGAGGGTGTCCACTTCTTAATGGTGCTGGAGGCATGCCACCAAGGGGGATCGGAGGTGTCCACTTCTTAAGGGTGTCCATTAAGAAGTGGACACCCTCAATATATATATATATATATATATAATATATATATATAATATTTGAGGGTGTCCACTTCTTAATGGTGCTTGGAGACATGCCACCAAGGGGGCTCGAACCCGCGCCACTGCGCTGGGGTGCTCCACCGTTCCCAACGGGCTACGGCCACGGGGACATATATATATATATATATATATATATATATATTATATTATTATATATATATATAATATATATATATATATGGATTCTTGACACACACAAGCCTATATACACACACCCTTGAACCTATACACACACACGCGTATATGTATGATACACATATGCTCACATATAAATATACAAACACACATGATAGATATATATATCTATATATATATATATATATATATATCTATATATATATATATAAAAAATATATATATATATATATATTTTATATAAAATATATATATATATATATATATATATTATTTTTATATAAATAATATATATATATGTATACACACTCTCACATTCTCCCTAATCACACATCTATCTACATACACTACACCATGTTTCACACAATATACCCATGTGACACTCTAAGACATCACTAAACCTGAAACATGCACAACATATCAATGTACAAACATTTGGTGTGCACCGCGCTAGTATCGCACTGATACTCTGATACTCTCGTGATACGCCCACAATATATACCAAACCTTGTCTGACTCTCCTAAAATGACATGAACATGTCTAAAACGATAATTAGAGTCCACTAGAACAATATTTAGCTAGTACAATATGATGTAGAATGTGGTGTGTGTCATCACAAGTGTCGGAGAAGAACCCCCAAAGTGACTCGGTATCATGGTGTGTCATGATACGACCTACTCATATCCAATTGTGGACACGCATCTAGCCACAAAACCATATAAGTCTATTTAGCCCAATAAACTAAATGACAACACTAGTGCACCATTCTCAGATTTCCCTAAAATGGCACAAAACTTACTATAACTTCTCTATAAGGGTCATTAGAGCCTAGTTCCTCCTATAGGTACCCTAGTCCATGAGTGGGTTCATAATAGTCAAATGCATCCATTAGAGTCTAGAAAAAGGTAAATTACAAGATACCTATTGGAAGATGGATTTTCAATGCAAAGCCCGGTGGACACGATTCGGACACTGTTTGGACACAAGCATCTAGACCAAGCTTTTTTCATAGTGCTATTTGCCTCCAAAGCTTCTAGACTTGGATGAAGAGTAGGAAAGGGTTGGGAATGGTTTAATGGGAATTTATGGCAGAATGGAATGATTAGAAAAGAACACCAATTTTTGGGAGAGTGCACAAATGAAGAATGAAAGAGAGAGTCTCTCCGATAACATTAGGGCCGGCCATGACATCTCCCTCTCCATGACATGTAAAGTGTCCAATTTTCCCTTCTTAGTTGTCACGATGGCGAGATTAATTAATGGAAGCTTTTAATCTAATTTGGTAATTATTCTAATCCTTATTCTTTACATGGAATGACTTAATCAAGCCTAATTGGGTCTAGTCTAGAAGGTTGGTCCAAGTGTCATGACAAATCTAATCGGATTCACTAATCAAGGGTCCAATAAATAGGCTAACCCACTAAGCTATATAACCATCACTATAATTAATTAAATAGATACACACAATATATCAATAATAAAAATGACAAAAAAATCCTATATAGAATTATGGTAGTAACAAATCTACCCTCCTTAAATAATTTTGTCCTCGAAATTAAAATATGAAACTAGTATAAGATTGCAATCAGAACAATAAGAACAATACCTCAAGGCTCGAAAAGATAAGGGTAGCGCTCGCGTATGTCGTCCTCCCTCTCCTAGGTATACTCACCCGTAGAGTGATGCCTCCATGTGACGCAAACTAAAGGAATAACCTGGTTTCGGGGCACCTTCTTCCGACGATCCAGAATCTCTACTGATGCTCTAGATAGCTGAGAGTTGGGCCCACCATTATCTCGGAGTGGTCCAATACGTGACTAGGATCTCCTATGTACCGTCTCAACTGTGAAACGTGGAACACGCTGTGAACTCCCTCTACTGTAGGCAGCAAGTGTAACCTCCGTTAACTAATTTATTAGATTTTTAAAAATTTTGTATTTTTAAAATTTTGCACTTTCTGAATCTCGAAAAACGTACAATTCTAATATTGAGAAAATAATTTCGACCGTGATTGCTATCGATCCTTGTTGGTATTTGGCTTTGTAAAACTATTTTTTTATGAGTGATGTTTACGCTAATTGATCTGTCCACTTCGAGATATATATTTTTATATATAAAAGATCATGAGTGAGATAATGTTTGTAAACAAAACTATTATTTACTAATTCTTTTTAATTAAAGGTTTTGAAAATTGTATTTATTGGATTTCTCCATCGTATTGGCCTAAGACCATTTGGTCCTAATCCTGGTGTTTGCCAAATTGTAGTTAGCTATCGATATTCTATTCGAGTCGTTGATTTCGTAAAAACTAATATATATACGAGATTTTGTCAAAAAAATTTCTGCCATTTTATAGATTTATAATTAATAAATATTTAATTTTCATAAAGGAAATAATTGTCGGGTAATGAATGTAAATAGAATATATTTAATTAACTAGTTCATAAAATCTATATTACTAATAAATATTTAGTATTAATTAACTAACTAATTAGATGATGACGAGAAATTAGTTAGTAGTTAGTGTGGGTTAGTAAGTTAGAATTTGTGCTATTTTCCTATTTTTCTATTACATATACAATTTCTTAGGGTTTTCCTTCTACCCTATAAATAGACCCCCTTCCCAATATTTTTACACCCAATCCCAAAAACTTAGAAATTCCTAAACCTAGAAAAATTCTACAGCCGCCACCCCCATTTCCTTTGCCGACCATCCCGACCGATCCCTTCGGCCACATTGGCTGCCGACCACCGCATCATCACCACCATCGCAACCACCCGACATTCTTTACAACCACCATCCATCTCTTATAGTTCCCGACCACCACCAACATCTGCTACCGCACATCCACCGTGGTCACTCCCATCATCTCCAGCCAACTCCGGCATTAACCATCCACCCCGGCTCCGCCATTCCCGTTCATCCGCCACATTCACCCGCTGCATCCTCCACCGCTGCTGTGACTCCATTCACCATCACCACCACCATTCCGCATCACCAATAACTCAACCACCAATGACAAATCACCCACAACCACAGCATACCCAGAGAGTTAGAGTGAGGAGAGAGAGGACCTGTCGACTCCCGTCGTCGTCCGTTCTGGCCGACACGACCCCCCGTGCCGACGCCAAGCCGTGCCACACCACCAAGAACCGACGCCTTATGATATCCTCTGTTATTGCCGGGAACGCCGGGGCACAATTTTTTGATGGAAAACTGAGAAAATGAAATAGTTGTAAAGACAACGTTTCTAATACAACTCCTTAAAGAAGGTTTTGCAACAGAGATCCTGAAGGATTCTGCAAATTACGAAATCTAAAAAGATATCGTAATACACGAATAATCTAAAGAGATTTTCGTGATCGTAGCAAACTGGCAGTAGTGCCTTCTAAAAAGAAGATACTGACAGAACTGCTAAAGGCAACAGAAGGATGACAGGCGAGAAATGGAATTGCTGGGGTGAATTATCACCGTTGCTCAAAGCTTTATTCGCCCTCTGCGAACAGCTTCCAGGAACCAGCAAGGTTGACGGAAAACCTTGGAACACTCCTGCTCTTCTGACTCCTCGGAAGACGGCGAACTCCTCTGGCAATGGTACTCTTCTCTCTCTGTTTGAAGTGACAGAACTCACGCGTACTAAAAAGTACTAGTGTTTGTGTTAAACAACACGCTCACTACTCTGTTGTGTTAAAGAACACTTAGAGTTTTCTCTCTGGAATTCTGATTACTTCTCCCAACTGAGAGAGAGGAGAGAACCTGCATATATAGCCCACGGGGCGGTTGCCAAGCAGTTGCCTGCACTTCAGGATAGTGGCAGAACCACTCCTGAATATGCAGCAACTGCTGCAACCGTTCCCGCTCTAATATGCAGCCAGCCACACGCACATACGCACTCTACGCACACTGCGTACGCTGCGTACGCTGCACACACTGCGCACTCACCGTACGCTGCGTACGCTGTGCACACTGTGCGCACTGGGCTGCATACTGGGCTGCGTAACTGGGCCAGCATAACTGGGCTCGAGTAACGGGCCGCGCAACGTGGTCGCGCAAGTGGCTCGCGCAACGAGCGCAACTTAAGCGTACTATGCGCCTAGCGACGATGCTGACATGCTAAGTGCAAAGTGCGCCAACAAAATGCCACATTACGCCTCATGAGCCCTTGAGCCCGAGTCCGAGCCCGAGCCCGAGCCCGAGCCCGAGCCCGAGTCCGAGTCCGAGTCCGAGTCCGAGTCGCTAAGCCCCAACGGGGCTTAGCTCCTATGGAAATAAATTTCCCAAGAGCAAAAAGCTTACAGCTTATTAATTGTTGATTAAGCCTTTATACCATTAATAATTAATCCCATATGGCACACACCCATGTGCACTACATGTGCATCTCCATAAAGAGTAAAGACTCATATATATGGAGATACACATTCCTTTCTAGCCGATGTGGGACTAAAAATCAAAATAAAAGGCTATAAACCCAACAATCCCCCACATATCTCTATATATATGAGTACGAGTGTTCCCCACAGTAACTGTCCATTATGCTTTTAGGATAGATGCCACTTAAGACTTGAATCTTCCCACGTGAGTCAAAAATTAAACTATAATACAAGAATGGACTAAGCCTTGAATTCTGCATCATAGCTGAAATTCTTTCCACTCACATAATGTAGTTACATGTGCTTCTGGCTGCACATTTAAGGTCGTGTGCCAGCCTGGTTTCAGTGTATAATATTGGGTGTCTACAAGTTTACCCTCAAGAGACGGCCTGATATCTCTTTGTCCATACACTATAGGTGAGTTCTTTATTAAAGAGACATGGCATGAAGCATCCAACACTTCCTTTGCGGTGCTACGCCGCTATGACATGGCCTTAAGCCGAGGACCTTACCCCGAATCACCGGGAACCTCATCGTAGTGTCATACTACTTGTAGCATGAGGTCTAGCCCCTTTGTAGTGCCAAACTACCCAGTATGTAGCCTTACGCTTCTGTGCGGTGTTACGCCGCTACGACATGGCTTGCAAGGCCGAGGCTTTATCCCTAGCCGGGTTTACCTCATTGTGGTGTCGTGCCACCCGTAACATGAGGAACACCTCCTCTTTGTAGTGCTGACTACATCCCTCTTTAATTCAATATACAGCATTAAGCCAACTGCCTATTTGCGGTGCTATGCCGCCGTGACTTGGCTAACATAGCCGAGGCTTTACCTTCTTCGAGAACCTCATGGTGGAGTCACCGCCACACATAGCATGGAGTCACACTCCTTGTAGTGTTGTGCTACCATGCTTCCTGTAAAGCATACCAGACATTCCAAATGCCTGAGAACTCATTAAGGCATTTAAGCCAACCTCCCACAGGACCTGTTTTCCGCAGAAAACAACAGTAGACAACAGTGGTTATAGGTCCGTAACCTCTCCATGCCCAATAGAACATGTACCCACCATTCCTGATATTCTTCCGATTAGTGGTCCTCCCTTGAACCAAAAGCTAGATGCCTAGTAGATAAATCTTTGAACTAATAGCATAAAACTTTATGGTAGGAATACAATAATACAATATCAGAATGCCTTCAAGCCTATTTTACAAGCTGTGTCATCGACCAGCTGGCGCTTGAGGCCCTTGGTGAACGGATCTGCCAGGTTCTCCTGACTCCGAACATCAATTACTGCAATAACACCTCTCTTGATAAGATCGTGTACTGTCCTGTGCTTCAACCGCACAGTCCTTTTCTTCTCGTTGAAGAGGTCATTTGATGCCACCCGCCGCAGTCGCCTGGTTGTCGAAGTATATCGGTATCGCCGATATTTGTGCCCCAACCACTGGAAGATCATACATGAGCTCCCGAAGCCATTCTGCTTCCTCGGCTGCGGTATCAAGTGCAAAGAACTCAGATTCCATGGATGACCGCGAGAGCATAGTCTGCTTCTTCGACTTCCACGATATAGCAGCTCCACCCATTGTGAAAATGTATCCACCTGTGGACCTCTCGCTCTCTACCTCTGAGCACCAACTGGCATCACTGAAGCCTTCCACTACCGACGGATCTCCGCTGTAGTACAGTGCATATGTCTGAGTCTTCTTGAGATATCTCATAACCCGTTCCACAGCTTTCCAGTGTTCCACACCTGGATTGCTCGTAAAACGACTCAGCATTCCCACGGTGAAAGCTATGTCAGGCCTTGTGGCAGTAGTAGCATACATCAAACTCCCGATTACGCTTGCATACTCCAGCTGCCTGGCGCTTTTCGCTGAATTAGGCTTCAGCTTCAGATCACACCTGTACGGCGTATCGATCCCTGGAAGATCCCGATACCCATAACGAGTGATTATTTTCTCAATATAATGAGACTGTGACAGCGCAAGTCCAGTGTCTGTCCGGATGATCTTGATCCCTAAGATCACATCAGCTTCCCCCAAGTCCTTCATACTGAACTTGCTTGAGATGAATTTCTTTGTCTCCGTGACACATCTAATATCCGTACCTAGGATAAGCATATCGTCTACGTACAGACAAACGATCACACCTCTTCCATCAGCGAACTTTGTGTAAACACACTTGTCCGTATCGCTGACCATGTAGCCATTTGACCTTATAACTTTGTCAAATTTCTCATGCCACATCTTGGGAGCCTGTTTAAGACCGTACAAGGATTTCACCAACTTGCAGACTTTGTCTTCAAGACCTCTGATGACAAATCCCTCTGGCTGTTGCATGTAAATCTCTTCGGTCAGCTCGCCATTTAGGAAAGCCGTATTCACATCCATCTGATGTATTACCATCTTATTTATTGCTGCGAGAGCAATCAACATTCTGATGGTGGTCATCCGGGCTTCTGGAGCATATGTGTCAAAGTAGTCAATCCTCTGCTTCTGAGAAAACCCCTTGGCTACCAACCTAGCCTTGAACTTGTCATAGTTCCGTCTGCTTTCATCTTCTTCTTGAAGACCCATTTGCATCCGATGGGTTTCGCTCCTTCAGGAAGATCAACCAACACCCAAGTGTTATTTGAGGTGACGGAATCAATCTCATTGTCAATCGCCTCCTTCCAGAAAACCGCGTCTCTGGTCTTCATCGTCTCATCATAGGTAAGTGGATCTGCTTCCACATGATAGGTGACAAAGTCACTTCCGAAGTCCTTCGGCCTCCTCACACGCTTAGCTGATGGCTCAGCTTGTTCTGGTTCAATCGTTGTATCAACAACAACATCTTCTTGGACCACATCTTCATTGAAGACTTCAGTCTCTTGTGCACCCTCATTATTCTCCGGAACATCCGGAAGAACAATATTCTTGTGCCTTGCAAACTTGTCTTCAAAATATTCTGCATCGCGAGATTCAATGATATGATTTGACTCAATATCAAGAAATCTTCGAGCATCACTCTTCTCGGCATACCCTAAGAAGATCGTCTTTGTAGTCCTTGTCCCAAGCTTCTGAATCTTCAGATCTGGAAGCTTGACATATGCCAGACACCCCCACACTCGAATAACATTCAAGTTAGGTCTGACTTTGAACCAGAGTTCATGAGGAGTAATATCAGAAGTTGCATGAGGCACTCTATTTACAATAAAGTGGCCGTCAATGCAGCTTCTCCCCAGTAGCACTTAGGAAGGCCAGCAGTCAACAACATTGAATTTATCATTTCTGTCAAAGTCCTGTTCTTCCTCTCAGCTACTCCGTTTGATTGAGGAGAGTACGGAGCCGTAGTCTCATTGACAATTCCATGTTCCTTACAGAATGATGCGAATTCATGAGACCTGTACTCCCCACCTCGATCACTTCTTATCCTTTTGAGTTATTGTCCAGTCTGTCGCTCAGCTTCAGCTCTGAACTCCTTGAACTTCTTGAATGCTTCGTCTTTAGCCTTCAGCAAGTAGACGAACGCATACTTTGAGAAGTCATCGATGAAGGTTATGAAATACTTCATCCCGGCCTTTGTAGAGAACTGTTTGAAGTCACAGATATCGGAGTGAACCAACTCTAGAAGATCTGTACTTCGATTAACCCGAGGAAAAGGTTTCCTTGTGATCTTCGTTTGAGCACAAACTTCACATTTCTCTACCTTACCCCCACATTTGGAGATAAGTCCTAGACTAGACATTCTGTTTATTCGTTTACAATGAAAATGTCTTAGCCTATTATGCCACAACTCAAGAGTATAAGCAGAATGAGTGACTTCATTAATAACATTAATTACATTGGACTGATTTACAAGTTGAATCTTGAACATTCCTTCGGTATAAAAAGCTTTCCCGAAATATGTTCCCTTGATAGACATCACCATCTGGCCAGCATTGATGTCCATCCTGAGGCCTGCATTGCAGAGTAGGCCTCCCGAGATCAGGTTCTTGGCGATAGCAGGAACGTGCTTCACGCCTTGAAGCGTCAGAGACTTGCCCGAAGTCAGCTTCAACACCACCATCCCGATCCCGAGCACTTCAGCTTGTGCCTGGTTTGCCATCATAACCACTTCAGAAGTAGGTGTATAGGTGGTGAACCACTCCTTACTGGAGCATACATGGCAGGAGGCTCCAGTGTCTACCCACCAGTCAGAGTCAGTCCTTACTGCATCAACCTGTGCAATCATAGCAACTACGTCAGTGATCATACCTTACTAGGCTCTCCTTGCTCTGATTGCTTGGTCTTTTCTTTACACTTATTCTTGAAGTGGCCCTTCTTGCCACACTTGAAGCAAGGCATTTCTGACTTTGGCTTCTTTTTCTTGATAGAAGTTTCCTTGACTTTTAGATTGTTAGGGTTCTTCTTCTTGCTGTGGAAAGCCGCCTGCTTTCCCTTTGGTCCCTTGGTCTGAACCAGATTGGCATTAGCCAATTGCTTGGACAGTGTGTCCACCTTCAGTTGAGCCCGCATCTGGTCCTCAACATAGATTTCCTGTAGGAGATCTTCAAGGGTGATCTCCAACTTCTTCCTATACATGTTTGCATAGAACTTGCTCCACCCAGCGGGGAGCTTTGAGACAATCCCTCCAACAACAAACTTGTCGGGGAGGGGCATCGCCTCGTCTTCCAACTTCTGTCGCAGTTTTAGGAACTCCTTCACCTGCGGCAGCATAGACTTTTCGTCCTCAAAGAACCACTTGTGATATTTTTCAACCACAAATATTTTACTGCGGTTCTTGTCTTCTTCGTAGAGTTTTTCTAGAGACTCCCATATGTCTCTAGCGATATTCTTCTTAGAATAGGATTCTGCAAGGGAATCCTCCATAGCATTCAGGATAAGGAGCCTGCAAATGTTATTTTCTCTTCTCCACTTGGTCTGAAGTTTAGTAGCCGCAGATATTGCAGCAGCAGACCCAGTATCTGGAACAGTAGGTTCCTCTTCAAGCAGCACGTGATCAACGTCTCTGAGTTGAAGAGTGAGATAAACCTTCCTCTTCCAGACTTGAAAATGCTCTCCATCAAACTTTTCTAACTTACAGAAGTCAGTGTTGAGGAGTGAAGCATTAATGTTTTCCATCGTAGCAATAAAGCTTTGAGATTGTTATTGCCGGGAACGTCGGGGCACAATTTTTCGATGGAAAACTGAGAAAATGAAACAGTTGTAAAGACAACATTTCTAATGCAACTCCTTAAAGAAGGTTTTGCAACAGAGATCCTGAAGGATTCTGCAAATTACGAAATCTAAAAAGATGTCGTAATACACGAATAATCTAAAGAGATTTTCGTGATCGTAGCAAACTGGCAGTAGTGCCTTCTAAAAAGAAGATACTGACAGAACTGCTAAAGGCAACAGAAGGATGACAGGCGAGAAATGGAATTGCTGGGGTAAATTATCACCGTTGCTCAAAGCTTTATTCGCCCTCTGCGAACAGCTTCCAGGAACCAGCAAGGTTGACGGAAAACCTTGGAACACTCCTGCTCTTCTGACTCCTCGGAAGACGGCGAACTCCTCTGGCAATGGTACTCTTCTCTCTCTGTTTGAAGTGACAGAACTCACGCGTACTAAAAAGTACTAGTGTTTGTGTTAAACAACACGCTCACTACTCTGTTGTGTTAAAGAACACTTAGGCCGCGCAACGTGGTCGCGCAAGTGGCTCGCGCAACGAGCGCAACTTAAGCGCACTATGCGCCTAGCGACGATGCTGACGTGCTAAGTGCAAAGTGCGCCAACAAAACGCCACATTACGCCTCATGATCCCTTGAGCCCGAGCTCGAGCCCGAGCCCGAGCTCGAGTCCGAGTCCGAGTCGCTAAGCCCCAACGGGGCTTAGCTCCTATGGAAATAAATTTCCCAAGAGCAAAAAGCTTACAGCTTATTAATTGTTGATTAAGCCTTTATACCATTAATAATTAATCCCACATGGCACACACCCATGTGCACTACATGTGCATCTCCATAAAGAGTAAAGACTCATATATATGGAGATACACATTCCTTTCTAGCCGATGTGGGACTAAAAATCAAAACAAAAGGCTATAAACCCAACATCCTCCACCACTGGCTGACCCGGATTTACTCTGTCCTTGCCCCGGTTCGCCTTCGCCCGACGATGATCTCCCGAGCGCCCATTCCGACGCGTTGACCACCAAGAACCCCCCCTCCTCCGTCGATGGCCGTGCGACTCGGATCAGCCGCCGCGCCTGAACCACGCACGGATCTTCTCCGCCTTGGCCAGATTCGGCCGAGCCGTACCCCCCGGCACCATGCTCCGCAGTCGCTTCACCTTCCCCAGGTGACGCGCCCGCCTAGCCAACTTGCCACCAGAGTTCCCTCTGTGAGCTCCAATCATTTCTCCTCCTCCTCCCTTCCCTTTCTTTTAAATGAGATTTTTGAGATTGAGGGAAAGAGAGGGAGAGTCTCTCTCCACCACTTATTTATGCTGATGGCCCCATTTCGAGACTTGATTAATAGTAGATTATTTGAGGGTTGTTTAATTGATTTTGGCAGGGGCTCTTATCCTCTTTGTTGGTTCTAATTGATAGATAATATTTTGGGTAGGGTTTTTGAGCCATTATATTTTTATTAAAGTGTTTTAGTTAATTTACAGTGGACAGACAATTATTGGGCTGGGCTTAAGGTTCCTTTGGTTTCTATTTTGGACTGGGGTTTAAAGCCATGGGTATATTATTTTATATATCTATTGATATATATATGTCTGTATATTTTGTTTTATTGTATGTAAATGTACATACATTGTGTTATTATTACTATTACCCGTGTTATTGTACTATGTTATTATTTACTTTGAGAACCATATAAAATTTAGAATATGTAATTATATTTCTAAAATTATCATCTTATCCTAAAATCATACTTGTCGAATTCGAGTTACAATTATTCCTAAATGATTTTCTTGATCGCAACGTATTTACCTAAAAACTATTTTTCCAATAAAATGCAGTCCTCTATGTTATAAATGATTTTTTAATAAATATATGTAATTGGTTACATTTTTTCCTAAATTCATAACCACGACCGATATAGTTGTTTTCTTGTTCTTTATTCGATTGTCGTGTAACTTAGGGCTTCTATATAATTGGACTATTCTGGACTCGATGGTACCGTCTGTACCGTCATTTGAGACCATCCTCTGGAGCATAGCATCGTGCATATTCTATGTCGATACGTTCGTGTCGTGCACGTTGACTCCAACCAAATCGAGGCGAGTACATTCTTTGTTAGTTTTCATTCATGACAGTATTTATATTGCCTGCTTTAGACAACTTTACTTGATGCTGACACGTTGTTAACACGGATTGGTACTATATGGATCTTTTCATGAGATGTTATCTCCCCATCGCGTGCAACGGGTATTTTGTGTTCATGTACTTTACCATGTGCATCATGTACTCCTTGTACTCGTATTCTTTAATTATACTCATGTGCTCTTATGTACTCTCATGTGCTTACATGTGCTTCGTGTATAACTAACAATCATGTACCTAACGTGACCTGACCAGATCCTTTTGTATTGATTGGGGTAGGGGTAGTAGAAGTGGTTATGTGATTAAATTCATGTAGTGTAATCAAGTACATGCATGTTACACCCTCACGTATAACGGAGTTACCCTAACTTAGTCATGTACAACCTAAACCGATTACATAACCATCTTGTGCTATGAAACACTTATATTTATTATAGTTCATAAAATCTTTATTATATTTTATGTACTCAGTTTACTTATCCATATCTTCTGTATTCCTGTACTTCTTTACAGTATGTCATATATTTTATACTACTGTTAGCTCTATATTTTTTACCATGTTTTGGAACTGCTTTCAAAGTTATGTATTCGCTCCAATCCTGATTGGATACATTGACAAATTTTAGAAATTGTTATGCCCTATATTATTGGACCACAAGATGATGCTAGCAGAGCGGAATCTCGATGTTCTATTCTCCTTGAGTTGTCTCCCGGGGGTTCTAGGCCCTTGTAGTTGTTTGTTGCTTCGCTGTTGTATTTATCTTCGTAATATTCTGGTCTTGTACGTTCATTTGTAGAATCTGTCTATTTTAGTGTTAATGATATCTTTCTGTTTCATATCTTTCTTAGTTGTTATGATGTGATTGGGGTACATTGTGATTATAGATTATTTTGATGTTGTAGATATTTATTGGGTACTTGACAGCGTTCTACCACCGATACTGCGGTGTAGGCTGGGCGTGACCCACGTACTTGTGCCAGAATATTCGGGTGCGGGTCGTGACACATTTTGTGGTCGCCCATGCAGGTCAGTCTTTGCTATTAATGGGAAGTCATGGTAGTACTTGGGTTTATATGTACTACCGCGAGCCTATCTTAGGATTAAGATTTGAGTTATGGAATATTTTAGGATTTTGGTACTTAGTCACATATTCGGAACTCTTGATATATTCCAGGGATGACCCCTGGGAATCTTATTTCGAAACTTTTTGAGTCTACCCACTTGCTTTTATTCATCTTGATTTCGAAACATCTGTCTGTTATTGTCACGACCCGCACCCACTGTGAGGGTACGAGAACGTAACAACGCCCAGCCTACGCCGCTGTGTCGGCGGTAAAACGCTGTCCTAGGTCAATCATCTAACAATATAAAGGTACATGTACAGTATATACCCTCCGAATGGAGGTGACATAGCAATCTACAGTCTCAATCACATCTAAGGCAGAATGATAAATAAAAGATAGATAGATACTGGAATAAAAGATCCACTGGATACAATCAGAGAGAGTCTAAGCGTCTACTGTTATACAAAATAGAACATCCAGCTCAATACAAGTCTAATACTGAATATGAAAGAGTATATATATACAATCCTGATCTCAGAAGACAGAAATAGTAAAACCTTGACTAGGGAGCCTCAGTCTCTAAGCTAGTGGATCAGGCTGGAAATCTGGGTCACACGAGTCATCTACAGCTGTCCCATAGAAGGTGTCTACGCAGGCCTCATCCTCATCCTCTGTAATATTTTCAACAGGTCCAGTCAAGACAGGAGCGAGCATAAAATATCTCACGCAGTTCATATCATGTTAGGAAATATAAAGCATGCAATAGAGTAAGGTACATGAAACGCTGAAAGAAAGAAGTATATAAAAAACAGTAGAGATTTGATAACAGGAAATATCTAGATATGATAAGTAAGAACTGTAAGCAACATGTGATTTAGAGCACAATATGGTTATGTAAACGGGTTAGGTTATACAATAAAATGGGACTCCTTTGTACGTGGGTGTACAATGGACATATACAATTTCTTATACAATAGGATTGATCACATAACCACTTCTACTCTCCCTCCCCCAATCAATACACAAGGATCCAATTCAGTTACGTTACCTTATACAATGGCTTGTACAATGGCTCAATGTGATAATAAGAGTACAATATGCACAATGAATGTACAATGATAAGGGTATTCAATAAATACAATATGTAAGTGAAATGCACATCACAATATGTATTTAGTGAATACAAGGAGATAACATCTCTGAAGAAGATTCATATAGTACCAATTCGTGATAATGATCGTGTCAGCATCAAGTACAGTAATCTAGAGCAAGAATGTAAATCCAGACAAGTATGAAACGGTCAGAGAATGTACTCGCCTGATCTCCTGAGTGTCTGAAGAGAATATACTGTCCGAGGAGTGGTGTTTGTCTCCTATAGAACAGTACAAGTCACAACAAGTCTAAAATAAGAAAATAGACTGCTACAATGCATCTACATGAGTCTAGGTCAAACTAGGCCAATGGTCAACTCTAGTCAACCAAGAAGTCAAACTTAGGTCAAACAAGTCATTCTAGGTCTAACTAGCCCAAACTAGTCTAAACAAGACAAAACAAGTCTAATCTAGACTCTCTAGTCAAACAGACATACACAGGCCATAGGCTATATCATGCCTATAAGCTAATCCATAATACATGACTACATGACATTATCTACATCTAAAAATACTACTCATGTGATATGTTATCTAACACAATCATAGAATACCCTAGCATAAGGTTACCCATATACCTATACACAGGTATAGGCACATCACAATATATACATACATATAGATATAGGTTTAATACATGTATACATATAGATATACATTACCCTATATATATATATATACATTAAATATATATATATATAAAAAAAATATATATATATATATATATATATATATATATATATATATATATATATATATATATATATATATATATATATATATATATATATATATACATTACATGTATAGGTATACATGTAAAAAAAAAATATATATATATATATATACATTACATGTATAGGTATACACACATATATATGCATAAGTATATAGAGAGGGGGAGAAGTAATGTGTGTGTGTGTGTTGTGTAGGGTGTGAGAGTACCTATGCTCAGGAATGTGTAGAGTGAGTGTGTGTGGGTCTGTATGTCACTACCACCTTTCTAGCTTGGAGGTATTTTGGTCATTTTTCAAATTTTGGGAAATTTTGGAATTATTATGTATTATTATGATTATTAGAATTAATATGATTTTTGGTGATTTTTGGTGATTTTTTAGGATAATTGATTTGGGCCTATAGTTGACTTTGACTTGTGTTGACTAGAAGACTAACCTAGTGACTAATCTAGGTTATGGCCACTTAGTTAGGTTAAGTAACCTTGGTTTGACCTAATTTAATGAGGTTTAAGTCATTGGAACTAGTTAGGAATGATTTGGAGTTGTTTAGGCTAATATGGTTTAAAACTTCATAAGTCATGACTTATGGTTCTAACCATTTAATAAACAACTTAGCCATAGCCTTTGTGACTTGGCCCAAAGCCCAAATTAGCAACCCAAACTTTTTGTCCAGCCAACCTAGGGATTCCCCCCACTATAAAACCCCTCCTAATTTCTAGGGCTAGCCTCATTTCCATAGGAATCCATTTCAAGAAGAAAGAGGTGAGCTCCCATCTTTAGAAATTCATAATAAATCCATTTTAGGTCCTTTTTCCCTCAAACTAGTTGCATTAGATCCTAATATCAATATTCTTGCTGTTGGTATTGATTGTTTGCAGGGAAACAACAATTTGTGAGATTTGGGTGGTTGTGGAAATCATTCCATTTGGGGATTTTTCACCCATTGTTCATCAATAGGTAACTTTCCCATTTCTTCATAGATTTTCATTTTGTCTTCACCAATAGGAAGCCCTAAGGGTCCTCCTAAGGTCTGGATAGGATTCGTGTCGAGTATCAGTGGTTTCGTGTCTGTTTTGGTCACGTTTCAGAAGCTAGGGCAGACTGTTTGTCGAAATGCCTCAAAGGGCATTTCGATCGGGTTTGTCCAATGTTTTTGAATAGGAAATATGATTTTGATCTGGTTTATAGGTTCCTATCCTTGTGTCGTAGTTTTCGTGTCGTTCTGTGTCGATTTTGTGGTGTGGACACGCGCGTACACACGCTCGTGCGCGTGCTACATTGCTCCCCTGCATATCGGGGTCTGTAGCGGACACGACACGACACTTTTGGGGCTGAAACTTTGGTGGCACTTGGGACTCATGACTGACATGTCACAGACCAAATTTCAGCTCGTCTTATCGAGCGGTTTGAGAGAAATCTCAACCGCACCGATTTTTCCCACTGTACTGTGCAGTATTGTTTTGCCACTGATACGGGTCTCGTGTCCGACCCTAACACGTCGTGGACACAGGCCAGTGGGCCCATGAGGAAGCCCTATAGGTGGGCTACCCCTGTGTATGATCACGAGATCCTCTCGTATCTTGTGTCGTGCACACGACACAAGTGTACGTGTGCACGAGACAGTGCACTGACAGTGCACTGTGTGGGTCATTTTGATGTTCTCTGATCTGGACACGCCGTGTCAGGCCTGGGTGACACGAAATGGATACGTGGGGTTGTGCACAAGGGTTTGCTTTCAATTACAACCATTAGATTCATGATTTGTTAGCTTTTCCTATTTGATTCTCATTAAAAACCATGTTCTGATACTGTTAATTGATTACATGTCATTCCAGTTTCTAAAGTGGTGTTGGTTAATGATTTTAATCCCTGTAATGATGTTAATTACTGAGTATTTGATTCTAAAAATGTTTCCTATATGTCATCTTGCTATGGTTAAAGTTTGGGGTTAAATTGATGAGTTGTGATCTGTTAAATGGGTCAATGTTTCATAATATAAGTTATGAACTGAAATTTACTGATTAGTGTTCTTCAAAAACTGGTTTGTGTTTCTAACTAAGTTCTCTGGAAATGGAAATCTGAGATTTGGTTGAGTGTGAATTCTGGAACACTTGGAGACTGTCTAAAGTAAGTTTAAAATAAAATGTGATGTTGCATTGTTATCCTAAATTCTGAACATAGGGTTAAACAGGACATTGGGTTAGGATACTCCAGTTTTAATGTTAACAAGGATATGTGTTGCACTGTCCTCTTTTTCATTGTTGGTTGTCTGCATATATATATGTTTTCCTGTAGCCACATACATCACCTTGTTAACTGTCCAGTTTTGGACTGAATACTACACCCACACACCGTTGCACTCAAGCACTCTCACACATTGTATTTTCTGCCCTTTTCTTTACTGATTTCAATTCCTGCATATATATATATATAGGTGAGCCCTGTGTACACACTACACACACCATCTCTCCTATTCCCTGTTTTACTCCTGTACACATGTTTTCCCCTCTCTTTCACTGTTATGAAATTCCTGCACACCAAGTACACACACACACTTTTCACTATGAAATTCCTGCACAC
Source organism: Iris pallida (assembly GCA_029216955.1). NCBI lineage: Eukaryota > Viridiplantae > Streptophyta > Magnoliopsida > Asparagales > Iridaceae > Iris > Iris pallida. Next base: position 743,588 of record JANAVB010015598.1, on the reverse strand, counting down.
ACAAAGTATGCATACACACACTGTTTTTGTTTTTCTTACACTGTCTTATGTAATTCCTGTACACTCTGACCCATACACACACATATCTCACACACTCACCTCACTGTCCAGGTTTCACACACACACAAGCACTCACATTCACACACATATACTCTCTCTCATTCTCTCCTTATGCCTAGTCCTTACAGGTGTAGACTATATGTCTAGTATGTAGACATATATGATAATGTATGTATCTATATATAGTGTAATGTAAAGTGTGGATTAATATATAAGTTATTAGGGTTGTGAGTATGTAGATTGTGATGATCTATTGATGTATGGCTATCATAGGCATGTGTTGTATTAGGTAGGAGGCATAGATCATGGGGTTAACTTTGTGTATGTGTAGGAGTGCTAACTAGGCTTGATTGGGCTAAGATAGGTTAGTACAGACTTGTTAGACCTAGTTAGTTGAGTTTAGACTTGATTAGACTTGGTTGACCTAGTTTGACTTCTAGGGTTGACCAGAGTTGACCAGGAATTGACTTTGGTCTAGTTTGACCTAGAATCATGTAGAATGCATAGTAGGACTCCATTTTACTATTTTGGACTTGTTGTGACTTGTACTGTTCTGATTAGGAGCCAGACACCACTCCTCGGACGGTACTTTTCATATTGGACACTCAGATACAGGCGAGTACATTCTCTGATCATTTTATATCCTGCTTAGAATTATTTCCTGCAGTAGATTACTTTACTTGTACTGTCACGTTGGTCACACGGATTGGTACTATATGGATCCCTTCTTGAGATGTTATCCTTAGGGAGCATCGGGTACTACATGTTCTGTGCGTTTCACTTACATGGCGTATCACATGCTTCATTGGTTCTTTGATCACTTATGACACATACTCTTATGATCGTAGAGTCTTCCTAGAATCCTTATCCCATTTATGGGACTACTATGTATCACCTTCGGGGTCTATCACCTTCGGGGTCTACTACCCTTCGGGGGCTGTTACATAGCATCATATAACATAACCTGGCTGGATCCTTGTGTATTGATTGGGGGTACGGGAGAGTAGAAATGGACATGTGAATAATACCCAAGTAGTATCTTATCAGAATCTCTTCCATAGCGTCTTATCAGAATCTCCTATGATATTTATATGTCTATATTATACTCTGACTCACTAGTCACATGATAGTTCTCTATTTATAGTAGATATTTTTCTTACAGCTTTCTCTCTCTGTTTACATACTGCACTTCTTTCAGTACTTGTATCTTACTTTATTGCATGATTATATCTTCTAACCTGCTATGATCTGTTGAGATGTACTGTACTCGCTCCTGTCCTGACTGGACCTATTGAAAATATTACAGAGGACGAGGAGGAGGCTTGCCTGGACACTTACTACGGGGCAGCCTTAGATGACACCTGCGAGCTGGACCCTCAGGAGGACCCAGCTCTAGCTGAGGAGATCACCCCGATTGCCTAGACTAGACTAGTTAGGCTTATCTTACTTTATGCAGTCTTGAGACATGTCTTAGTTAGATTTTATTTGGAGTTATGAGTTGTATATATTCTTTCATCTGAGACCTTGTACTGTTGGATATTGCTGGGATTATCTTAGACTACTGTTATTTTATCTATTTACTTCCTTGAGTTCTGTTTCAAGTCGTGCTATCTCTTCCTTAGTTGTGATTGAGTTTTACTGTTATGTCACCCCCATTCGGGGAGTATAAATTGTTTAGATATATATTGTTAGATGTATGTTGACCTAGGACAGCGCTCTACCGTCGACACTGCGGCATAGGCTGGGCGTTGTTACGTTCTCGTACCCTCACAGTGGGTGCGGGTCGTGACACGTTTTTAGTGGTGGCCCATGCAGGTGTAGACTAGAAGTGTAGTGGTACTCGAACTAGAGTATCACTGCAGCCTGTTATAGGATATAGGACATTAATTTTAAGATACTCAATCACTTTAGGAAAATTCCTTTTTATTGCCATCTAAATCCTTTTGTCAGCTGATCCTTTGAATTATAATTGTCCGCCTTTGTTATTTCGCTTCTTCCTCAGAAATTGATACTCTTGTTTGTCTATCTTCAGGATGGTAGAGACTCGATCGCAGCGTGCCATTCATGAGGATGCTATAGAGGGGACTGCTACCTCTCAGCCAGCACGGCGAGGCCAGGAGACTGCAGCTCTTGTCACCTCAGCTCGTGTTGAGACCTCGGCAGCCGCAGCAGGGGGTATGCATCCACCGACTGGGAGGCAGGACCCGGTCATTCCAGAGGATCCTTTCCTGCCGCCACCGCCTCCAGGACATGTGGACGCAGCTCAGATGTTCGCATATTTCCAGCAGTTAATGGACCGACAGCAGGCTCGGCAGGACAGAGGCATGGAGTTGGCCGTCACGACAGCCGCAGCTCGACCAGTGGTACAGCAGCCGAGGATACCAGGGATCGAGCAGTTTCAGAAGATGAGCCCCAGAGACTTTCTGGTGACAGAGGGGATCTTATATGCCGATGAGTGGATCGAGCATATGGAGGAGATCTTCCGCTTGGCCAGGATTCCAGCAGACCTTCAGATCGAGGCCACAGCTAGCCGGATGCGAGATCTTGCTCGCACCTGGTGTCAGTCAGACCCCAGGGTGGGGGTACCGAGGCAGACTTGGGAGCAGTTCAGGGGCTTCTTCAAGAAGAAGTTCTTCCCAGATTCAGCAGTCAGAGCCTTAGAGTCGCAGTTTGAGAGCTTGGTCCAGGGGAGCCTCTCAGTAGAGGAGTATGCTGGAGAGTTTGGTCGTCTCAGCAGGTTCGTGGAGGGCTTGAGCGAGACGGCGAAGGCCCAGAGGTTCCGGAAAGGTCTGGTCAAGGAGGTCAAGTCCCTGACCAAGGGCAGCAGAGATGCTACATTTGAGGAGATCTTGACGGGGGCCCTGTTGGCTGAGGATGATCTTGAGCTTAGGCTCAAGAGGGGAAGGGACCCAGTTGGAGGCAGTAGCAGCGGGGGCCAGGCCAAGAGGCCCCACTTTCAGCATCAGCAGCTGAGGCAGTTTCAGCCGCAGCCGATCCAGCAGAGGCCAGTTCAGCAGCAGCAGCCGAGACAGCACCAGCAGGGTCAGAGATAGGGAGCCACTTGTGCCTACTACAAGAAGCCTGGGCACGTCTTCAATGAGTGCCAGAAGAGGCTAGGCCTGTGCCTATTGTGTGGTTCAGCAGACCACCATATGAGGGAGTGCCGCATAGCACGAGCAGCTCCGGGAGGTGGGGCCAGAGCTTTAGTGGGCCAGCAGCGGGGACCAGCCCTGCCGACGCAGCAGCAGAGGTTTATCCAGCACCAGCAGCAGACCAGGGGAGGCCAGCAGGGACGAGCTTTCGCCATGGCAGCTGAAGAGGCAGAGGTGACTGGAGAGCTAATTGCAGGTTCGATTCTTTTTGACTCCAGTCCAGTATTTGCCTTATTTGATTCCGGTGCTTCGCATAGCTTCATATCAGTATCTTTTGCGATTAGACACGGTATCATAGCTGAATCGTTGCCTAGGACTTACAAGATCACGATCGGAGGTGGTATTATCCTCGTGAGTGATGTTTGTAAGGGTCGGCAAGTAGTTTTGGGAGGCCGTGAGTTGGAGGTGAGCCTGCTCGTAATGCCATTGCCGAACTACGATATAGTACTAGACATGGATTGGTTGAGCAGGCACCATGCCAGCATTGATTGCAGAGGGGGTAGAGTTCTGTTCAGAGCGCCGGGGGAGCCAGAGTTTGAGTACTCCAGACGTCAGGCAGAGCAGAGCAGCGGAGTCTTCTGTGGAGTCTCGGTCGAGGAGCAGACGATTCCACACCCCTTGATAGCAGATTATATGGATGTTTTCCCAGAGGAGTTGCCGGGACTGCCACCAGACAGGGACATAGAGTTCTCGATAGACTTAGTTTCAGGAGCGAAACCCATCTCTCAGCATGTCTATCGGGAGAACAACAGCGAACTGGTGGAGCTGAAGAAGCAGGTGGACGAGCTACAGGACAAGGGCTTCATCCGCTCGAGTTCGTCGCCATGGGGTGCACCAGTGTTGTTTGTGCCGAAGAAGGATGGGTCAGTACGCATGTGTATTGACTATAGGGCACTCAACAACCTCACGATCAAGAACAAATACCTACTGCCGCGGATCGACGATCTATTTGACCAGTTGAGCGGAGCTCGGGTATTTTCCAAGATTGATCTGAGGTCGGGATATTACCAGGTGAAGGTGCAGAGGGAGGATATTCCCAAGACCGCTTTCAGGACGCGGTATGGACAGTTCGAGTTTTTGGTTATGCCGTTTGGGCTAACCAATGCACCAGCTGTGTTTATGAACCTTATGAACAAGGTATTCTACCAGTATCTGGATCAGTTTGTGGTGGTGTTTATTGACAACATTTTGGTGTATTCCAAGACTGAGGAGGAGCACGAGGAGCATTTGAGGATCGTGCTGGAGACTCTCAGGAAGGAGCAGCTTTATGGAAAGCTCTCCAAGTGTGAGTTCTTCTTGGATCGGGTGGACTTCTTGGGGCATGTGGTGACTGGAGATGGTATCTCAGTTGACCCCAAGAAGATTGTAGCAGTTAAGGCATGGGCAGCGCCGACTTCAGTTGCAGAGATCAGGAGCTTCCTGGGGCTGGCAGGGTATTATCGGAGATTCGTGTAGGATTTCTCCCGGATTGTAGAGCCGTTGACACGGTTGACCCGGAAGGATGCTGAGTATGTTTGGTCAGAGGAGTGTCAGGCAGCTTTTGATGAGTTGAAGAAGCGGCTGACGACAGCTCCGATTCTGACGTTGCCTTCAGGATTAGGTGGTTTCACTATTTATAGTGATACTTCAGGGAAGGGGCTGGGTTGTGTGTTGCAGCAGCACGGGAAGGTAATTGCCTATGCTTCCAGGCAGTTACGTCCCCATGAGAAGAACTACCCTACCCACGACCTGGAGCTGGCAGCAGTAATTTTTGCTTTGAAGCTGTGGAAGCATTATCTGTACGGTGAGAGGGTGAAGATCTTCACAGATCACAAGAGTTTAAAGTATGTGTTCACTCAGAAGGAGTTGAACATGAGACAGCGCAGATGGTTGGAGTTGATGAAGGACTTCGACATTGCACTGCAGTATCATCCAGGGAAGGCCAACGTGGTTGCCGATGCCTTGAGTAGGTATCCGATAGCCATGTGTTTGACCATGGATCGGCATTTGCTTGTCGACTTGGAGAGCCTTGGGATTGAGGTGATCGTGCCGGGAGTGCAGATGCAGCTATGGGGGATGCAGATTCAGTCGGACTTGATAGACAGGATCAAGGCGGCCCAGTTCGAGGATGTGGCCCTGCAGAGTATCAGAGAGCATATCAGTATAGGAGTGGGGGATGCTGAGTTTACACTTGCAGAGGATGGTGCCCTGAGGCATGGTGCCAGGTTATGTGTGCCTAGCGGGGAGCTCAGAGAGCAGATTATGCAGGAGGCCCACAAATCTCAGTACTCTATACACCCGGGTGCCAACAAGATGTACCGAGATCTGCGGGAGCATGTATGGTGGTCAGGAATGAAGCGGGAGGTGTCCCACTTCGTAGCTAGGTGCTTGGTCTGTCAGCAGGTCAAGGCAGAGAGACAGAGGCCCGGTGGATTTTGCAGCCGTTGTCCATTCCCGAGTGGAAATGGGAGCATATCACGATAGACTTCGTTTCAGGATTGCCGCGTACTCCAGGAGGAAAAGATGCGATTTGGGTCATCGTTGACAGGTTGACCAAATCAGCCCACTTCTTGCCATTCAAGGTGGGTACGTCTACAGAGAGGCTGGCGGAGATGTATATGCGGCAGATAGTCAGGATCCACGGAGTTCCGGTCAGCATCGTCTCAGATCGGGATAGCCGTTTTACTTTCCATTTCTGGAGGAGTCTGCAGACCAGCTTGGGCACTCAGCTCAAGTTTAGTACTGCATACCACCCCCAGACGGACGAACAGTCAGAGCGGACTATTCAGACTCTTGAGGATATGCTGCGGACGTGCGTCCTGGACTTTGGAGGTTCCTGGGAGGATCATCTTCACTTGGTGGAGTTTGCCTACAACAATAGTTTCCAGGCCAGCATTGAGATGTCACCTTTCGAGGCTCTGTACGGGCGTAGGTGCCGTACACCCTTATCCTGGGATGATGTTGGTGAGCGAGCTTTACTGGGGCCAGAGATGGTTGTTGATGCGGCCGAGAAGGTGAAGCTCATCAGGGACAGACTTCGCGTGGCGCAGGACAGACATCGGCACTGGACCGATAGCCACCGGAGGCCCTTGGAGTTTGAGGTACGGAGTAGAGTAGGATTAGATTTAGGTTGTTTGTTGTGATATTTGATCATGTTTGTTTATTATAATTAATTGAGACCTTGCTTGTGTTTAGGTCGAAGACCAGGTTTTCTTGAGGATATCTCCGACTCGTGGTACGATACGTTTCGGTGGAGGCAGAAAGCTTAGCCCGCGCTTCATCGGCCCTTTCGTTATCAGCGGGAGAGTCGGTGACGTGGCTTACAGGCTAGACTTGCCGCCTGCCTTGTGGGGGTCCACAACGTATTTTATGTATCACAGTTGAGACGGTACGTGGCTGACCCTAGCCATGTGCTCTATCATTCAGAGATAGAGGTTGGGCCTTCTCTCAGCTATCCAGAGCAGCCAGTAGAGATTCTGGATCGACGGGAGAAGGTTCTGAGGAACCAGGTGATACCCTTGGTACGCGTCGCATGGAGGCATCATTCTCCAGGAGAGTCTACCAGGGAGCGGGAGGATGAGATGCGCGAGCGCTACCCATATCTTTTTGGACCTTGAGGTATACTTTTCTATCCGTCTCAGCAGTTTAGTTTCGCCTTTAATTTCGAGGACGAAATTATTTTAAGGAGGGTAGATTTGTCACTACCACCTTTCTAGCTTGGGGGTATTTTGGTCATTTTTCAAATTTAGGGAAATTTTGGAATTATTATGTATTATTATGATTTATTAGAATTAATATGATTTTTGGTGATTTTTGGTGATTTTTTAGGATAATTGATTTGGGCCTATAGTTGACTTTGACTTGTGTTGACTAGAAGACTAACCTAGTGACTAATCTAGGTTATGGCCACTTAGTTAGGTTAAGTAACCTTGGTTTGACCTAATTTAATGAGGTTTAAGTCATTGGAACTAGTTAGGAGTGATTTGGAGTTGTTTAGGCTAATATGGTTTAAAACTTCATAAGTCATGACTTATGGTTCTAACCATTTAATAAACAACTTAGCCATAGCCTTTGTGACTTGGCCCAAAGCCCAAATTAGCAGCCCAAACTTTTTGTCCAGCCAACCTAGGGATTCCCCCACTATAAAACCCCTCCTAATTTCTAGGGCTAGCCTCCTTTCTATAGGAATCCATTTCAAGAAGAAAGAGGTGAGCTCCCATCTTTAGAAATTCATAATAAATTCATTTTAGGTCCTTTTTCCCTCAAACTAGTTGCATTAGATCATAATATCAATATTCTTGCTGTTGGTATTGATTGTTTGCAGGGAAACAACAATTTGTGAGATTTGGGTGGTTGTGGAAATCATTCCATTTGGGGATTTTTCACCCATTGTTCATCAATAGGTAACTTTCCCATTTCTCCATGGATTTTCATTTTGTCTTCACCAATAGAAAGCCCTAAGGGTCCCCCTAAGGTCTGGATCGGATTCGTGTCGAGTATCAGTGGTTTCGTGTCCGTTCTGGACACGTTTCAGAAGCTAGGGCAGACTGTTTGTCGAAATGCCTCAAAGGGCATTTCGATCGGGTTTGTCCAATGTTTTTGAATAGGAAATATGATTTTGATCTGGTTTATAGGTTCCTGTCTTTGTGTCGTAGTTTTCGTGTCGTTCTGTGTCGATTTTGTGGTGTGGACACGCACGTACACACGCTAGTGCGCGTGCTACAGTGCTTCCCTGCATATCGGGGTCTGTAGCAGACACGACACGACACTTTTGGGGCTGAAACTTTGGTGGCACTTGGGACTCGTGACTGACATGTCACAGACCAAATTTTAGCTCGTCTTATCGAGCGGTTTGAGAGAAATCTCAACCGCACCGATTTTTCCCACTGCACTGTGCAGTATTGTTTTGCCACTGATACGGGTCTCGTGTCCGACCCTGACACGTTGTGGACACAGGCCAGTAGGCCCATGAGGTTGCCCTATAGGTGGGCTACCCCTGTGTATGACCACGAGATCCTCTCGTGTCTTGTGTCGTGCACACGACACAAGTGCACGTGTGCACGTGACAGTGCACTGATAGTGCACTGTGTGGGTCATTTTGATGTTCTCTGATCTGGACACGCCGTGTCAGGCCTGGGTGACACGAAATGGATACGTGGGGTTGTGCACAAGGGTTTGCTTTCAATTACAACCATTAGATTCATGATTTGTTAGCTTTTCCTACTTGATTCTCATTAAAAACCATGTTCTGATACTGTTAATTGATTACCTGTCATTCCAGTTTCTAAAGTGGTGTTGGTTAATGATTTTAATCCCTGTAATGATGTTAATTACTGAGTATTTGATTCTAAAAATGTGCCCTATATGTCATCTTGCTATGGTTAAAGTTTGCGGTTAAATTGATGAGTTGTGATCTGTTAAATGGGTCAATGTTTCATAAATATAAGTTATGAACTGAAATTTACTGATTAGTGTTCTTCAAAAACTGGTTTGTGTTTCTAACTAAGTTTTCTGGAAATAGAAATCTGAGATTTGATTGAGTGTGAATTCTGGAACACTTGGAGACTGTCTAAAGTAAGTTTAAAATGAAATGTGATGTTGCATTGTTATCCGAAATTCTGAACATAGGGTTAAACAGGACATTGGGTTAGGATACTCCAGTTTTAATGTTAACAAGGATATGTGTTGCACTGTCCTCTTTTTTATTGTTGGTTGTCTGCATATATATATGTTTTCCTGTAGCCACACACATCACCTTGTTAACTGTCCAGTTTTGGACTGAACACTACACCCACACACCATTGCACTCAAGCACTCTCACACATTGTATTTTCTGCCCTTTTCTTTACTGATTTCAATTCCTGCATATATATATAGGTGACCCCTGTGTACACACTACACACACCATCTCTCATATTCCCTGTTTTACTCCTGTACACATGTTTCCCCCTCTCTTTCACTGTTATGAAATTCCTGCACACCAAGTATACACACACACACTTTTCACTATAAAATTCCTGCACACACAAAGTATGCATACACACACTGTTTTTGTTTTCCTTACACTGTCTTATGTAATTCCTGTACACTCTCACCCATACACACACATATCTCACACACTCACCTCACTGTCCAGGTTTCACACACACACAAGCACTCACATTCACACACATATACTCTCTCTCATTCTCTCCTTATGCCTAGTCCTTACATGTGTAGACTATATGTCTAGTATGTAGACATATATGATAATGTATGTATCTATATATAGTATAATGTAAAGTGTGGATTAATATATAAGTTATTAGGGTTGTGAGTATGTAGATTGTGATGATCTATTGATGTATGGCTATCATAGGCATGTGTTGTATTAGGTATGAGGCATAGATCATGGGGTTAACTTTGTGTATGTGTAGGAGTGCTAACCTAGTTAGTTGAGTTTAGACTTGATTAGACTTGGTTGACCTAGTTTGACTTCTAGGGTTGACCAGAGTTGACCAGGAGTTGACTTTGGCCTAGTTTGACCTAGAATCATGTAGAATGCATAGTAGGACTCCATTTTACTATTTTGGACTTGTTGTGACTTGTGCTGTTCTGATTAGGAGCCAGACACCACTCCTCGGACGGTACTTTTCATATTGGACACTCAGATACAGGCGAGTACATTCTCTGATCATTTCATATCCTGCTTAGAATTATTTCCTGCAGTAGATTACTTTACTTGTACTGTCACGTTGGTCACACGGATTGGTACTATATGGATCCCTTCTTGAGATGTTATCCTTAGGGAGCATCGGGTACTACATGTTATGTGCGTTTCACTTACATGGCGTATCACATGCTTCATTGGTTCTTTGATCACTTACGACATATACTCTTATGATCGTAGAGTCTTCCTAGAATCCTTATCCCATTTATGGGACTACTATGCATCACCTTCGGGATCTATCACCTTCGGGGTCTACTACCCTTCGGGGGCTGTTACATAGCATCATATAACATAACCTGGCTGGATCCTTGTGTATTGATTGGGGGTACGGGGGAGTAGAAATGGACATGTGAATAATACCCAAGTAGTATCTTATCAGAATCTCTTCCATAGTGTCTTATCAGAATCTCCTATGCCATTTACTTGTCTATATTGTACTCTGACTCACTAGTCACATGATAGTTCTCTATTTATAGTAGATATTTCTCTTACAGCTTTCTCTCTCTGTTTACATACTGCACTTCTTTTGGTACTTGTATCTTACTTTATTGTATGATTATATCTTCTAACCTGCTATGATCTGTTGAGATATACTGTACTCGCTCCTGTCCTGACTGGACCTGTTGAAAATATTACAGAGGACGAGGAGGAGGCTTGCCTGGACACTTACTACGGGGCAGCCTTAGATGACACCTGCGAGCTGGACCCTCAGGAGGACCCAGCTCTAGCTGAGGAGATCACCCCGATTGCCTAGACTAGACTAGTTAGGCTTATCTTACTTTATGCAGTCTTGAGACATGTCTTAGTTAGATTTTATTTGGAGTTATGAGTTGTATATATTCTTTCATCTGAGACCTTGTACTGTTGGATATTGCTGGGATTATCTTAGACTACTGTTATTTCATCTATTTACTTCCTTGAGTTCTGTTTCAATTCGTGCTATCTCTTCCTTAGTTGTGATTGAGTTTTACTGTTATGTCACCCCCATTTGTGGAGTATAAACTGATTAGATATATATTGTTAGATGTATGTTGACCTAGGACAGCGCTCTACCGCCGACACTGCGGCGTAGGCTGGGTGTTGTTACGTTCTCGTACCCTCACAGTGGGTGCGGGTCGTGACACTGTACAAGAGAGTTGATAGGTGTGTGTGAATGACATGAATGTTTCATGAGAGGGTCAATGTGTGTAGAGCCTGAACATGGAGTGATACATTGACACCTGTGTGTGTATGAGGGTTATGTGTGTGTGTGGACTGTTTGTGAGTGTGAGTAACATTGAGGAGAAGACAGTGTCATATAGTGTGTAACATTAAGAGGGGAAAGTCTTGTGTGGTAGTATGGTGAGGAGGAGTGCAATGTGTGAGTGTGTGACAGCTATGTGAGGAGAGATCATTTGTGTGCTATGAGAAATGTAAGGATAAAAGGAATGTACATCAGTTCAGTTTTCTGAACAAGGACAGAAAAACCCCAATCAATATAGAAAACTAATTCAATGATTTCCCCTAACCCCAAACTAAATTAACTTCCATTTCAGTCACATACCAACACTCAAAATCAGTGATAGGAAAGAATCCTCAGGTTTTTGGGCATAAAACTGGAGAGGACAGTTTCCTAACCCCACCAATCCAAATTCGAAAACCTATCATCTAAATCCCACACAAATCCTAACTAACCCAATGTAAACTATTAAACATGTATACAAATTAATATGGCAGTTTGAATCATCACATATCAGTTGGAAAACAGGAATCAAACTAGGAATTGAAAACAGGGTTCAGGATTTAAGACACCAGCCCATCTTGATAGTTCAAACAATGTAAATCCAACATACACATTTCACTCTCAGTTCAAGGGTTCAATTTAAATTAATCTCAGGTCAGAATTTAAGAACCAATTCAAGTTTTAAACCAAGAAATAAAAATGGGAAACCAAATCAGGATTCAGTGATTAAAGCTTTTAGAGTATCAGACTTTTGAAAACCCCAAACCCAAATCACATTCGAAAATCTCATTGTTTGCACAAATCACAACTAAGCATGAACATTATTCATTAAACATGTAGGTGAGCTAGCCCTAACATTTAACATCACAAATATCCGTAAAAAAGCAATTTAAAAAGTCCAAAAATCAATTCAGTAAATGGGGTATCAGTGAGTATCAGAGTTTATTGGGAATTCAATGAATTGACCTAATTAATCATTAAAATTACAAACAATAGGTTGATAACTAGTGGAGCATATGTACACGTGTCATGTGAGTCGCTTTGTGTCCAAAAACTATGACACAGACGTGTCCAACATGTTGCAAACACGTGGGGTGCACCCAGTGTTGCACAGTGTCGTGCACGCATGCACTCGAGTGTAGGACACGACACACGACACTTCGTGTCACGTGCACACGCCCACGTGGTCGCCTATGGTAGGGCTACACGTGAGATAGCCTGATACGTGTCCACTACGTGTCTACAGAGGATACGGACACGTGTTCGTGCGTGTCTGCGCACGTGTTCAGTCGCCTACGCGCGACAGCGCGCGGCCGGTGCGGCCCCGATTTCTCCGCGCACAGACCACGAGACGCTCCCAAACTTTGGGAGCAGGAAGTCAGTCAATGCCCCTCAATCCACACAAATTTTTAAATCAAAAGACCCCGTGTCGTGGCCACAGTGAGGTTCGAGTAGCAGGGGAAAGTTGTGGGCTGTGCACAGGCCATGTCCTCAACCAAAATGCGATACAAAAGGATACGAAAATCATCTCAGAGACTAAGAAATCATTAAGCAATATCAAAACCAAGATTTCTATTCAAATAGAATTCAAAAAAAACAAAGAATGAATTCATTCCATCATTTTATCAACACTTGCAGTCACGACTGATACGTGTCCGATACGGACACGTATCCGACACAATATGGCACCAAACTTGGTCAGGACGAAGTGGACACCTAGGGTTGCATGAATATGCAATAAAATCTAGGGTTTCAATAGGGTTTTAGGGTTAAACCTGAGTGAGTTTCCAGTCTCCAGAAATATTCCAAAACTGAGAGGTTCTCTAGTAATGTAGGCTCCCAAATTGCTCCAAGGCTGGGTTTGCTCCACAAGAACAGCAAGTAGGGATTGGTTAGGTGCTATTGCAAAAGATTAGGGCTAAAAAGGATCAAAAATGGATGAACTATGGATTGGGGAAGGAGTCTATACCTCTCTTTCTTCAAGACTTGCAAGAATGATAAAAAGGAGGCAAGAGTTCAACATGAAGGCTTATATAGGGGGAAAAACTACTACATGGCCGGCCATCCTAGGATTTAGTGCCCAATCTATGGCTCTCAATCTCCTACTAAGGATCTATGGTCCATATTGATCCTAGGTTTTAGCTATACTAACTCAAGACTATGACTAATCCTAGTCATGACTAATCAAGTCATAAGTCATGGCTAACCACCTTAGTCAATGCTAACATAACCATCTACTTAACCAAGGCCAATCTAGGTTAGTCCAATCTATTAGGGTAGGTCCTTCTAAGTTAGGCTAATCACATCACATACCAAGCAATTATTCACATACATTCAATAAGTTCTAACAAATCCTATTAAATTAAATAAATCTCCAAAATGACCAAAGTACCCTCTAGGCTAAAATGTACTAAATGGAAACTCTACTCACATGGTTAGGCTCCCAAGGTCATGGTTAGTTTCCTGGTCAAGTAGTCTCTAGGGTTACACTAGAGAAACACCAAAATCATAAGTCGTAATTTAAAATAGTTTGAAATGATTAAAATTACTAAAAATTACATAATGATTTAATTATCATTATTAAAAGACTAAAATTATAAAATTTCAAAATTACCCTCTTTTGGAAAAACTGGGTGTTACAATCCTACCCACCTTATAAAAATTTCGTCCTCGAAATTAAGATGGTAGCAGTCCTTCTAGGTCAAACACCCCACAATCAAAGTCTTAAACATACCGTCAGATAATTATATGCGTCTATCCAAATCATGATACTCAGAATCTTCGTCGTGCTAGTGAGCATGGCTACGATAATCACAGAGTCCTCGACTAAGGCACATACCTCTAGAATCATGGTATTTAAAATTTTTGCATTGTCGCATGCTTGGCAGCGAAAATCTTAAATTCCCACACCCAAAAAATACGTCATAAATCTGACTATATGTCCTCACTATGCCAGCTAACACGACTATCGAAGATTCTAGATTCCATAACTGGTGACCTAGACCATATGATTCATCTCAGAAGAAAATCAAAACATGACACAAAAGCAATAGGACAGAATTGATCAACCAACAAGGAACAGAGAGAATCGAATTTCAAGGCAGTAATTACAGAATTTGAATCAAGAACGGAACCTGCAACTAGATCTCCCACGGCCTGAGCATCCTCGGCTGTCATGGCGAAAGCTCGCCCTGGCTGGCCTCCCCTGGCCTGCTACTGATGCTGTACGAACCTCTCCTGCTGAGTCTGCAATGGTGGTCCCCTCTGCTATCCTGCTGGAGCCCTAGCTCCTGGTGCTATCTGAGCCAATGGTGTCGGGTTCTTGGGACACTCTCTACACTGATGCTCTGCTGAACCGTAAAGTAAACACATACCCAGCCTCTTCCTGCAATCGTTCCACCAATGGCCTGGCTTCTTGCAGAAGTTGCATACGGTGTCCTGCTGATACTGCACCTGTCTCTGTCCCTGATACCGAATAGGCCTCTGCTGTAGCTGATGTATCTGAGCCCTCGGCTGCTGGTACTGATGCTGAAACTGCTGCTGAACGTACGGCCTCTTGGCCGGTCCTCCGCTGCTGCTGCCCCCAACTGGGTCTCGCCCCCTCTTGAGCCTAAGCTCAAGATCATCCTCCGCCAATAAGGCTTCCATCAAAATCTCCTCAAAAGTGGCATCCCTGTTGCCCTTGGTCAAGGACTTGACTTCCTTGACCAGACCCTTCCGGAACCTCTGGGCCTTCGCCGTCTCGCTCAAGCCCTCTACGAACCTGCCGAGGCGGCCAAACTCCCCTGCGTACTCCTCCACTGAAAGACTCCCCTAGACTAGGCTCTCGAACTGCGACTCCAAGGCTCTGAGTGCTGAATCTGGGAAGAACTTCTTCTTGAAGAAGCCCTTAAACTGCTCCCAAGTCTGCCCAGCTACCCCCACCCTGGGGTCTGACTGATACTAGGTGCGAGCAAGATCTCGCATCCGGCTAGCTGCTGCCTCTATCTGGAGATCGGCCGATACCCGGGCCAGGCGGAAGATCTCCTCTATATGCTCGATCCACTCGTCAGCATATATAATCCCCTCTGTCCCCAGGAAGTTTCTGGGGCTCATCTTCTGGAACTGCTCTATCCCAGGTGTCTTCGGCTGCTGGACTACTGGTCGAGCTGCGACTGTCGTAATGGCCAGCTCCATGCCCCTTTCCTGTCGGGTCTGCTGTATCTCCATAAACTGTTGAAAGTACGCAAACATCTGTGCCGCATCCACGTGTCCTATAGGCGACGGCTGCTGGAATGGTACCTCTGGGATGACTGGGTCCTGCCTCCGAACTGGTGAAGGCATACCCTCTGCTGCTGCTGCTGAAGTCCCAATATGAGCAGAGATGGCAGGAGCTGTAGCCTCCCGACCCTGCTAAACTGGCTGAGAGTAGCAGTCCCCTCTACAGTATCCCCATGAATGGTACGCTGTAACCGCGTCTCCACCATCCTGAAGACAGATCAAACAAGGGTATCAATTGCTGAGAAAGAAGCGATAAGTCAAGGGAGGACAGTTTATTTCAAAAGAAAGTATTAAAGTAGCAAGAATTTTGATAACAAGAATCAGATTAAGAGCTTTTCCTAATGTGATTGAGTACCTCAAAATATTCTACTCCTACTGCAGGCTGTAGTGATACTCTAGTTCGAATACCACTACATAAACTCGACCTGCATGGGCCACCACTAAAAACGTGTCACGACTCGCACCCACTGTGAGGGTACGAGAACGTAACAACGCCCAGCCTACGCCGCAGTGTCGACGGTAGAACGCTGTCCTAGGTCAATCATCTAACAATATAAAGGTACCTGTACAGTATATACCCTCCGAATGGAGGTGACATAGCAATATACAGTCTCAATCACATCTAAGGCAGAATGATAAGATAAAAGATAGATAGATAGATACTGGAATAAAAGATCCACAGGATACAATCAGAGAGAGTCTAAGTGTCTACTACTATACAAAATAGAACATCCAGCTCAATACAAGTCTAATACTGAATATGAAAGAGTATATATATACAATCCTGATCTCAGAAGACAGAAATAGTAAAAACCTAGACTAGGGAGCCTCAGTCTCTAAGCTAGTGGATCAGGCTGGAAATCTGGGTCACACGAGTCATCTACAGCTGTCCCATAGAAGGTGTCTACGCAGGCCTCATCCTCATCCTCTGTAATATTTTCAATAGGTTCAGTCAGGACAGGAGCGAGCACAAAATATCTCACGCAGTTCATATCATGTTAGAAAATATAAAGCATACAATAGAGTAAGGTACATGAAACGCTGAAAGAAAGAAGTATATAAAAAACAGTAGAGATTTGATAACAGAAAATATCTAAATATGATAAGTAAGAACTGTAAGCAACATGTGATTTAGAGCACAATATGGTTATGTAAACGGGTTAGGTTATACAATAAAATGGAACTCCTTTGTACGTGGGTGTACAATGGACATATACAATTTCTTATACAATAGGATTGATCACATAATCATTTCTACTCTCCCTCCCCCAATCAATACACAAGGATCCAATTCAGTTACGTTACCTTATACAATGGCTTGTACAATGGCTTGTACAATGGCTCAATGTGATAATGAGAGTACAATATGCACAATGAGTGTACAATGATAAGGGTATTCAATAAATACAATATGTAAGTAAAACGCACATCACAATATTTATTTAGTGAATACAAGGAGATAACATCTCTGAAAAAGATTCATATAGTACCAATTCGTGATAATGATCGTGTCAGCATCAAGTACAGTAATCTAGAGCAAGAATGTAAATCCAGACAAGTATAAAACGGTCAGAGAATGTACTCGCCTGATCTCCTGAGTGTCTGAAGAGAATATACTGTCCGAGGAGTGGTGTCTGTCTCCTATAGAACAGTACAAGTCACAACAAGTCTAAAATAAGAAAATAGACTGCTACAATGCATCTACATGAGTCTAGGTCAAACTAGGCCAATGGTCAACTCTGATCAACCAAGAAGTCAAACTTAGGTCAAACAAGTCATTCTAGGTCTAACTAGTCCAAACTAGTCTAAACAAGGCTAAACAAGTCTAATCTAGACTCTCTAGTCAAACAGACATACACAGGCCATAGGCTATATCATGCCTATAGGCTAATCTATAATACATGACTACATGACATTATCTACATCTAAAAATACTACTCATGTGATATGTTATCTAACACAATCATAGAATACCCTAGCATAAGGTTACCCATATACCTATATACAGGTATAGGCACATCACAATATATACATACATATAGATATAGGTTTAATACATGTATACATATAGATATACATTACCCTATATATATATATATACATTACATGTATAGGTATACACACATATATATGCATAAGTATATAGAGAGGGGGAGAAGTAATGTGTGTGTGTTGTATAGGGTGTGAGAGTACCTATGCTCAGGAATGTGTAGAGTGAGTGTGTGTGGGTCTGTACAGGAGAGTTGATAGGTGTGTGTGAATGACATGAATGTTTCATGAGAGGGTCAATGTGTGTAGAGCCTGAACATGGAGTGATACATTGACACCTATGTGTGTATGAGGGTTATGTGTGTGTGGACTGTTTGTGGGTGTGAGTAACATTGAGGAGAAGACAGTGTCATATAGTGTGTAACATTAAGAGGGGAAAGTCTTGTGTGGTAGTGTGTGTGAGGAGGAGTGCAATGTGTGAGTGTGTGACAGCTATGTGAGAAGAGATCATATGTGTGCTATGAGAAATGTAAGGATAAAAGGAATGTACATCAGTTCATTTTTCTGAACAAGGACAGAAAAACCCCAATCAATATACAAAACCAATTCAATGATTTCCCCTAACCCCAAACTAAATTAACTTCCATTTCAGTCACATACCAACACTCAAAATCAGTGATAGGAAAGAATCCTCAGGTTTTTGGGTATAAAACTGGAGAGGACAGTTTCATAACCCCACCATTCCAAATTCGAAAACCTATCATCTAAATCCCACACAAATCCTAACTAACCCAATGTAAACTATTAAACATATATACAAATTAATATGGCAGTTTGAATCATCACATATCAGTTGGAAAACAGGAATCAAACTAGGAATTGAAAACAGGGTTCAGGATTTAAGACACCAGCCCATCTTGATAGTTCAAACATTGTAAATCCAACATACACATTTCACTCTCAGTTCAAGGGTTCAATTTAAATTAATCTCAGGTCAGAATTTAAGAACCAATTCAAGTTTTAAACCAAGAAATAAAAATAGGAAACCAAATCAGGATTCAGTGATTAAAGCTTTTAGAGTATCAGACTTTTGAAAACCCCAAACCCAAATCACATTCGAAAACGTCATTGTTTGCACAAATCACAACTAAGCATGAATATTATTCATTAAACATGTAGGTGAGCTAGCCCTAACATTTAACATCACAAATATCCGTTAAAAAGCAATTTAAAAAGTCCAGAAATCAATTCAGTAAATGGGGTATCAGTGAGTATCAGAGTTTATTGGGAATTCAATGAATTGACCTAATTAATCATTAAAATTACAAACAATAGGTTGATAACTAGTGGAGCATATGTACATTTGTCATGTGAGTCATTTCGTGTCCAAAACTACGACACAGACGTGTCCAATACGTTGCAAACACGTGGGGTGCATCCAGTGTTGCACAGTGTCGTGCACGCATGCACTCGAGTGTAGGACACGACACACGACACTTCGTGTCACGTGCACACACCCACGTGGTCGCCTATGGTAGGGCTACACGTGAGATAGCCTGATACGTGTCTATAGAGGATACGAACACGTGTTCGTGCGTGTCTGTGCACGTGTTCAGTCGTCTGCGTGCGACAGCGTGCGGCCAGTGCGGCCCCGATTTCTCCGCGCACAGACCATGAGACGCTCCCAAACTTTGGGAGCAGGAAGTCAGTCAATGCCCCTCAATCCACACAAATTTTTAGATCAAAAGACCCCGTGTCGTGGCCACAGTGAGGTTCGAGTAGCAGGGGAAAGTTGTGGGCTGTGCATAGGCCGTGTCCTCAACCAAAATGCGACACAAAAGGACACAAAAATCATCTCAGAGACTAAGAAATTATTAAGCAATATCAAAACCAAGATTTCTATTCAAATGGAATTCAAAAATAACAAAGAATGAATTCATTCCAGTATTTCATCAACACTTGCAGTCACGACTGATACGTGTCCGATACGGACACGTATCCGACACAATATGGCATCAAACTTGGTCAGGACGAAGTGGACACCTAGGGTTACATGAATATGCAATAAAATCTAGGGTTTCAATAGGGTTTTAGGGTTAAACCTGAGTGAGTTTCTAGCCTCCAGAAATATCCCAAAGCTGAGAGGTTTTCTAGTAATGTAGGCTCCCAAATTGCTCCAAGGCTGGGTTTGCTCCACAAGAACAGCAAGTAGGGATTGGTTAGGTGCTATTGCAAAAGATTAGGGCTAAAAAGGATCAAAAATGGATGAACTATAGATTGGGGAAGGAGTCTATACATCTCTTTCTTCAAGACTTGCAAGAATGATAAAAAGGAGGCAAGAGTTCAACATGAAGGCTTATATAGGGGAAAAACTACTACATGGCTGGCCATCCTAGGGTTTAGTGCCCAATCTATGGCTCTCAATCTCCCACTAAGGATCTATGGTCCATATTGATCCTAGGTTTTAGCTATACTAACTCAAGACTATGACTAATCCTAGTCATGACTAATCAAGTCATAAGTCATGCCTAACCAACCTTAGTCAATGCTAACATAACCATCTACTTAACCAAGGCTAATATAGGTTAGTCCAATCTATTAGGGTAGGTCCTTCTAGGTTAGGCTAATCACATCACATACCAAGCAATTATTCACATACATTCAATAAGTTCTAACAAATCCTATTAAATTAAATAAATCCCCAAAATGACCAAAGTACCCTCTAGGCTAAAATGTACTAAATGGAAACTCTACTCACATGGTTAGGCTCCCAAGGTCATGGTTAGTTTCCTGGTCAAGTAGTCTCTAGGGCTACACTAGAGAAACACCAAAATCATAAGTCGTAAATTAAAATAGTTTGAAATGATTAAAATCACTAAAAATTACATAATGATTTAATTATCATTATTAAAAGACTAAAATTATAAAATTTCAAAATTACCCTCTTTTGGAAAAATTGGGTGTTACAGTTATCGAACCCTGTTTATAGCATTAGGATGAGTTTATGGATCCCGGAGAGAACTAGAAGGTAGAAGTTGAACTTATATATCATTTAGGTTGAGAAGAGAATGATTAGTTAATCTTGTATATAAAGGTTGAGATTATTTTAGAATGTATTTTGGGAATTTTAATTTTTGGCCTAGACAGTATCTTTAGGACAACCACGGAGAATCTTTCTCTAAACCCTACCTCGGAATCAATTTTTGCTTGTTTCCATTTACTTATCTTTGATTCGTTGTTGAATTTTGAATATTGATGTTCGTTGTTGAATTTGATTTTGTTTTTAGATAAATCTTTATGGAAGGAATTAAGATATATTTGATAACATATTTGATGAGGACAGTGATGAAGGTAAATGTCTGCTTTATTTATGGAGTTTAGAATTATCACAGTCATACTAGCTAGCATGATAAGGACATAGGGCTTGATTTTGGATATACTTATCCTAGTTATAGAATTTAGAGTTTCTTACAGCCATACCGATTGGCGTGGTGAGAATTCTAGATAACATAATTATAAGGTGTGTACCTTAGTTATGGACTTTATCGTTTATTGTAGCTATGCTTATTGGCATGGCAAAAATTCTGGTAACATGATTTCAGGAAGACGTGTATGATTATCAGATCATATCTTAAATTGGTTCACTTCTTTATGACCACATGAGCAAGAATAATTTTATCATTATTTCTTGTCTTACCATTATTTTCCTATCGTATGATCATTTCCTCATCTTACCATTTCCTTTTGTCTTAATTAACCCTCACCTAATTACATCGATCAACTATCTCATATCTACTTCTATCATCTACACTTTGAAATCTTGAATCTCCGTATCTCTTTACTTGGGGAAGACTGAGGAAGTATCGTTCTAGCTTAAAAAAGGATATATCATCAATGGTAATCTTGGTAAGAATATAAAGCATGGGATATTAAGATAGAAGTAGTGGAAGAAAATACTACCGAGATTAGAGACAAGAAAAGACCAGTAGTATCAGCTTGAAAATCATTACACTAGAGAGGTTACTTTGGGTATAGATTATGTTGGGAAGAACGTAGGAGGAATTTGAGTAAGAAGAACAGTAGAAAATGCATTAATGGTGAGAACTGTAATATCTTGTAGTTATATTTTGAACTGACAAGGATATTTGAGGACGAATTATTTTTGGAGGACTTGGATATTTTAGGTTACTAATTCTTGAAATAATTCATATTTGAATTAAGGATATGATACCAAATTTAGGAATTTAAATAATGAAGTAGAGATTATTACGACCTGTGATGATAATGCAAGATGGAGTAAGGGATTGGTAGGAGAATGATTGAGAACCGAGAGACAAAATTTTGAGTAAAAAAGAAGAATATTTAGAGATCTTGTGGAAATTTTTAGAAGGATAATATTGAAGGTATAGGTTGGAGAGAATGTGAAGGTTGATTATCTTTATATGGTAAAGATGGTATCACAATTGTGTAATACGAGGAGTAAAACTTGAACGAATGTTCAAGGACATTTTATAAACCTGATTTAGAGGTTTGGATCCAATTTAGGACAAGGTAGAGGAATTTGGATTTCAAGATGATTAAGTGAATAATATTGAGCTCTAAAAAGAATAATACATCCTGGGTTAGTAACCTTGGAATAAAGGTCAAGCCTATAGTATTATGACAAGGTCCAATCTTCATGACTGAAGGTTATAAAATTTTGATAGTAGTCATATAAAGGTTGATTTTCATATGTGGACTTATGAGATAAAGGTATGATTGGCAAATGATGATCAAGTAAACTTGGTAGTAGTAGAGTGAGATGATTTAACTTCTTTCTGCAATCCTATCCTCGATGTCCTATCCTAGTAAAAAAAAAGTTTGATTTTCCTATCCCTGAATCATTTTAAGTTCAATATCGCTAGATTCTAATTCCTTTGATCACGACCAATCGATTTTTAGTCATCTCCTTTATCGTACCAATATTCTTAAATCATTGATCGTACTCGATTGATTTAAATTCAATCGTGACCTGAATCCTTATTAGTACGATTGCTCATTCTTGGACTACGATTACATTCTTCATCATATCTAAATACTGTTTGACCAAGGTTAGACTGACCTTGTCCTTGATCGCGACTAAATTTTGATTTTGATTATGTTTGAATTTTAATGCTCGTGCCTAAACTCATATCTGCCTATGACTTGACTTCCTGACTTTATCTGAAATTTATGTGATTTGTCGTGCCTAGATGATCTGGCATAACTAGATGACTTTCCATGATCGTGATTTTAACAATCATGACTATACATACTATTTTGCCTTTGAATCGTACCTAAAATTTTGGTCCTTGACCGCAACTATCCGATTTGATTATGAACCTTGTCATGTCATAACTTGAGGCGATTATGTCGGAATAGATATTTCCATCGTGTCTAGATGCCAATTCTTTAGTCACTCGTGCTCAGATTTCATTCCTAATCATGATTAGATTTTAAAATTTTCGTCGCTCAATTCCGAATCGTGCCTTAGTGATTCTAGTCATTCCAAAAAATTTAAGCCTTGATTTTGCTCGTGATCAAGTGGTTTTGATCCTTGGTCACTGATGGTGCCAAACATTTCATTAGTCCTATCAATGCTAATTACGTCATTTTCGTATGTGATCGTGCCTATATAACCTTGAATCTGATCTTATCAAGCCTATATCATATCGGTCATTCTTAGACCCGATTCTAACTTGGTTGTAATTGGACAATTTTGACTTTTATTAGTCGCGACTTCGCGCTTAAATAACTTGAATATTATTTCTAATTTGGCGAATACGTTGATCCTCGGTCATGACTATATGATTTATTACTCGTGCCAGAATTTAGACTTGATTATAGCTAAACCATTTCTATTCCTGCCATAAATTCAATTCTGTATATACTTATGCTAGGGTTCCATTCCTAAATCATGCCAAAGTTTTGGTTTTGTAGCCATATCTTGAATCGTGCCAAGTGAACTTAGATCATTTCTAAATTTTAAACCACGTTCGAACTCAAATCCTATTTCACGACTTAAGTTTATTTTCTAAATCACGCCTATATAATTTTGTTCATATTTTGATTTTATCGTGCCAAAATCACTAATCGTGCCAAGGTTGTTTTGAATGAGGGTAGAATTGTAACCTCCGTCAATTTTAATTTCGAGGACAAAATTTCTTTAAGGAGGGTAGAATTGTAACCTCCGTTAACCGATTTATTGGATTTTTTGAAATTTTGTATTTTTAAAACTCTAAACTTTCTTAATCTCGAAAACGTGCAATTCTAATATTGAGAAAACAAATTCAACCGTGATTGTAACGCCCCAGTCCCAAAATACTTAGGACTAAGTACGTCGACATGCCAGCTGTATACATAAGAAGTATACTCCAATATATGGAACCATCGTATGTATACATAAGCTATGAAATACAGTAAACCACGACACTCTCATACACAAATAAAGAGGGAAGAATTTATAAATCAAGTCATGAATTGTCATTTATAAATTGTTGGGCGGAGACAAATCCACTACCAACTAAAAGAAATGAAATACATAACAAATAAATTTGTCGAGCAATGCGAAGGCGATCCAAGTGCAATCACTTGGGAGGAAGGGAGTAAAATATGGCCTTAGCTAGAGCACCTGCGAAACATCATAAAGACCACACCTGGAGAGTTTACCAGGTCCGCAGAAGGACGTAACAAGATACATAAAGAACATGGCATATAATACTGGATATAAAATATGCCACAAATAAAAGTAAGTGATAAGACATCAATAAGGTAACCTAACCGTACTAAAGTGAACCTGCAGTTGAGAAACAACTTTCGACGCATGAGCCCTGGCTGTCAATGGGATCGACATAGTCCCCATATAGGGCACCAGGGGCCTACGTCCATAACGTTCGAAGATCATCAGAGGGCATCATGTGCAAGAGGGTACGTCCATAACGCTCGGAAACGTCAGAGGGCACCTGGAGCCTGCGTCTCCGGAGGAGCGCATAGGTAATCAGGGAAGTGCAAAGAAGCCCATACGTCAGGAATTGTTCTCCCATCCAATGCTCTTATTTAAGTCTCATCCACGACTATATACCTCTACCAACTGCTAAGTCCCCTAACATGCCTCTATTAGCAATTAGCCCTAACGCATGCGCACGGGTGATCAGCCAACACGCAAGTTCCTCTATATGCTACTCATCTCACACATATCTCGTGGTACAACTGTATCAAGGTTTATGCACAGATGGTAGTCCCTTAACTCTAGGTCCATATGCAATCGAAGGATAATAACAAAGTAAAGCTAATATTACTGACCATGTAGTAAATCAGGAACTATAATAATGGTACAACTAGAAGAACTGGAAATAAATGAACAGTGATATGCAATAACTAAAGAAATGCAGATTGAATATAAACAGTATAAATGGCATGATATCTTGCCTGGTGTTCGTCTGGTGTGGTGCGATGATCCGACAAGTCATGAATGTCTGATAGCCATGTTCGAGGTGTAAGGCTGCATAATTCAAAAAATAGAAACGTTATTAGTTGTGATCGATGGTGACAATCGAGGAGAATTTATGAAAGTAGACTACGTTTTAAAAATATCTATAATATTGGAAAGCTAGGTTTGATTGGTAAAATAGCTTTGAAAAAAATGTAAAAACAGTTTTTAGCTAAATTCTAGGTTCTATCAAAATAATGCTTTAGATAGACGCGATAATTATATTTAGTCAAAAGTATTTCTAAGAACTTTTTAGGAGGGCCTAAATTTGTCAATATATATACACATAAAATTGAAAAAAAAAAACTTTTTAGGTAAAAAAAAACTAAGATTTTTTTTCCTTAAACATAAGCTTTTTAGGTAGGAAATTCTATTTTATTATTTAAGAATATTTTTAGATAAAGTAAATTTGTAAGATAAGATTTATGTAATTTAATAGCTATAGAGGAATTGCCATGTAATAAGTTTTTTTCTAAAAAACAAAATATATTTAAGACTTTAGAGACAAAATACTAATTTATAATCATTATAACATTGATATTAAATAAGGACATATAGTTTTAAAGTAACTACATAATACAATTACTATTACTATCTATAACTGTACTGTTCTCATAAGGGAACAGCTGGCCATGTTTCCTTTCGGAAAGAGAGAAAAGGAAGCAGACAATAAATGAGAACATCAGTTCTCTTACTCAAATCAAAAGCCAATATTAATAATAACGTATACATTCTTCTCTCCCAATTGTAGAGAGACTCACAAAAAAATAAAACATCAGAAAACAAGAAGGGAGAGAGAAGGAAAGGGGAGTAAGCGGGAGAAGGAGACTGCACGGGGCAACGTGTGCTCGAGGCGAACCAGCAGGCTCTGCTGGAGGGATTCGGCACGGCGAAGCTGCTGATGTGGATGACGAGAAAGGGATTACAGGCGGGAGAAGTGTGGTGAATGCGCTTGCCGGTGCGCGTCAGCCGACGCGGTCGGCGATGGAGGGCAGGCCGAACGACGGCTGCTGCGGCTGTACGAGGCTCGGTGCGCTGAGGTCGGCGCCCAGACGCGGTATTTGCGGGGGCGACGGTCGGGTATCTAGGCGGTGGGATTGGCGCTTGGTTCAGTCGCCGATGGGCAGACGAGAAGGCCAGGGGTCGACGGTGTTCCGTGGCTGGGCGGCCGGCGGAGGAACACTCGCTCGGGCGGAACCGAGCGAGACGTACGATGGATGGGGGTGACTCCGTAGGTAAGGGTGTTTGTTTGCTGTTGTGTCTCTTACTTGGTGATGGTGTCTGGGGCCGCGGCAGCCCTGGCCGGAGGTTGCCACGGAGTGGCTATGGCGAGAATTTTTGGTGGTGGTTTGGTGAGTTGGGTGGCGACTGCAGCCAGGGATAGCCGTGGCGATGGCAGGATTGAGTGGTTGACGGAAGTGGTATTAGTAGAGTTCTGTTGGTGAGGGGAGGTGTGTCCGGGGTCAGCTGATGTTGGCCACGACAATGGTGGTTTTGTACTGGTGGTGGTGTCGGGGTGCAGGGAAGGAAGAGGAGGATGGTGATAGTGATGGTGGTTATGCCGGTGGTGAAGGGGACAGTGCGCCGTGGCGGCGGCAGGTGTTCCACGGGCAGAGGCGGATTTTGGTGGTGGTGGTGATGATGATAGGTTGCGTGTTTGGGAGAGGTTTGGCCCGGGTTTGGCTGCTGCCGCGGCCAGGGTGGTTGAGAGGAGAGGTGGAGGAGAACGGAGACGAGTAGTTTTGTGGTGTTGTCGTCGTGTCTGGGGTGTCGGACACGACATAGATAACTGTATAAGAACTGGAATAAGATTGTGGACACAGACACGACGCACGACCTGTGTTGGAAAGATTTGGGTTGTGAATTTGTGGAGAAAGAGACATGAGCTCTTCTTATATAGAAGGTGGTTTCTACTATTTGGATAAGGACTTGGGTGGTTTTAGATTCTCCAATATATAATTCTTCTCTTAGTTTAAATCACTATTAAATTGATTCATTAATATCTTTCCGATATTTAATCTAGATAATTAATTCCAAAAACTATTTTAAAATTATTCGATAAATGAATACCAATTTAATTCATAATAAACTAGTTTAGAGTTATTTTTTATAACATGTAAAAATTAATATAATAAAATTTTGAAATTGGATATTAAAATCTTTATATGAATTAGATTTATGTCCGCAATATTTGTAATAACAACGTTTTCTAAGTTACTACTATATTTATACTATAAAATAAAATAGCCTTTTATAGAGTAAATGAAAATAATCTTTAATTACAACCTTAAGCAAATTAAGTATTTATCATATATATTTTTGAAAACTATACTTCCTCCATAATAAAATTAAAATATTTTTTTCAAGAAATATGTACCTCGCACATATTCGCACTCGTCGAGCAAATACAAAAATACACATTCGCCCGCGACGTACAAATACGAGAACGCGTACTTGCTTGCGATGAAGTACAATATAGCTACAAATTTTATTTAAAAAATCATAGTGGAAATTTAGGGGGTTTACAGTGATTGCTGTCGGTCCTTGTTGGTCTTTGGCTTTGTAAAAACTATTTTTTATGCGTGATTTACGCTAATTGATCTGTCAACTTCGAGATATATTTTTTTAATATAAAAGATCATGAGTGAGATAATGATTTGTAAACAAAACTATTTATTTACTAATTCTTTTAATTAAAGGTTTTGAAAATTGTAGTTATTGGATTTCTCTATCGTATCGTTCAAAGACCATTTTGGTCCTAATCCTGGTGGTATCCAAATTGTAATTAGCTATCGATATTCTATTCGAGTCATTGATTTGGTAAAACTAATATATATACGAGATTTTGTCAAATTATTTTCTACCGTTCTTTAGATTTATAAATCATAAATATTTAATTTTCATAAAGGAAATAATTGTCAGGTTATGAATGTAAATAGAAAATAATTTAATTAACTAGTTCATAAATCTATATAACTAATAAATATTTAGTATTAATTAACTAACTAATTAGATGATGACTAGCAACTAGTTAGTAGTTAGTGTGGGTTAATAAGTTAGCTTTTTTTTTAATACCATTTTTCTGTATTTCTGTTACATATACAATTTCTTAGGGTTTCCCTACTACCATATAAATAGACCCCCTAACCAATTTTTTTTGCACCCAACCCCAAAAACCTAGAAATTCCTAAACCTAGGAAAATTCTAGTGCACCACCCCATTTCTTCTGGCGACCATCCCGGCCGATCCCCTCGGCCACATTGGCTGCCGACCACCGCATCATCACCACCATCCCAGCCACCCGACATTCTTTACAACCACCATCTATCTCTTGTAGCTCCCGACCACCACCAACATCCTGCCACCGCACATCCACCGTGGTCTCTCCCCTTCATCTCCGGCCAGCTCCGGCATTAACCATCCACCCTGGCTCCACCATTCCCGTTCATCTGCCACATTCACGCTGCAACCACCACCGTTACTGTGACTCCATTCACCATCACCACCACCGTTCCGCATCACCAATAACACAACCACCACTGCCAAATCACCCACAACCACAGCACATCCAGAGTTAAGAGTGAGGAGAGAGAGGACATGTCGACTCTCGTCGTCGTCCGTTTCGACCGACGCGACCTCCCGCACCGGCGCCCAGCCATGCCACACCATCGAGAACCGACGCCTGCGATATCCTCCGCCACCGGCTGATCCGAATCTGCTCCGGCCTTGCCCTACTTCGCCTTCGCCTGACCGCCCGAGCGCCCACTCCGACGTGCCGACCATTGAGAACCCCCTCCTCCGTCGATGGCCGTGCGACTCGGATCAGCCGCCGCGCCTGAACCCCGCACGGATCTGCTCCGCCTTTGCCATATCCGACCGAGCCATACCCCCCGACGCCATGCTCCGTCGTCGCGTCGCCTTCGCCCGGTGACGCGCCCGCCTGGCCGACTTGCCGTCGGAGTTCCCTATGTGATCTCCAATCGTTCCTCCTCCCTTCCCTTTCTTTTGACTGAGATTTTTGAGATTGAGGAAGAGAGAGAGAGTCTCTCTCCACCATTATTTATGCTGATGGCCCCATTTCGAGACTTGATTAATAGTAGATTGTTTGAGGGTTGTTTAATTGATTTTGGCAGGGTTCTGATCCTCTTTGTTGGTTCTAATTGATAGATAATATTTGGGCAAGGTTTTTGAGCCATTATATTTTTTATTAAAGAGTTTTAGTTAATTTACAGTGGACAAACAATTATTGGGCTGGGCTTAAGGTTCCTTTGGTTTCTTTTGTACTGGGGTCTAAAGCCATGGGTATATATATTATATATATAATATTATATATATATATATATTATTATATATAATATATATATATATATATATATAGGGAGCGGATCGGGAGCCCCGCTCGCGGAGCCCCGCCGAAGCCCCGCCCTCCCTTAGCCGTTGGATCGCGCGGGCGGGGGGGGCCCCACGCGGGCCCCGCGCGATCCGATGGTGCAGGGGGGCGGGGCTTCGACGGGGCTCCGCGGGCGGGGCCTTTGATCCGCTTCCATATATTATATATATATATAATATATAATATATATATATATAGAGGATGAGGGAGGAGTGCCCCCTTTGGAGGTGTGTCTACTGTCACCCCCCATGCTATCATCATGCACCATGTGCTTGATGATAGCAGGGGGGTGACAAGTAGACACCCTCCCGTGAGGTGGCACCCTACCTCCCTTATTCTATATATATATATATATATATATATATATAATATATGTGTGTGTGTGTGTGTGTGTGTTGTGTGTGTGTGTGTGTGTGTATTTTGTTTTAATGTATGTAAATGTACGTACATTGTGTTATTATTACTATTACCTGTGTTATTGCACTATGTTATTATTTACTTTGAGAACCATTTAAAATTTAGAATATTTAATTATATTTCTAAAATTATTATCTTATCCTAAAATCATACTTGGCGAATTCGAGTTATAATTATTCCTAAATGATTTTCTTGATCTCAAGGTATTTACCTAAAAACTATTTTTCCAATAAAATACAATCTTCAATGTTATAAATGGTTTTTTTTTCAATAAATATACGTAATTGGTTAAGTTTTTTTTTTTCTAAATTCATAATCACGACTGATAGAGTCGTTTTCTTGTTCTTGATTCGATTATCGTATCAAACTCTAACTTAGGACTTCTATATACCAAACTAGGCTATTTGGACTATTCTGGACTCGATGGGACTATCTGTACCGTCGTTTGAGGCCATTCTGTAGAGCATAGCATCGTGCCTATTTTGTGTCGACACGTTCGTGTCGCACACGTCGACTCCAACCAATCGAGGCGAGTACATTCTTTGTTAGTTTTCATTCATGATAGTATCTATATTGCCTACTTTAGACTACTTACTTGATGCTGACATATTATTAACACGGATTGGTACTATATGAATCTTTTTTTGAGATATTATCCCCTCATCGGGTGCATCGGGTATTTCATGTTCATGTACTTTACCATGTGTATCATGTACTCCTTGTACTCGTATTCTTCATGTACACTCATGTGCTCTCATGTACTCTCATGTGCTCACATGTGCTTCGTGTATAACTAACAATCATGTACGTAATGTAACCTGACCAGATCCTTATGTATTGATTGTGGTAGGGGGAGTAGAAGTAGATATGTGATAAAATTCCCGTAGTGTAATCAAGTGCATGCCTGTTATACCCTCACGTATAATTGAGTTATCCTAACTTAGTCATGTACAACCTAAACCGATTACATAACTATCTTGTGCTCTGAAACACTTATATTTATTATAGTTCACAGATTCTTTATTATATTCCATGTACTCAGTTTACTTATGCATATCTTCTGTATTCTTGTACTTCATTACAGCACGTCATGTATTTTATTCTACTGTTAGCTCTATATTTTCTACCATGTTGGAACTGCTTTCAGAGTTATGTATTCACTCCAATCCTGACTGGATACGTTGACAAATTTTAGGAATTGTTATGCCCCATATTATTGGACCACAAGATGATGCTAGCAGAGACAGATACCGATGTTCTATTCTCCGTGAGTTTTTCTTCCGGGAGTTCTAGGCCCTTGTAGTTGTTTGTTGCTTCGTTGTTGTATTTGTCTTCGTTACATTCTGGTCTTGTATGTTCATTTATAGACTCTATCTATTTTAGTGTTATCGATATCTTTCTGTTTCATCTCTTCCTTAGTTGTTGTGATGTTATTGGAGTACATTGTGATTACAGATCATTTAGATGTTGTACATATTTATTGGGTACTTGACAGCGTTCTAACCGCCCATACTGCGGTGTAGGCTGGGCGTGGCCTGCATACTTGTGCTTGAATATCTGGGTGCGGGTCGTGATAGCAAGCCTGGTCGATAGGCCACTGTACCGACCTTTTCAAGAAGGGTGAAAGGTCCGATGAACTATGGACTAAGCTTCCCGTCTCAAGCTTCCCGCCTCCACCAAATCAAATCGTGCCCCATGTCGAAGAAATCCTTAGGAACACCAGATCGCCAACCTATCACAAAACAAGACCTCAACACTAATTCTAAAGCAACAATCACAAGCAAGCACAATCTAAAGAACTAAAACTATACCTCAAACTTCAAAGACTTCTGGTGGCTATCGGCCAAATGCCTCTGTCTATCCTGCGCCACCCAATGTCTATCTCTAATCTTCTTGACCTTCTCCGTTGCATCCACAACCATCTCTGAGCTAAGCAAGGCTCTCTCTCGCTCTCTAACATTGTCCCAAGACAAGGAAGTGTGACACCTTCGACCATATAGAGCCTTAAATGGTGACATCTCTATACTGGCCTGGTAGTTGTTATAAGAAAACTTACCAGATGGAGATAGTCCTCGCAAGATCCCCCAAAATCTAGCACACAGGTGCGAATCATATCCTCGAGAGTCTGAATAGTCCTCTCCAACTGCCCATCCATCTGATGATGATAAGCGGTACTGAACTTGAGCTGAGTGCCCAAGCTAGCATGTAAACTCCTCTAAAAGTGAGAAGTGAAATGACTATTCCAATCTGAGACTATGCTCACAGGAACCCCGTGCAACCTGACGATCTGCCTTACATACATTTCTGTCAGCTTCTCCACATATAAACCCACCCACCTTGAAAGGCAAAAAGTGGACCAATTTGGTTAACCTGTTAACGATGACCTAAATTGCGTATTTCCCTCCTAGAGATCATAGATGTCCGGATACGAAATCCATGGTAATGTGTTTCCACTTCCACTCTAGAATGGGTAATGGCTGAAGCAGTCCACCTGGCCTCTTCCTCTTTGCTTTCACCTGCTAACAAACTAAGCATCCGGATACAACTGTGCTACCTCCTGCTTCATGCCATACCACCACACGTGCTCTCTCAGATCTCTATACATCTTGTTGGCACTAGGATGCATAAAATACTGAGAACGATGTGCTTTCTAAAAAACCTCCGCCTGTTGCTCTCCACTAGGCACGCACAATCTATCACCGTGCCTCAATGAACCATCATCGGTAACAGTAAAGTCATCCAACAATCCTGTATGAACCTGAACTCTGATTCTCCTCAGAGTTTTATCATCAAATTATGACGACTTGATCCCGTCCATCAACTCTGACTGAATCTACAAGCCCCACATCTGCATCTTCATCCCATGAACTACTACCTCATACCCAAGCTCTCCAAATTTACCAATAAGTGACGGTCTACTACAAAGAATATAGCTACTGGATACCTGCTCAAGGCATCGGTAACTACGTTGGCCTTCCCTGGATGATACTGCAAGGAGATATCGAAGTCCTTCATCAGCTCTAACCACCACCTTTGACTTATGTTCAACTCTTTCTGAGTGAACACGTACTTCAAGCTCTTGTAGTCTACAAAGGTCTCTACACGCTCTCCATATAGATAGTATTTTCAAAGCTTCAAAGCAAAGATGACTACTACCAACTCCAAATCATGGGTCGAATAATTCTTTTCATGAGGACTAAGTACTTGGAAGCATAGGCAATCACCTTCCCATGCTATTGCAGAACACAACACAAGCCTTTCCCAGAAGCATCACTATAGATAATGAATCCACCTATCATTGAAGGCAACATCAAGATAGAAGCTGTAGTCAACCTCCCCTTCAATTCCTCAAAGGCAGTCTGGCACTCCTCGGACCATACGAGCTCCACATCCTTCCTGGTGAGTCTTGTCATTGGCTCTACAATCCTAAAAAAAGTCATGCACGAACTTTCGGTAGTAGCTAACCAGACCCAAAAAACTTCGCATCTCTGTAACTTTGCTTTGTGTGGACCAAGACTCAACGACTGTAATCTTCTTCGAGTCCACCGAAATCCCCTCTTCAGTCATAACATGCCCCAAGAAATCTACTTGGTCCAGGAAGAACTCACACTTTGACAGCTTCCCGTACAACTTCTCATTCCTGAGGGTCTCTAACATAATCCTCAGGTGCTCATCATGCTCCTATGGCGTCTTCGAATAGATCAGAATATCATCGATGAACACCACCATGAACTTGTCAAGGTATTGATGGAATAGCTTGTTCATCAAGTTCATGAACACCGCCCGGACATTAGTCAACCTAAACGGCATCACAATAAACTTATACTGGCCATACTGAGTCCAAAAAGCAGTCTTCAAAATGTCCTCATTTTTCACTTTCACCTGGTGGTAGCCTAACCTTAGATCTATCTTGGAAAATACCTTTGTGCTGCTCAACTGATCAAATAAATCATCAATCCTCGGCAACGGGTATTTATTCTTGATAGTGAGGTTGTTTAGTGCCCTATAATCAATGCAAATGCGTACCGATCCACCCTTCTTCGGCACAAATAATACATGAGTGCCCTAAGGTAAAGAACTAGATCTGATAAATCTCTTGTCCTGTAGCTCATCTACCTGCTTCTTCAACTCAGCCATCTCGTTGTTGTTGATCCTATAGATGTGCTATAAAATAGGCTCCGCCCCTGGAACCAAGTCTATAGATAACTCAACATCCCTGTCCGACGGTAATATCAGCAACTACTTAGGGAAACATCTAAAAATTCAGCTATCAATGGATGCGGTAACTCCTTCTCTTCTACTATAGCTCCATAGATAAAGCTATCCCTCTACTCAGCTGCCCCTCTAACAAACTCAAACTTTTCCTCTCCTGGCAGACTGAACAAAACTCTATCTCCTCTACAATCTATATTAGCATAATGCCTACTCAACCAATCCATCCCGATTACAATATCGTAGCTCGAAAGTGGCATTACAAGTAAACACACACTCAATTTCTGGCCTCACAAAGAAACTCTTTGCCCCTTGCAAACATCACTAACCATGATAATGCCTCCCCCGGTCAAGATCTTGCAAGTCCTACCAAAAGGTTCAACACTAATATGATGTCTAAGAGCAAATGATACGGATACAAAGCTATGTGCAACACCAGAGTCGAATAATGCTAAAGTAGGAAAAGAATCGAGAAGAATAGAACCTACAATGACATCCCTGATGGGCTCGGTCTCCTCGTCGTCAAAGCAAACGCTCTGCCATGAGGTGTACCCCTCTGCTGCTGGTGCTAAGCAAAATGTTGTTGCTGGGTCGGAAGCGGCGGTCCCTTCGGATGTACTGTAGGTACTGCAGGTGCTCTAGTTGATCCCCTCTGAGCAGGTGCACCACCCTAAGCTGGACGAACTGGAGGCAAAATACAGTCTCGCATCTGGTGCACAGACGACCCGCAGAAGAGGTACACACCTTGAAGTTACGTGTAGGCAACTCTAGAGAAGGGTGAATAGAGTTTGTGTCGATAATAAACAATTAAAAATGCAACTCTATATCAAGTCCAGAAATCAACTACCAAGTGAGTAAGTAATCAGAGAGTAATGCAAAATAAATAGAGATCATAAGAGCATACGCAAACACAACGATTTAACCTGGTTTTTCTTGTGGAGGACTAGTCCAGACCTGAGAACTCACGCTCAGGATTGAAAACCACTATTTGTGAAATAGGGTACAACCACGTGCCTTTACTCAGAAGAGCACGCCAACTTCTTACAACTTCGCAGAGGCGAAACTTGGAATTATCCAAGTGACTTTTCTTTCACACATGTACATAACTTCTAGCTGATATGGTACTGAGCACCTTGGGCTATGGAGAGTTGTGGCTTAGGAGATATGGAAGAGTGGGGCTTGGAGTAGTAGAGCTTAGAAAGCTTGAATATTTAAACGTAAGAGATAATTTGAAATGAGAGAATTCAAGCTCTATTATACTAGTCTGAGGAGGCAGAATTCGGCCAGAATTCTGTCCCAAGAATTCAAAATTTTGAACGTTGGACAGCTAGTATCAAGCAGGCCCTAAAAATTAGCATCCTAAAAATTAGGAGGCAGAGTTCGGCCTGAATTCGATTTCTATGGGGCCAGAACATACAATAGGCTATGAAAGGATTGGTTTGGTTTGGTGATTGTCTTGGTTTCTATGGTGGAGCTTGGAGAGTGAAGTCTAGGTTTGAGATAGCTCAGTACGACTCAACGTACATGTTCCTAGACTCAATAAAATAAAAAGTACAGACTCAGTACAAGTACAATTGCAATGATCAACTTGTTGATGACGTCTGTCTTGAGCTTGGTATATTGTAGAAGATGTTCTTGACTTTGAGCTCAATGTGTCGTATTGGATCATGTCAAATATTATTTTATTAATTCTCTAAATTAGGTTGACTGTGATCCAGTTTGGGTCAGCAATCTCTCCCATTTTGATAATTGACAAAAACGATATTTGTATGTCGCAACATTCATACCTGGACACATATAAAAGGGAGTAGTTTGTACTGAGTAGCTCCCCCGTAAATAGATATGTCGGCTCTCCCGTAATTAACTATTTCGGTTATATCCTGATACAAAAAGATCTTTTTCCATGTGCAACATAATACCCAAGATAATATAATATCCAACAACATATAAGATCATTATCAACCAAATATCAACAATATATAAGATCATATCAACCAAATATCTTTGCTTCTCCCCCTTTGTCATTTAGCAAAATGAATCATAGCTCCCCCGTAAAGAGAGATAAATATGACAAAGTGAGGATAGCAAGCACACAATTCATAACCATAAACAATTATCATAAGAGACAGCTAAGCAGTTTTGATAAACCCAAAGGAAATAAACTAGAAGTTCATATATGATAAACTGAGGTCTAAAAAAATATAGTACAAAGAGTGCTAAGACATGAAAATGATAAAAACATAACTAAAGTGAACATCAGCAGCAGCAACAACAGGTAGAAGACCACAACCATCACGGAGCATGGGAACGAGATGGACTGGCTGACTCGGACGGCTCGCTAGCAGAGCGACGAGGATCAACAAATGCCGCATCAGGATTCAAATACTGCAAGGCCCATGGGTCGTCAATCCGGTAGCCTTCGTGAAAAGGGTCCCAACCTATAAGAAATTGCATAGTGGGATGCCAGGCCATGTTGTACTGGATATCATGCAGGGTGTTGCTGATGGCGCTCATCTACAGAGTGGTCCAGTAGTCCAGCTGGGTGTAGCGGTCGTCTTTCAAACGGAAGCGGTCGTACAGCATGTTGCGAATGGAGTCGAGGGTGGCAGGAGACTCAGGTTATGGGGCATCTGAGTCAGAAGATTTCTCCTCAACTGGAGTAGGATCAGGGGCAGTCCTACGTGCCTTGGACAGTAAGGCAGAAGCAGGTAAAAACTGACACTCGTCCAAAGGGACGTTGAAAGCACGAAAGATCATCGAAAGATACTTCGCATAGACAAGCAATTTTGGCTTCTTCCTTGCACAAATCATCCAATCCATCATCGTGCGAGGAAAATTGAAGGGGATGGTGAGGTAAAGATAATAAAGGGCGGTAATCTCATGATAAGTAACCTCATCGACAGATCCTTCTGTCGGCAGGATGTAAGAGAAAATGATGCGATGAAGTTCATAAAAATGATTGTTGAGAAACTTAGCCCGAAGTTTTCGAGGACGGGTGTGTGTTGGCCCATTCCATGGTCACACCTAATTTTAATAATTGACATGAACTTAAGTCAATACACAAAATGTACGAACTGCTGCTAATTATTTCAGAACGTGTGAAATCAATATCAACAAGCGTCGTACTACTGCATCATCAAGCACATAAATCATCTGTCTGAAGCTTACTTTCATTGGAATCCAGTTCGAGTCATTTTATAATTTATTATGTATTTTATCTTTATTGAGTCTAGGATATAAATTATAAGATCGACTAGGTAATACTGGCTTAGGTTAATCTTAGTCCATTTTTCTATAAAGCCTACCTATTCATATTCCATCCACCAAAAAGTTCAATTTCATTTATGCAATAGAATTTGACAAATGTTCAATATTTTCCTAGACAGAACTCAAACCGAGTTCGGCTCAAGTTCGGTCCGAACTCTGCCCGATTTCGGTCTGTTTAAATTCAAATATTTGTTGCCTCCAAATCTGCATACAACGTTCTTATGCGAAATCTTTGCATCAGAACTTGTCAGAACTCTACCCGAGTTTGGTCCCAGAAAACACCTATAAATAGAAGAGAGTTTTTCATTTCAAATCACTCATTTATTCTTCATCTTCTCTTCTCTATTCAATAAGTGTTTTCAGCCAATCAAAAGTTTTCATATCACACCTACACTCCTCTTAGCCAAAAACCAGTAATATCTATTTCGATCTATAGTCTTTTGGTTCTCAAGAGTTGTAAAGAGGTTGTTCAAAGTACAGAAATTATCTCTGTTGTGGAGCCGGTTGTGCGCTTGTCACCAAGCACGGTGTTGTAAAGTTGGTCGTGCACTTGTCACCAAGCACGGTATTGTAAGAGACTGCAAGCTCTCAATTAGCTTGTGCCTTAGTGGATTAACATCGAGTAAGAGTACTCGAGACTGGATTAGTCCTCTCAGAGGGATACCAGTATACATCTCTGTGTCACTGAGTTTGATCTCTCTATCTCTTGCTTTATTTATTTATTGCCACTTATTTACTGCCATAGTTATCTGTTTATATTTTTAAATTGGTGATAATTTTCCGCTGCACTCGCACTCACTCTATTTACCTCCCCTCTAGAGGTGCTCAACGGTCCTACAATTGGTATCAGAGCAGGTTATATTCTAATATAACAAACCTTAGAGAGTATATTTGGCAGCCGTGAAATCAATATTCAATGGTGAAGGGCAATCCACAAATAGACCCCCACTATTTGATGGTACAAATGATACCAACTGGAAAACACGGATGACTTTCTTCTTAAAGTCTCTTGACTTTGATCTTTGGTCTATAGTTTTCGACGGTTATAAGAAATCGGCACCTACATTGGTTGACGGCCAGCTTGTAGACAAGCCTCATGACAAATATACAGAGGCTGAAAAAGCAAAGGCTAGTCTAGATGCTCGTGCCATCAACGTACTGTTCTGTGCAATTGATAAAACAGAATTCAACAGAGTTTTAACCTGTAAAATGTCTCACGAGATTTGGAAACTTCTTGAGGTAACTCATGAAGGTACTTCCCAAGTGAAGGAATCCAAAATCAGTAGACTAACACAGGAGTATGAATCTTTTAAGATGAAATCCGGTGAGTCAATTACACAGATGTTTATATGTTTTCTTGATATTACTAATCCTTTGTAATCTTTTGGTAAGGATTACAGTAATCATGAGAATATTAGAAAAGTGCTACGGGGTCTAACCAAGAACTGGAACCCGAAGGCAACAGCAATTATTAAAGAAAACGATCTCACCACCATGTCTCTGGAAACACTGATGGGCAAGCTCATGACCTATGAGCTTGATCTATAAGAGTTTGAAGAAGCAACCCCAAAAGAAAAGTCTATCGCCGTCAAAGCTCAAGCTAGAAAATCTACATGCAATGATTCTGAGGAAGAATCATCAAGTGGTGATGAACAAGCCCTACTAGTGAAGAACTTTAGAAAATTTCTAAAGTTTGAGAAATCAAACAGAAGAAAGAGAGAGATCCAAGAAAGCAATGAAG
The DNA here is from genome assembly GCA_029216955.1 of Iris pallida. NCBI lineage: Eukaryota > Viridiplantae > Streptophyta > Magnoliopsida > Asparagales > Iridaceae > Iris > Iris pallida. Next base: position 704,683 of record JANAVB010015598.1, on the reverse strand, counting down.
ATGAAATAATATGCTTTGGATGTAAGAAGTCAGGGTACATGAAAAAGGACTGTCCAACTTTGAAGAAAAGTAGTCCATACGACAGATCAAGATCAAGCAGAAAAGCAACAACCAGTCGAAAGTATGCTAACACAAGTATCTGGCATGAAAGTGATGCCAGTAATACAGAGGAAGAAGATAGACCCTGCGGAAATGCTAATGCCTTTCTTATGGCTTTTGATAAGGTATCCTCAAACCCTTTGTGTGATGACTTTACTTTCGATGAATTAGAAAATGCCTTTAGCGAATTACTTGAAGAACACAGAACTATGCTTGACAAGTATAAGCAATCTCGAAAAGAGATTAAGGCATACACAACCGAGATAGATAGGCTGTCCAGTCTTATTGAAGATATTAAAGAGACGTCTACTACCGGTAACACGGAAGAGATAGCCAAACTCAAAGTAGACTATCATGAGGCTATCCTCAAGGTTGATAAAAAAGAAAGAGACTATGTCAAAATACAAGAGTTATATGACATAGAGAAGAAGAAGCACTTAGTCACAGAACAAAGTCTCTCAGACATGAATGCTAAATATGAAGAGTCTGTTACGGTTTCTAAAAAGTTCGAAATCAAGTTAGGCAAACAGGCAATACCTGTGACATAGCCTAAGTTTAGTCCTAATGCTAAGCATACACCTAAGAGGACTAAAAATCAGAAAGTACGAAAGAAACACGACTATCACAATGCTTTCACTTATAGGTTTACCAAGAAACCAAATAAGCATGTCAACACAGTTTCAACTACCACTGGTTCTAAACTCACTTTTATATATTGTGGTACTCATGGACACATATCACAGTATTATTTAGCAAGAAAACTTGTTGACAATCATACTTTATTTTGGAGACCTAAGACTAATCAATATGGACCCTTCAATAAATGGGTACCAAAGGATTCATCTACTTGTTTTGTAGGTGGACCCTCAATCCTTTCATGCTAAAAGCAAGTGGATCCTCGATAGCGGATGTTTACGGCACATGACTGGTGATGCATCTTTGTTCGCCACGCTATCGATGAAGAAAGAAGGATACGTCTCCTTCGGAAATAACCTGAGAGGTGATATATTTGAAAATGGCACAGTTGGTATATCTCCTTATCCCGTAATAAAGGATGTTTGTATAGTCATAGAATTGAAATATAACCTACTAAGCATAAGTCATTTGGCTGATAATGGTTATGGTATCAACTTTATAAAAGATAAATGTACCATATATGATATGTCATCTGGTAATCTCGTATATGAAGGGATTAGAGAAGACAATATTTATGTTTTTTTTGGAGAGTACCAATAATGCAGGAAGATGCCTAGTAGCTAATTTAGATGAAAGTTGGCTATGGCACATGAGACTAGGGCTTGCAAATATGGACACTATCTCATGATTGAGTACGAAGAAGTTGGTAAAAGGACTCTCCGAGATTCCATTCAAGAGAGATATGGTATGTGCTGACTGTGAAAACAACAAAGCACATAGGTCTACATTTAAATCCATCAACGTTGTAAGTACTTCTAGACCTCTGCAGTTGATACATATGGATTTATTTGGTCCTAGTAGAGTCGCTAGTCTTGGCGGTAAGCTCTACGCTTTTGTTATTGTTGATGATTTCTCTCGTTTTACTTGGGTTTACTTTTTATCAAACAAAAGCGATGCTATTTTTGAATTTCAGATATTTTACAAAAAGGTACAAAATGAAAAAGGCTTCATGATTACTCATATCTGAAGTGATCATGGTGGTGAATTCGTAAATACTGATTTCAAAAAGTTTTGTGATGATAGTAGGTACTACCACAAATTTTCTTGTCCTAGAACTCTTCAACAGAATGGTGTTGTGGAGCGGAAGAATCGTATTCTAAGCGAAATGGCTAGAGTCATACTGAATCAGCATAATCTTCCAAAATATTTTTGGGCAGAAGCTGTTAGTACAGCCGGTCATGTTTTAAATAGGGTGTTAATTCGACCTATCTCAAAGAAAACACTATATGAACTTTGGTTTGGAAGGATTCCAAACATTTCTTGTTTCAAAGTTTTTGGATGTCGCTGTTTTATCCTGAACACCAAGGATAACTTGGGTAAGTTTGACTCTAAAGCAGACGAAGGAATATTTCTCGGATATGCTGCGAAGAGTAAGGGATATAGAATTTTTCAATAAAAGATCTATGATTATTGAAGAATCTATTAACGTTACTTTTGATAGCTCAATAGTCACAGATCTAGCGATAGTGATGATGAAGGTGTACAAGCAAAGAGTCCTGTGGAAGATCTGGCTCATAAATTTGAATTATTAAAGTTTTTACCAGATCATCCAGAGACACTCATCATAGGTGATGTATCAAAAGGTGTAAGTACACGCTCCTCTCTTAGAGATTCTGAAATAGCAGCAAATGTAGCTTTCATTTCTCAAATAGAACCTAAGAATATAGAAGATGCCTTTTCTGATGAGTTTTGGATTGATGCCATGCAAGAGGAACTAAATCAATTTGAGAGAAACCAAGTTTGAGAACTCGTTCCTAAACCTATTGGTCAATCAATAATTGGTACCAAATGGGTGTTCCGAAATAAACTTAGTGAAGATGGACAAGTTCTACGCAATAAAGCAAGTCTAGTGGAACAAGGTTATAATTAAGAAGAAGGTATTGATTATGACGAGACATGTGCTCATGTTGCTAGACTAGAAGCTATCCGCATGTTTTATGCATTTACATGTTTTAATGATTTTAAATTATTTCAAATGGACGTAAAAAGTGCATTTTTGAACGAATTTCTAAAAGAAGATATTTTTGTAAAACAACCCCTAGCTTTGAAGATTTTCAAAAAACTTGATCACGTCTTCAAGCTTAAGAAAGCACTCTATGGACTCAAACAGGCACCTCGTGCTTGGTATGAACGCCTAAGTGCCTTCTTACTTGATAATGGTTTTTCAAAAGGAAGAGTTGATATAACTTTGTTTATCAAATCTTTAAATGATGACATTCTTCTTGTGCAAATATATGTTGATGACATTATATTCGGTTCTACTAATGAAAAATTTGTCAAGAGTTTACTAAGTGTATGCAGAGTGAATTTGAGAAGAGTATGATGGGTGAGCAGAACTTCTTCCTAGGACTCCAGATCAAATAACACTCAAAGGGAACATTCATCAATCAAGCCAAGTATACGAAGGACATACTGAAAAAGTACGACTTCAATAATGTAAAGCCAATCGAAACTCCAATGGCTACATCCACAAAGCTTGATACTGATGAAAGTGGCAAACCTGTCGACCAGCGTAAGTATCGAGGTATGATTGGTAGCTTATTATATTTAACTACTAGTCACCCTGATATTATGTTCAGTGTTTGCATCTGTGCACGATACCAGGCAAATCCTAAGGAATCACACCTAAGTGCCGTTAAGCGTATCTCCCGATACCTTAAGGGAACTTCTACAGTCGGCTTGTGGTATCCTAAAACCAAATCCTTTGACCTGATAGGTTACTCGGATGCAGATTTTCCAGGATGCAAAGTAGACCGTAAAAGTACCAGCGACACATGTCATTTCCTAGGAAAGGCCTTTCTTGGTTTAGCAAGAAGCAAAATTCTATAGCATTATCAACTACTGAGGCTGAGTATATCGCCGCAAGGCATTTTTTTGCTCAAATTTTGTGGATAAAGCAAACCCTAGAAGACTATAATCTGCACTACACTAAGATTCCCATTTATTGTGATAACACTAGCACTATTAATCTGACTAAGAACCCTGTATGTCACACACATACAAAACACATTGAGATTCGTCATTACTTTTTACGTGATCACCAACAACACGGGGATATCTGCCTAGAGTTTATTGACACAAATCATCAACTAGCAGACATTTTCACAAAACCACTGGCTGAAGACCGATTTAACATAATGAGGCGAGAGCTCGACATACTTGAATTTTCAGATTCATAGCGTAGTATGGTAATTAAATTTATTTTTATGACTCAAAACGTCATAATTTATTTAACAAAAATTATTTTGGGTACAAGCCGAAAGGGCCCTTCTGTCATACAGGTATAAATAGCCTGAAGCGACACGGTGCACTAGTCTTTGGACTACCGCTAGCTAGGATCCGGTCCCTACAGCTAACCCAAAGTAATAGAAGTTATTAAATGACGAAGTCAACAGTCATAAAGTTAAAATTTAAACACTAAAACTACATTTATGGCATCGGAAATACAAGCAGCCGAACTCGAACCGAACTCTGACCGAGTTCGGACCGATTTTGGTCGGCTCTGTTCAGTTTCCAGAATCGAACAGCCGGCCCTAGCTCTATTTAAACCCTTTCTTCCTTCTTCTTTTTCACTCATCCAATCCGAGTAAAACCCTCTACTTCTCTTAAGATCACTTCCTCCTCCTTCTTTTCAAGCTTCTTCGACGTTTCAGCGGGCTGTTCCTCTCCATCTTCTTCCTCCTTTCTAAGGTACTCCATTTTCCCTTTCGCTTATCTATGCCACCCAAGAGTCAGAAAAGAAAGATTGATTCCTCACATGCAGGATCTTCCTCTTCTGATTACGTCCCCACTAATGTATTCAGTCCAGTTAGACCCATAGGTTCAGATGATTTTGATTTCGGTCTATTTCCTGAGAAGAAATTTTCGGACCTTTGGTTTGATTCCTTTTCTGGTCATAGAATATGTGCTGGAGCTTGTGTGAAATTTACTATATTTTCTGAATACGCTCCCACATTTGACCGTCTTGGCTTTCATGACTTATTCGAAGTAGCCGAGAATATCTATGACAAAGTTGTCCGTATGTTTTACTGCAACTTGCAAGTAAAACCTAACAAAAACTTCTATTCTTGCGTTGCTGGACAAGAATTAGAATTTAGCGCCACCGACATCAGTGAATATTTTTATGTTCCTAATGTGGGTGAATCATTAGTGGATATCCATTACATCCAATTCCCCGAAGGTGTCACTCTCGACTCCTTCAAAGAACTATTTTGCCATCCCAGACCTATTCCTAGAAGTCTTTTCTAAAAATCTCAACCAAAAATCTCAACCAAAACTTCTATGAACTACATAGGTTTATTTTCTCTGTTCTTCTTCCAAAGAATGGATCCTCTGATGAGATCACTTTCTTGGAGTTGTCCGCCATGTATCATATCCACTTTGGTATTCCATTTTCGGTTTCCAAGACCATGATGGCCTGGATGCTGAACTACAGAAATGCAGGACGCAACCTGGTCTATCCCATGCACTTGGCCTCCATCTTTCGAAGGTTTGAAATCGATCTTCAAACCTGTGCCTATTACTCCACAGCCATAGAGCTCAGCAGGTCTCGACTATACCCTACTCCTCCTCTGCCTCCTGGAGCTGAGCCTGTTCCAGATGCTGACCCTAAGGCTCCTTCTCCTGATGCTGCTGCTCCAGCCCCTGCTCCGGGTTTTGACCCTAGATTTTATCAGCGGTTTGATGACTTTGTTGCCCTCTCCGTGCAATGTCATCAGAGCTATCTTGACTCAGAGTTCCGCCACATCACCCAGGCACAGGTGTTGTGAAATGGCATTGCTGAAATCTACTGGAGTCTCTCCCAGGACCCATCACATCCAGTGACCATACTTCCTCACCCCGGCTTCCCAGGACCCAGGTTCGGAGATGAGGCGACTTTTCCTTACTTCGATCCTACTGCTGCTTACTTTCCTCCGGATGCTGCTGGCGGTGACGACCCTACTATGTGATGCAGACTTGAGCTGGTGGATAGTGGATAGGACTGTTAGATGATGATCTATCTATGATGTAGTTTTTTTTATGTCTAAACTTTTCAGTTAGACATTTTATTAGCACTTTATGATGATGATGATTGTATCTTTCCTTTCAATTAGACATTTTTATGCATGATATCTTCAGTCTTTTCTGTACTAGTTATATTTTCTGTTGTTATTTAGTTAACTTTTTTATGCACTTTGTCTGGTTAATGAACATTGTTGGCTTCACACATTACGGGGGAGCCAAAGCTATTTTTTTATTGACAACGGAGAGAAAGAGTACAATACCAAAAATCAACAATCAAAGAAAGAAAGACAACCAAAACCCTTTTTTTAGGTAATTTTATTTGTTCTATTTTTATATATATTTTGGTATAGACTCAAAGTTTGTCAATTATCAAAATAGGGGAGATTGTTGGCCTATTCCATGGTCACACCCGATTTTAATAATCGACATGAACTTAAGTTAATACATAAAATATACGAACTGCTGCTAATCATTTCAGGACGTGTGAAATCAATATCAACAAGTGTCATACTACTGCATCATCAAGCACATAAATCATCCGTCTGAAGCTTACTTTCATTGGAATCCAGTCCGAGTCATTTTACAATTTATTATGTATTTTATCTTTATTGAGTCTAGGATATAAATTGTAAGATCGACTAGGTAATACTGGCTTAGGTTAATCTTAGTCCACTTTTCTATAAAGCCTACCTATTCATATTCCATCCACCAAAAAGTTCAATTTCATTTATGCAACAAAATTTTACAAATGTTCAATATTTTTCTAGACAGAACTCAAATCGAGTTCGGCCCGAGTTCGGTCCGAACTCTGCCCGAGTTAAGTCTGTTTAAATTCAAATATTTGTTGCCTCCAAATCTGCATGCAACGTTCATATGCGAAATCTTAGCATCAGAACTCTGCCAAACTCTGCCCGAGTTCGGTCCCAGAAAACACCTATAAATAGAAGAGAGTTTTTATTTCAAATCACTCATTCATTCTTTATCTTCTCTTCTCTATTCAATAAGTGTTTTTACCCGATCAAAAGTTTTTATATCACACCTACACTCCTCTTAGCCAAAAGCCAGTAATATCTATTTCGATCTAGGGTCTTTTGGTTCTCAAGAGTTGTAAAGAGGTTGTTCAAAGTACAGAAATTGTCTCTGTTGTGGAGCCAGTCGTGCGCTCGTCACCAAGCACTGTGTTGTGAAGTTGGTCGTGCACTTGTCACCAAGCACGGTGTTGTAAGAGACTACAAGCTCTCAATTAGCTTGTGCCTTAGTGGATTAATATCGAGCAAGAGTACTCGAGACTGGATTAGTCCCCTAAGAGGGATACCAGTATACATCGCTGTGTCACTGAGTTTGATCTATCTATCTCTTGCTTTACTTATTTACTGTCTCTTATTTACTGCCATAGTTATCTGTTTATATTTTTAAATTGGTGATAATTTTCTGCTGCACTCGCACTCACTCTATTCACCCCCCCTCTAGAGGTGCTCAACGGTCCTACAGTGTGTTGGCCCATTGGTCATAGTCAAACCTGATTTTAATAATTGATCAAACTCTGTCTCGATATACGGAGCTACTCAAATATTTACTCAAGACGTTTTGGACATTTGGACACTGATCAAGATCGGATATCTACTCAGTTCAAGACCGAAGCTATGTTTGCCACTCGAGACTGTATTTTTTTATACAATGTAATTTTTACTTTCATTGAGTCTAGGAATATATTGTACACCGAGTCGTATTGGCAAATAGGCTATCCAAAATCGTTTTTAAAAATGGCCTATGTTTTTTAAAAACATCCCTTATTTACAAAAGCTTCTGAAGGATTTTAAAAAGTCCAAAAATTACTTTTGAAAAACCCTGACCAATCCTGACAAAACTCGGCCCGAGTTTGGCCAGAGTTCAGCCAGAGTTCGGTTGGTGACCGTTTAATTTTTGAACGTTTGAAACTTGGTCTCCCTTCGTTGCTGATTGTTACATAGTATTCTATCCGAATTATGCCCAAATTCTGTCAGAGTTCTGCTTTTGGAAAAACTATAAATAGAAAAAAATTCTGATCATTTAAAATCACTCATTCACTTTCATCTCTTCTCTTCTAAGCTTACGTTTCTTTCCAAAGAATTCTAAAAAACTTTCATTTTCAAATCCCAAGCCAGTTTCAATTCTCTAGTCAATTTGCCGGTACGGTGCGGTCTAGAAGATTTCAGAGAAATTGTAATCAGAGGCTTGATTGAAGAAAGACTCTTCAAAATTTTAGTTGGTCGAGTTTTTCATATCAAAGCTCGCGTAGAAGTTGCAAGGACTTCGTACGAAAACTTGCAGGATTTTCTAATAGTGGATTCAACTGGAAGCTAGAGTTCTTCCGACTGGACTAGTCCTCACAAGAAAGAAACCAGTATACATCGCTGTGTTTACGTTTGCCTTCTGGTATCATTTTTTTTACAGTTATTGTTTTGTGATTATTGATTTAATTCTGTGATCTTACTGCTAACAAGTTTTTTAATTAGCAATATTCTGCTGCCTACTCTATTTACCCCCCTCTAGAGTATTCTGCTTTACGACTTCGTTCCTACAGGGTGTTGGGTGCACACATCATGCCTTTGAACCCTTCAAGAGTAATATCCCTAGCAAAAGTGAATTCACGGGTATTAACAATTTTCTTCCAAGTGTTAGGATCGAGAAGTTCAAGATATTCAGCAAGATCAAAATCATCAAACATGATATTAATATCGGCGACACGAGAGTAAATTCGGTTGTCGTCGTGAGTCATGTTGAAATAAAATATTTGTATTGCATTGAGGTATATGATTGATTGTGTGGATACAAGTTCATCGAGGCAAAGATCCTTGAAGTTCGGATCAAAGTCGAAAAATATGGTGAAATTAATCGGGTATCCCGGCATAACACTTCTTAAGCGAAAATCCAAGTACCACTCTTTAAATGCTTCTAATGAAAGAAAATTTTGCTCATTATCAGTGTTGGCATTGGAAGGTGGATGAGGATTGAACAATGGGTGAATGGGTTGGACATTTGGAGGAGGAGAAGGAGGGTTTGATGAAGAGGCACCTTTGGTTCTAACCTCTTTCCTTGATTAAAAAGTCTAGGAGCCATATGATAAGTAAAGACAAAGATATAAAGAATGATAATGAAAGAGTAGATGGAGAACAAGAGTTTATACCTCAAAATAATAAAGAGAATCTCCAAAAATCCTTGAAATCTCAAGTTTTGAAGAAGGGAAAGCACCAACAATGGAGTTTCTAGGGTTAGGATTTGAAGAAATAGGCTTTAAAAAGAGGTTGAAGGTGGTAGCAATGAGGACAGATAGTCCAAATTCGTGCATATGAAGAGTAGTGCCGGCTACACTAGTTAAATCGTGGCCCTTGGATCAAATCGGATGAATGGCCAGGAATGGCTGAAGGTTCTGGTACCTAGTACACCGAGTTCAGCCCGAACTCTGCCATAGGCAAAATTCTGTAGGGTTGCTTCCAAAACTCCAAAAGGCTGAAAAAATTGATAACAAATAAAGAAAATTATCTTGAATTAGCAATGATGAATTAGCCATAAAATAAATAAAACCTTGCGACAAACTTTGTTAAACAATGATCAGTATAGGAGAATCGCCTCAGGTTAGCTGTAGGGGATGTATCCCATCTAGCGGTAGTCCGAAGACTAGTACACCATATCGCTTAGGCTTTTACGCCTTGTTGTCAGAAGGGCCCTTTCGGCTTGAACCCAAAATAGTGTCACCATGTACGATTATGTTTTAACAGTTATTTGCGCAAGTATAACTTATTGTACGATATTTTCATCCAAAATTCCTAATTCTCGACGAAGAAATTTGAAACGCTCTTCGGCTAGTGGTTTTGTGAAAAAGCCTGCTAGCTGATGACCGGTGTCAATAAATTCTAAGTTCATAGTGCCATGCATTTGATGATCACGCAAAAAATGATGTCTAATTTCTATGTGCTTAGTGCGTGAGTGACATACTGGGTCTTTGGTCAGGTCAATTGCATTAGTATTATCACAAAATATTGGTATGTGCTTAAACAATAAATTATAGTCTTCAAGGGTTTGCTTCATCCACAGAATCTGTCACACTCACTTTTTCTAATTAGGGATATTTTAGTATTTGTGCATTAGTTTGAATTTATTTAAAATATTAATTAAATTGATTGTTGTGTAGTTTGGATTGGTGTTTTGGTAGGACCAAGATGGTATAACCTTAGTCAACCTTGATTAGAAGCCGAATAATGTAATTAAATTTATTATTGGCTTTCTAGATTTAATTTAGAATTATTATCTATTTTTAAGAATTATTTAATTCATTTTTAGCTATTTTTCATTAAGCCTTTAAAGCCTTTTGTCAATGGGCCTTTTTAGCAACTTAAGGAGTGCTTGGCCCATGACTAAATCCTAACCCTAATACCCCCATGCTTGGCCGGCCAAACACAGCAGCCCCCCTTCTCATTGTGTAGAAACCTAGTTGCCTTCATAAATCCAAAATCCTAGTATTTTCCCTTCTCTTCCAAAGGCTCCATTCTCTCGTTTCTCACCCAAATCCTTCCAAATGAAGTGCGTTGCGACAGTTGGGAGGACAGAAACCTACTGGAGACTTGCTAGCATGGGATCGGAGGCGTTTGATCGGAGGAAACTGGTATCGACCTGTTTTGGAGGCTCGTTTTATTGAGTTTTGACACTCAATAGGTAAATCTCTTTAAACACTTGTTAATTTTATTTTTTCTTCGTAGATGCATCCATATAGGTACCCCAGATCTGTGCATGAAGTTTGGTAGGTTTGTGATTTCTTTTGATAGCAATATCGGACACGTGTCGGTCCTATGGAACACGTGTTCTCGAAATGCCACTTAGAACTGAAAATTGTTATTTTTTGATTCTGTTTTTACGAATTCCTTGCTAATATTATTTGTAATAATTTTTGTAAAGACGGATCTTGATTCGACACGATTTCAGTGTCCGAATCTGTCACGACCCGCACCCTAGAGTAAGGGCACGAGAAGTGGGTACGTCCAGCCTACGCCGCAGTGTCGGCGGTAGAACACTGTCCTAGGTCAATCATCTAACAATATATAAGGTACATGTACAGTATATACACTACGAATGGAGGTGACATAGCAAATACAGTCTCAATCACATCTAAGGTAGAATACGATAAAAGATAGATAGATATGAAATAAAATGAAACCACAGAGATACAACCAGATAGAGTTCTAAGTGTCTAAGATAACACAAATCCAGAAACATCCCAAATCTTAAATACAGAAATCCAGAGAATAAATACAACTGAAAATGACTAATCTAAACTAATGATGTCTCATCTACTGCTAATAGATCCTGCTGGAGATCCAGGGGTAATGTCTCATCAAACTCTATCCTGGCCATACCCGTAAAGGTAGAGCAATCAGCTAACATGTACTCTGTAAACATCAACGGTTATCATGTCAGGAAAATGAGCAAGTACAAACACTAGCAGCAGTTCCATATGAATTGACAAATTCTATAAGAGACAGTATAATGAAATACAAGACAAGATCAACAGAAAATATATATCAAGATGAGAGTATTGAATAGGACGACAATATATATATATATATATATATATATATATATATATATATATATATATATATATATATATATATATAGGACGACTTGGGGACTATTCGGAAGCCGAGTTACAACCCTTAAACCAAACAAGGATCGGGGTTGTAACCCTTCTCCCGAACAGAACTTAGCCTCCTACGATAATAAATATAAAAGGTGCCTTGAATTATTAGTACGTTATGTGATCGGCTTGGGAAAATATGATCAGGCTTTCCATCTGACCGGCTATAAACAAGTAACAAGTACAAGTGTGAAGAATAAGGACGGTCACCATGGAAAGTTATGAACAAGTAGGGTAAGGCTTTACCCATCGTGAGGCGAGGGTATAGCTATGAACAAGTAACAAGAACAAGTGTGAAGAACAAGTAGGAATTTGATCACAAAACCACTAATAATTCCCCATCCCCCGAATAGTATAAAGGATCTGGACATAACACGTCATGACACAGGATTCAAAAACAGGTGATCAGCCCACTCCCAAGTCCATGTCTATACAAGTACAAGTAATAAATCGAGTCATGTACCAATATACAAAGTAATCCGGGAACAACATCTCATGACAGGATCCGACATATACTAGTCCGTAAACTATCGTGTCTGGAAATCAAGTAAGATACTACAACTGAATCGGATATAGCAGATATCAAGACAATAAAAACTATCAGTGAATGTACTCGCCTGTCACCCTGTATGACTGATATGAATAGATGTCCGAACTGGTGTCACAGAGTCCTATTTAGAGTAAAACAGGTTATAAAGTAATCAATTTGTAATAATAAAAATCTGCAATACAAACTACGTGATTCTAAGTCAAACTAGGTCAAAGTCAACTCTTGGTCAACTATAAAGTCAAACAAGGTCAACTCTAGTCAACTGTGGTCAAACTAGCTAGGTTTGGGTCAACAATGGTCAACTAGTCTAGGTTAGTCAATTCTAGGTCTAAACAAACTAAGTATATACAAATCAAGTATCCAAGATAGCTACTAACTCGGTGCCTAAGTCACTTGCTAAACCAAGCACAAAACTAAGCCATAAGCTAACAAGGCACACAAACTTAGTCATATAATGTATATATATTATTCACATTCACATATTCATATACATAGATATATATAGGAAAGCTATATATATAGGCACATACATATATATACATAGAGAGAGCGAAGGAGAGGTAAAAGAGTAAGTGAGTGTGTGTGTGACATGTGTGTGAAAGGATATGTGTTAATGTTCTCAGATTTAGTGATAGGTAGGTGTATGTGACATGGGATACATGGTGTCAAAGGATGTATGAATGCATGTGTGTAAAAGGTTATAGGTTAACTCAGTTTATAGAAATACATACATACATACTTACATTACATACATGCATACATACATATCATATTTACATACATTACATTGATTGTATTCCTACATGCTTGCATTCAACCATATATATATATATATTAATGTAAACAGGATACATATCATATATATATATATATATATATATATATATATATATATATATATATATATATATATATATATAAAATATATATATATATATATATATATATATATATATATATATATATATATATATATATATATATATATATATCATTTCATTCATCTAACATATCACGTATTACATACTCTACATTTATTTAATATCCATACTACATAGGCTCATAGGTTACACAAAATGCCTATGTCGTAAGTCACTCTTTTACTTAAAATCAATACTGAACCAATTGGGACTTCATTAAATTCTAGGATTAAAGTATATCATAGCTCTTTGTGTTAGCTTTCCAAAACCTTAAACGGATCGCATTTTCGTGTCCGGAAACTCCCGGAATCGCAAAAAAAACCGAAATGCGTCCGTCTTTCGTACAACTGACACTCAAATACTTTTACAGAAAGTTTCAGAACGAATTTGGCTTATTAAAATATATATTAGAAAATCTAACTTCGATACAGTTCTTTTAAAAAAATGGAAGATAAATCAGAGTTCTAAGCTAAAAGTTATGACATTTTTAAGTTGTTTTGGTTAATAAAAACGTGGATAAAAATTATGACGAATTTGGGTTGGCCAAGATACTTGGATACCAACATAGGTATCCAAATGAAACTCATTCTAACCATCCTAACTATGATCAATCCACTCTCTAACCATTCTAAAACCGAATTTAAATATCTATTTAAACTATTATCATACATACATACACATGGGGTATCCTAATTTGGGATCTATCAAGTAGGACACAAGACACACCTATAACATCCTCAAATGGACTCCAAATGGTCTCAAAATTGAATCTAAAGGGGACACATGCATGGGGGTGAATCCTTTGGATTCAAAACTAATTAATATACAAAGGAAATCAAGTTAGAGGATTGGTTTTACCTATTGGGAGTGGAATTCCAATGAAAATCTTTAGGACACGGCTCCGATACGAAGATCTATCCAAAAGGACACCTCCCTTTGCATCTTGCCCAAATTCTCGGATAGAATCCTTCCTTGATGGTGTGGGATGGATTAGGAGAAGTTTGGATGGAGGAATGTGAAGGAAAGGAAATCAAATCCAAGAGGGAAGCTCTCTAATTTGGGGAAGAACACTTAGGGTTCTATGTAGAGGTAAAAAGAGGCAAAGGTTTTCTTAAGGATTCTTTATAGGAAGGGATGGGGCACTTGATGGCTGGTCATTAGATGAATTAGGGTTAGTTTTTCATGTAGATGAGTGGCTAGAAGTTGTCCACCCAATTCTAAGCCTTCCTATTGGTTCAACTAGTCATAAGGTTTTCTTTTTCACAAATATCCTAAGGGGTAAATATCCTACTATGAAATATCTAGATATTATTAATCTAACTTAATTATTAAGTCACTAACCTTCTAACTAAACCTCCATGAGCATCATTAACATCTAGGTTTAGTCAAAACTAGGTTAGTCCCTAACAATTCAATTGGCACAATACTAATTAATCAAAATTTATTTTCATTAATAAGTCAAAAATAACAAAAATACCCTTTGGCTAAAAAGTCACAATTAGTCATCATAATCACATGGTTAGGTCCCTACGGTCATGGTTAGTCTCTAGGTCATGCAGTCTCTAGGGTTACACTAGTTAACCATCAAAATCATAATTCAACATTTTAAATAGTTTTAAAATAATTAAAAATCACCAAAAATCATAATATAGTTTAAATATCATTATTAAATGATTATAATTGTAAAATTTCAAAATTACCCTTATTTTAGAAACTGGGTGCTACAAGTCTACCCTCCTTAGAAAAATTTTGTCCTCGAAATTAAGATGGTCGTACTCCTTCCAGGTTAAACTCCCAACAATCAAGGTCTCAGGACTTAATCAAATCATACAATTTAAAAGGACTGCATACAAGGTCATGGCATACGGTGGTAGTGAAAGTCTCATCTAGGTATACTAGTCATACTAGGCCAAAACAGTCATAGGGTATCAAAACATACAAGCAATCTAGGGTGTTAAACTGAAAAAAGATACAGAAATAACAATCATCAAGACTTTAAGGCAAAATCAAAACCAAAATTTAAAGCACAACGTCGAGCATTGAAATCCAATCACAATATATATGTATATAGAGAGCGGGTTAGAGAGAGAAAAGCTAGCATTATATAAAGGTTATGTGGTTAGTGTGTGTATGGGTGTATGTGGACATGTTCATAGGGTTAGATAGCAGACATGTGTGTGTGAAATATACATGAAAGTGTATAGGAGAATTTGGGTTTCAAAACAATTGCTATCAAGTTACACTACTCATAGCATATTGGTTAAACAATCTACAATGCACAACCTATTTACTCATAACTTGCATGGCTAACCATATACATATAGAGAGATAGAGATTTAGTTATGTATCTATATACATTATAACATGTATGCATAAACTCTATATATATTTATATAGATATATGAACATAACATAGAAAGGAAGGGTTAGGTTTACATGGAAGTGTATACTAAGTTAGATTGTGTGTGTCCTTGTACAGGGTTATAGCTTTAGTATTGATAGGTTAAACCCAGTTTTAGTTCAGCATTTACATACAAAATCTGAAAATGAGCTAATATTTAAACCAGTATAATATTAACATAATGCAGTTTCAGATTTTAGGGGTTTGAACATCACAACCAAACTCAATGATCCCAACACAACCTAACATGATAGAGATGAAACCCTAACATACTATCCATACGTTTAGCTATGCATACAGTTCAATATTACATATTAAATCTGAAATTGAACTAAACATTTAAAATCAATGTAAAAATGTTAACATGTATTCAGTTTCAGGATTTTGGAGAAATTCGAACATCAAACCAACCCAATGTTCATCACAACCATAACCTAACATGTAAGAGTATGAAACCTAACAATATATCCATTCATACAACAATGTATACAGCTCAAAATATTACATCTAAAAACTGTAAATTGAACTAATCACTTAGAATCCAGTATTAAGGGTTAATATGCACACAGTCTCAGATTTGACAAGTTTAAACACAAAACTCAACCAATTTCTTTAAGAATTGAAACCCTGCATATAAGATACATGTGCAGTGATGTAAACAACAACTAATAACATAAAATTTACATTTAAATTATAAATTTAAACTGGAAAAATAGAGAACTAGTCTCTGATACTGTACAAAATCAGAAATATTGGGGTTTTAAGAATTTAACATCAAAAACATATTAATATGCATTTAGATAGGTTGGTAATCAAAGTGTAGTATGTATACGTATCAGGCAAAGTGTCTGTGTGCACTATATATATATATATATATATATATATATATATATATATTTAAAAGGTAATACAAGAAATAATGGCAAGAAGGAATTATTGATAAAATCTGTTTCGCTTATCTGTTTAAAATAAGGAACCATTTTGAAACCAGAGCTATAATATCAAATCCAAGATAAGATCTAGCAAAATCATCGATTCATTGTATTATAAAGAAATTCATAGCAAGAAATTACACAAGGTTTATAATAACAGCTAAAGCTACTCCTACTCCTAAGTTATTTGATGATGGAATACAATTTATAACAACAGAAGGGTACGATAGAGATGATATGTTTAAAAACCTTCTCAAGATACAATCTGATAATCATATGCGTATGTCCAAAATTATGTTACTCAAAGTCCTCGTCATGCCAGTAAGCAAGGCTGCGATAAACGATAGATTCGATAACTGGGGTATGCACCTCTATAATCATGTCGTCTGAAATTCTCGCTATGCCGACTAGTATAGCTACGAGAAATTCAAAATCTCATAAACAAGATAAGTACATCCAAAGTTAGGTCTCTATGTTTCCGCCACGCCAGCTAATATGGCTGCGATAAACTACAGGTTCCATAATCAAGTAGACGTTTTACCATCCCTGTATTTCCGTCAACATATGTTATCAGAAAATATCGTAACTCAGGCCATAAAATTCATCTCGATAGGAAAATCAAAATCAACAACGATCCATCAAAATCAAATTCAATAACCAACGAGTGAGAGCGAACAAAATAAGGGAAGGGATTTCAAATTGAAGTTTAAATAAGATTCTCAAGGGTCGTCCCAGGAATCTCTCAAGGAGTCCTAACTGTGATTGAGTACCTTCAAAAATATATCCTAATCCTACTGTAGGCTGTGGTGATATTCTAGTTCAAATACCACTACATAAACTCGACCTTCATGGGCCACCACTAAAAACGTGTCATGACCCGCACCCTAGAGTAAGGGCACGAGAAGAGGGTACGTCCAGCCTACGCCGCAGTGTCGGCGGTAGAACGCTGTCCTAGGTCAATCATCTAACAGTATATAAGGTACCTGTACAGTATATACACTCCGAATGGAGGCGACATAGCAAATAAAGTCTCAATCACATCTAAGGTAGAATACGATAAAAGATAGATAGATATGAAATAAAATAAAACTACAGAGATACAACCAGATAGAGTTCTAAGTGTCTAAGATAACACAAATCCAAAAATATCCTAAATCTCAAATACAGTAATCCAGAGAATAAATACAACTGAAAATGACTAATCTAAACTAATGATGTCTCATCTACTGCTAATGGATCCTGCTGGAGATCCAGGGGTAATGTCTCATCAAACTCTATCCTGGCCATACCCGTAAAGGTAGAGCAATCAGCTAACATGTACTCTGTAAACATCAACGGTTATCCTGTCAGGAAAATGAGCAAGTACAAACACTAACAACAGTTCCATATGAATTGACAAATTCTATAAGAGACAGTATAATGAAATACAAGACAAAATTAACAGGAAATATATATCAAGATGTGAGTAGTGAATAGGACGACAATATATATATATATATATATATATATATATATATGACGACTTGGAGACTATTCGGAAGCCGAGTTACAACCCTTAAACTAAACAAGGACTGGGGTTGTAACCCTTCTCCCAAATAGAACTTAGCCTCCTACGATAATAAATATAAAAGGTGCCTTGAATTATTAGTACGTTATGTGATCGGCTTGGGAAAATATGATCAGGTTTTCCATCTGACCGGCTATGAACAAGTAACAAGTAAAAGTGTGAAGAATAAGGCCGGTCACCATGGAAAGTTATGAACAAGTAGGGTAAGGCTTTATCCGTCGTGAGGCGAGGGTATAGCTATGAATAAGTAACAAGTACAACTGTGAAAAACAAGTAGGAATTTGATCACACAACCACTAATAATTCCCCATCCCCCAAATAGTATAAAGGATCCGAATATAACACGTCATGACACGGGATTCAAAAACAGGTGATCAGCCCACTCCGAAGTCCATGTCTATACAAGTACATGTAATAAATCGAGTCATGTACCAATATACTAAGTAATCCGGAAACAACATCTCATGACAGGATCTGACAAATACTAGTCCGTGAACTATCGTGTCTGGAAATCAAATAAGATACTACAACTGAATCGGATATAGCAGGTATCAAGACAATGAAAACTATCAGTGAATGTACTCGCCTGTCATCCTGTATGACTGATATGAATAGATGTCCGAACTGGTGTCACAGAGTCCTATTTAGAGTAAAACAGGTTATAAAGTACTCAATTTGTAATAATAAAAATCTACAGTACAAACTACATGATTCTAAGTCAAACTAGGTCAAAGTCAACTCTTGGTCAACTCTGGTCAACTATAAAGTCAAACAAGGTCAACTCTAGTCAACTGTGGTCAAACTAGCTAGGGTTGGGTCAACAATGGTCAACTAGTCTAGGTTAGTCAATTCTAGGTCTAAACAAACTAAGTATATGCAAATCAAGTATCCAAGATAGCTACTAACTCATAGCCTAAGTCACTTGTTAACCAAGCACAAACTAAACCATAAGCTAACAAGGCACACAACCTCAGTCATATAATGTATATATATTATTCACATTCACATATTTATATACATAGATATATATAGGAAAGCTATATATATAGGCACATACATATATATACATAGAGAGAGCGAAGGAGAGGTAAAAGAGTAAGTGAGTGTGTGTGTGACATGTGTGTGAAAGGATATGTGTTAATGTTCTCAGATTTAGTGATAGGTAGGTGTATGTGACATGGGATACATAGTGTCAAAGGATGTATGAATGCATGTGTGTAAAAGGTTATAGGTTAACTCAGTTTATAGAAATACATACATACATACTTACATTACATACATGCATACATACATATCATATTTACATACATTACATTAATTATATTCCTACATGCTTGCATTCAACCATATATATATTAATGTAAAGAGGATACATATCATATATATATATATATATATATATATATATATATATATATATATATATATCTAACATATCACGGATTACATATTCTACATTTATTTAATATCCATACTACATAGGCTCATAGGTTACACAAAATGCCTATGTCGTATAGTCACTCTTTTACTTAAAATCAATACTGTACCAATTGGGCCTTTACTAAATTCTAGGATTAAAGTATGTCGTAGTCCTTTGTGTTAGCTTTCAAAAACTTTTAACGGATCACATTTTTGTGTCCGAAAACTCCCGAAATCGCAAAAACACCGAAACGCGTTCGTCTTTCGTACAGCTGACACTCAAATAATTT
The DNA here is from genome assembly GCA_029216955.1 of Iris pallida. Lineage (NCBI taxonomy): Eukaryota > Viridiplantae > Streptophyta > Magnoliopsida > Asparagales > Iridaceae > Iris > Iris pallida. The sequence goes on along the minus strand of JANAVB010015598.1, from coordinate 685,134 downwards.
TGTAGAAAGTTTTAGAACAAATTTGGCTTGTTAAAATATATATTTGGAAAGCTAACTTCGATACGGTTCTTTTAAAAAATGGGAGATAAATCGGAGTTCTAAGCTAAAAGTTATGACATTTTTAAGTTGCTTTGGTTAATAAAAACGTGGATAAAAATTATGACGAATTTGGGTTGGCCAAGATACTTGGATACCAACATAGGTATCCAAATGAAACTCATTCTAACCATCATAACTATGATCAATCCACTCTCTAACCATTCTAAAACCGAATTTAAATATCTATTTAAACTATTATCATACATACATACACATGGGGTGTCCTAATTTGGGATCTATCAAGTAGGACACAAGACACACCTATAACATCCTCAAATGGACTCCAAATGGTCTCAAAATTGAATCTAAAGGGGACACATGCATGGGGGTGAATCCTTTGGATTCAAAACTAATTAATATACAAAGGAAATCAAGTTAGAGGATAGGTTTTACCTATTGGGAGTGGAATCCCAATAAAAATCTTTAGGACACGGCTCCGATACGAAGATCTATCCAAAAGGACACCTTCCTTTGCATCTTGCCCAAATTCTTGGATAGAATCCTTCCTTGATGGTGTGGGATGGATTAGGAGAAGTTTGGATGGAGGAATGTGAGGGAAAGGAAATCAAATCCAAGAGGAAAGCTCTCTAATTTGGGGAAGAACACTTAGGGTTCTATGTAGAGGTAAAAAGAGGCAAAAATTTTCTTAAGAATTCTTTATAGGAAGGGATGGGGCACTTGATGGCTGGTCATTAGATGAATTAGAGTTAGTTTTTCATGTAGATGAGTGGATAGGAGTTGTCCACCTAATTCTAAGCCTTCCTATTGGTTCAACTAGTCATAAGGCTTTATTTTTCACAAATATCCTAAGGGGTAAATATCCTACTATGAAATATCTAGATATTGTTAATCTAACTTAACCATTAAGTCACTAACCTTCTAACTAAACCTCCATGAGCATCATTAACATCTAGGTTTAGTCAAAACTAGGTTAGTCCCTAACAATTCAATTAGCACAATACTAATTAATCAAAATTTATTTTCATTAATAAGTCAAAAATAACCAAAATACCCTTTGGCTAAAAAGTCACAATTAGTCATCCTAATCACATGGTTAGGTCCCCATGGTCATGGTTAGTCTCTAGGTCATGCAGTCTCTAGGGTTACACAAGTTAACCATCAAAATCACAATTCAACATTTTAAATAGTTTTAAAATAATTAAAAATCACCAAAATTATAACATGGTTTAAATATCATTATTAAATGATTATAATTACAAAATTTCAAAATTACCCTTATTTTAGAAATTGGGTGCTACAGAATTGGATACGGACACGCATGTACGAGGCCCGTGCATGCCCTACTGTCTGTGCGTCATAACTCGACGCACAGGGCTTCGTTTCGTATGAAATTTTATGGGCATATGGGGGAAACCTCTGCCCCATATGCTTCTAAAATTTCACAATGTTTCATGGAACATGCACGGAGAAATCTCATGCGCACGGTTCATCCCGCACTGTGCACGCGGCTGAAAAGTGCCGCTGACACGGCCTTCGTACGCGAACACGACACGACGAGGACCCGTTCCAGGAGCACGAGCACGTAGCCCTATACCTTGGCTATCCAAAGACTCGATCCCGAGATACGGCGTGGCTCGAATCACGAGCCATGTGGCTCGACACACGCCCATGGGCACGCACGCGCACGCGCGCACAGGCTGTGCGGGATCCGCGTGTCTTGTGTCGCATAGACACGACATGGTATCGTGTTAGTGTATCCTAGACCTAGCTCGGGACCCTACCTAGTTGCGTACCCGAGAACGAGGCTTCTCGCGTTGTGTGCAACGTCCAATAAGACAAAATGCACGTGCACGTACACGTTCCAACTCGCTTATCCGATTTTTTGATACACACTTCGTGGACACGATACGGACACGGGTTCGACCCCGTGAGTACCCGAGCATGTCACACACATAGACACCTTCGTGTTTGCCAAGTTTCGCTGGTTCTAGTTGGGTATTTTGCGATTTGGGTCTCGAGTTAAGATTTCGGGTTTCGAATATATATATATATTGAATTGATTTTTGACATAATTTGATATCCTGAGATTTTAGTTATAATTTCTGAGTTTATAATAGGTTAGTTAGGTTCTGGACTTGCGGGGAGTGGTCATTGGGTTTATACCCTATTTTTAATACTATTGCTTGTGAATGTAACCTAGGGAGTATTGAGTCAGTTTATGATTGACCCAATGAGCCTAGAATGGCCGAGTCGACCGACAAGTTGACCAAGTTGACAAAAATCATCTTTGGGTCAAACTTGATCCAAATCGACTCAAACGAACTTAGAATGACTTGGAAACTTGTGCTTGACCTAAAAATTAGTAAACGGGCTAGTTGACTTATAGTTGACCAAGTTTGACCAGAGTTGACCAAGTTTGACCAGAGTTGACCAAGTTTGACTTTGACCTAGAAGGACCTAAAATCATGTATAATTGTATTTTAGACCTTTCTTATGATATTTTAGACCTTGTGGTGACTTATGGTTATTTTAAATAGGATTACATCACTCCAGTTCAGTTACACTTCCTCATCAGCAGCTTGGATTGCCAGACGAGTACATTCTCTAACAGTTTTATTCTTGCTTGGACATATTTACTTGTTATAGACTAGTTTACTTGTTGCTGTCATGACGTTATCACGGATTAGTACTATATGGATCTCTTCATGCGATGTTATCCCCTCGGATACATCGGGTATATTGTGCTTATATACTTTATCCTGTGCATCGTCTACTCTTTGTATTCGTATTTATTCATGTATACTCATGTAGTATTCATGTACACTCATGATCATGTGAGCCTTCATGTATAACCCAGTATTCATGTGGACTAGCTATCCATGTGACACTCTACTTTCATGTGCAGTAACATAACCTGGACAGATCCTTTTGTACTGATTAGGGCAAGAGGAGTATTTATTTGGTTATATGATCTACACCCTTATCATGTGCAACTCCAAACTAGATTTAAGTCATGTACAACCTAAGCCAGTTTACATAACCAGACAGTAAAGGAGTACGCTGAAGAGTTCTGCCGCCTGGGAAGCTTTGTGGAGGGTCTTAGCGAGACAGCGAAGGCTAGGAGGTTCAGGAAGGGCTTGGTTAAGGAAGTCAAGTCCGTAACCAAGAGCAATAGAAATACTACTTTTGAGGAGATTCTGTTGGGAGCTATGGCAGCGGAGGACGACCTTGAACTGAAGCTAAAGAGAGGTCGTAATTCACATAGAGCTAGCGGCAGTGGGGGGCCCGACCAAGAGGTCCCATTATCAGCAGCAGCAGCATCAGCAGAAGCCTTTTCAGCAGAAACAGTTTCAGCAGGCACCTAGACAGCAGCAAGCCATCAGTTATACTTTCTACAAGAAGCCCGAACATGTGTTGAACGAGTGTAGTAAGTGGCTAGAAAAGTGCCTACTTTATGGTTCAGCGGAGCACCAGCTGAGGGACTGTCCCATGTCTTCAGGACGTACAGCTCAGGGAGCAGGAGCCAAGGCTCCGGCAGGACAACAGAAGGGACCATTGCCGACTCAGCAGCAGAAGTTCATGCATCACCAGTAGCAGGCCAGAGGAGGTCAGCAGGGGCGAGCTTTCGCCATAGCAGCTGAGGAGTTCGAGCCAATAGAAGATCTTATAGCAGGTTCTGTTCTTATCGAATCTTTTCCCACATTCGTATTATTTGATTCAGGTGCTTCCCATAGCTTTGTGTCTATATCATTTGTTGTTAGACACCAGCATTCTTCTGAACCATTGCCTAGGACTTGCAAGATCACGACTGGGGGTGGTATTATCCTCGTCCGTGATGTTTGCAAGGATCGAAAAGTAGTTTTCGTAGGCCGAGAACTGGATGTGAGTCTGCTCGTAATGCCATTATCGAATTATGATATCGTACTCGGTATGGATTGGTTGAGCAGGCACCATGCCAGTATAGACTGTCGCGGTGGTAGAGTTCTTTTCATAGTGCCAGGAGAGCCAGAGTTCGAGTCCACCAGATGGGAGACGGCGCAGAGCATCAGAGTTTTCTGTAGAGTTTCAGTAGAGGAGCAGAGCGTGCCACATCCATTGATAGCTGAGTTTATGGATGTATTTTTGGAGGAGTTGCTAGGGTTACCTCCGGACAGAGATGTGGAGTTCTCTATAGATTTGGTGCCCGGTACAGAGCCGATATCTCAGCACATCTATAGAATGAATAACAGCGAGCTTGTGGAGTTGAAGCAGTAGGTGGATGAGTTACAGGACAAAGGCTTCATTCGATCGAGTTTTTCACCATGGGGTACACCAGTACTCTTTGTACCGAAGAAGGATGGGTCGGTACGGATGTGTATCGACTACACGTACTCAACAACCTCACGATCAAGAAAAAGTACCTGCTGCCGAGGATCGATGATCTGTTCGATCAGTTGAGCGAAGTGAAGGTATTCTCCAAAATTGATCTGAGGTCAGGTTACCATCAAGTGAAGGTAAAGAAGGAGGACATTCCGAAGACATCATTCAGGACACGGTATGGCCAGTTTGAGTTCATGGTGATGCCGTTTGGGTTAACTAACGCCCCGACGGTGTTCATGAACTTGATGAACAAGGTATTCCACTAGTACTTGGACAAGTTTATGGTGGTGTTCATCGACGATATCTTGGTGTATTCGAAGACCCCAGAGGAGCATGAGGAGCATTTGAGAGTGGTTCTGGAGACTCTCAGGAAGGAGCAGCTTTACGACAAGATCTCGAAGTGTGAGTTCTTCCTGGATCGAGTTGATTTTCTAGGTCATGTTGTGACCGAAGATGGAATCTTAGTCGACCCGAAGAAGATCAGAGCAGTTGAGGCATGGACAGCACCGAGTTCAGTTGCGGAGATCAAGAGTTTTCTGGGATTGGTAGGCTACTACAGGAGGTTTGTTCAGGATTTCTTCCAGATTGTGGAGCCATTGACTAGGCTGACCCAAAAGGATGCAGAGTTTATCTAGTCAGAGGAGTGTCAGGTTGCTTTTGATGAGTTGAAGAAGCGACTAACGATAGCCCCAATTCTGACATTGCCATCAGGATCAGGCGGGTTCACTATCTACTGTGACGCCTCCGGAAAGGGTCTGGGTTGTGTCTTACAGCAGCATGGGAAGGTGATTGCCTATGCATCCAGGCAATTATGTCCGCATGTAAAGAACTACGCTACCCATGATTTGGAGTTGGCGGCAGTTATCTTTGCTCTTAAGTTGTGGAATCTATACGAATAGCGTGTGGAGATATTCACAGACCACAAGAGCTTGAAGTATGTGTTTACACAGAAGGAGCTCAACATAAGGCAGCACAGATGGTTGGAGTTGATGAAGGACTTCGACATTTTATTGTAGTATCACCCAGGAAAGGCCAATATGGTTACCGATGCCTTGAGTAGGTATCCGGTAGCTATGTGTTTGACGATGGATCATCACTTGTTAGCAGATTTGGAGAGCCTGGGGATCGAGGTAATTGTGCCAGGAGTTCAGATACAGATGTGGGGCCTTCAGATTCAGTCAGACTTGATAGAGAGGATCAAGTTGGCTCAGTTCGATGATGTTACTCTGTGGTGTATCCGAGAGCAGGTTCGAACAGGATTGGTGGATGATGAGTTTATTCTTGTAGAGGACGGTACATTGAGGCACGGTTCCAGACTGTGTGTGCCTAGTGGAGACCTTCGGGAGCTGGTTATGCAGGAGCTCCATCGATCTTAGTACTCTATGCATCAAGGTGCCAACAAGATGTATAGGGATTTGAATGAGCATATATGGTGGTATGGGATGAAGCGGGAGGTCGCATGCTTCGTAGCCAGATGTTTAGTCTGTTAGCAGGTTAAGGCAGAGAGGCAGAGGCCAGGAGGACTGTTACAGCCATTGCCCATTCCGAAGTGGAAGTGGGAGAACATTACGATGGACTTGGTTTCTGGATTGTCGTATACACAAGGAGGGAAAGACGCGATTTGGGTCATCGTAGACAGGTTGACCAAATTAGCCCACTTTTTGCCATTTAAAGTGGGTACATCTACTGAGAGGCTAGCAGAGATATATATGCGACATATTATCAGGATACATGGAGTTCCGGTGAGCATTATCTCGGATCGAGATAGTCTCTTTACTTTCGATTTCTAGCGGAGTCTGCAGACT